>VZTJ01003087.1:0-142270 GCA_013397795.1 Orthonyx spaldingii
CCGTGCAAACTGCCGTGCCACGCTCCTGCTTGCCTGCTCCTGCTTGCCTGCTCCACAAAACTAATAAATTGTTTTTAAAACTAAGGACAACATAAAGTGAAAATCTATTTTTTGTGGGGAAGCAACATTTCATTCTGATTTTTAAGCTGAATCACACAGTTTCCTCACAGAAAGCAGCTCCCATGTTTTCTGTTGTTAACTGGTAAAATTCACCTTCAGGTGATTCCATTGAGGTAGTACAGCTGGCTAATGTTTGTATGGAAAATTGGAACATTCAAATGCTTAAAAATAAATATCAAGCTACTTTTTGAACAGCTAATATTACTGGGTTTGGGAGCAATCAAATTGTAAATGCAGATGGTGGAACAGTAGAAAAAAAGATGTGCGTGTTTCTGTGTCATTTGTTATTATGTTGCTAAGCAGTGTGAAGGATACTCATACATCTGGTGCCATGACAGTCAAAGTTCCTGCAAACTCTTTTACCATAGAGTGGAAAACTTGTTCAAATATCTAGAACAAGAAAAAAAAAATAAGAGTACCCATATAATAGAAAATGTTGGGAGTTTCCATAATCAGTCTTAGGATGGCCAGCAACCCACAAAATAAAGAGAATCTTACTTTCTGAACTAGAGGAATAAAAGTTCTGTGAATACTGTAGCAAATAATTAGTGTCTAAGGAAAATAAAACACAAAAGAGGCAGACAAATTCCTCTGTTTTCTCATAGCTCAAAAATTCCATACTTGAAATATAACAAGACATATATAAAGAGGGAAATGAGCCTAAAAATCTAAAATCACATTCAGCAAAGTTTTAAACAAAGTTTTTCATAGATCTCTGATGCCGTTATCAGGCCTTGCACATCTAGTTTGCTTAGCAAAGAGTGTTTGTGTATATTTTTAGCACTTACCTAAAAGTAATACTTGTGATGAACTGGCAATTAGCTGATTGCCAAGCTGCTTTGAGAGAGATTGTCTCACTTGGTCTTTCTTCATTGGTTTCCAATTCTGTCTTACCTGTTTTTTCTGTTCTCCTTGTTATCCTTGAAAGTCATGTCACCTGACTAAGTGACCAGCCACTGACCACTGTGATTTGTGATTACAGCATCAGGCATCTGCACTTCACCTCTACCTGTTCTGCTCTACATTACACTTCTTTTCTAACTTATAGACTGTTCACTCTGTGTTCAATAACTGTGTTATAATTATCTATTAATTAAGAATAGGTGCTGTACCATATCACTACATACAGATGAACTCCAGCTGAATTATTTAGATAACTGTCAACTGACTGCCAGATGTTGTCTGAAAAAAGCTAAAACCTGTGTACATGGTGTGGCAGGTCATTGACTCTTTCTCCTTGGATTATGGGGTCTTCATTTTTCTCCCAACTCTGTCTTCCAGCTCAGGGAATGGATGGATTCCTGGCATACAGTTGATGTTACTAATAAAGACTGAGCCTAAGATGGTATGAAGTACCTCAGCCTTTTCTTCAGCCTTTGTCTCTGTGTTTTCCCCTGCATCTAATAAAGGATGGAGGTTCTCCTTAGCCCTCCTTTTGTTGCTAATGCATTTATAGAAACATTTTTTAGTCTTTTTAAGTTCTAGTTGGGCTTTGGCTCTTCTGATTTTCTCCTTTCATAACCTCATAAAATCCTTGTAGTGCCTCTGAGTTGTCTGCCCCTTCTTAAAGTCTTCTTTTTGCCCTGAGTTCCAGCCAAATCTCTCTACTCAGCCAGGTAGGTCTTCCCTGCCAGCTCATCTTTCAGCACATTTGGATGATCTGCTCCTGTGTCTTTAAGATTTCCTTCTTGAAGAATGTGCAACCTTCCTGGACTCCTTTGCCCTTCAGGACTGCCTCCCAAGGGATTTTGTCAACTGAACTACTAAACAGGCCAAAGTCTGCCCTCTGGAACTCCTTTTTCCCATATAATATATATGTATTTGCAGATTTTCAATGTCACAACAAAGTGCTTTATACCAACATCCTAATAATGAATAATGCAATTATAAATAATCAGAACAGCCCGAGCAGTAGTTCACATCAAGAGCCTGCAAAAATAAAAAAGCTATTTATTGTTAGTGAGTGAAGGAATATTAACGAGAGAGCCTATGCTATGATATGTTCCTAGTAATTTTTTACTAGAAATAGACATTCATTCGAAGACATGCTCATGTACAAATTACCTTGTCAGAGTTAATCAAAGAACCTGTAGCTAAATTAAAGGAAATATAATTTTCCTTTTGGCTGATTGTTAACTTGAGAGGGGTGTGCCCCAGTTGTAGTTTTGAAAGGGTATCCCCTTTAAAGGATTAATTTGTCTGTTGAAATGGAAAAAAGGAAAAACGAATGAACAAAAAGCCCTGTTTAGTTGCTGTTAGAATTCCTTTTAAGTCTTGAGTTAGTATACAAGAGAAACTTCTTTCTTCATTGAGAAAATACCATAGCTACTGCAGATTTGATCAACAACCATGCTAAGTCTTGGATGTTTTGTTCATCTTGTATTACATTTATGTATTCTGGTTTTATACAATTTTCTTATTTCATTAGACTCAATGCTGTTTTTAAAGTGGGACCAGAAATGAAAAGAGGGTGAGAGACTGTCTTGTTAGACATGGGCAGAATTTCTAACATGACATTCTTTCTCTGTCTAGTTTCTTCTTCTTTTCTTTGAATTGTAAAGAGTCATGTTTCTGATGAACACCACATAAATGGTAAAGAAATGCAGCACCTCTTACTGTTCCTGTCAGTCTGACTCAATGAGAACTGGGGGATTATAAAGATGAGTTAGTGGACTGTGTTCATCACCTGGGCATTCTGCCATAAATGTGGCAACAGTTCCCCGCAAACTGCTGCACTGTGAGTCCATCCCGCAGGCAAGTCCTCCCCACACTGCTGCCCCATGGGCCACTCTTCCACAGGGTCAATCCTTGAAGCACAGGCTGTTCCAGTGTGGGTCCCCCACAGGGTCACAAGTCCTACCAGGAAGCCTACTCCAGTGTGGGCACCTCTCTCCACAGGTGTGCAGGTCCCTGCCAGGAGTCTGTTCCAGCACAGGCCTCCCATGGGGTCACAGCCCTCTGTCAGGCATCCACCTGCTCTGGTGTGGTTCTACTCCATGGGCTCCAGGTGGATCTCTGTGTCCCCGAGGTCCTCCAGGACCTGCAGGGGCACAGCTACCTCACCGTGGTCTGCACCAGGGGCTGTCTTTCTTTTACTGTGCACCACCAGAAGAGTCGAGCTCTGTCTCCTTTATACTTTGTCATTATGTTGCTGTAGAGACCAGTAAGATCCCCATTAGCCTTCCCTTCTGTTGCTGCCTTCTGTCTTGTGTGAGACCTGAGAAGAATGTAGTTGTCTCAATTTAAATTGTGCTTTGTGAACCAGGAAAGGCTTTGGCCCTGTATATTTTCAGGTGAGCAAAGCAATTATTCCCCAAAGAGTTAATATCTTTTTGATACTTCATTTTGAATAGCTATTCAAAAAGAATAAAGAACCTTATTTAGAGTCACTTACACCAGTAATAGCCTTTTTCAATCTTAGTTATGGTGTCAGTAGTATAATTTTATAATAAGACTTTTTTTTCTCTGCCTTGAGGTAAAACTAACTGCACAGACGGAGACTGCACATTGTGTTAGACTTTGCTGGTTATATGCCGTGTTAGCAGGGGGAGAAACAAGCTGTGGCACTGCTCCATTCTGTATTCTGTAGATTATTATCTCCCCTCCACCTCAGCCGATCCTTTTGTGAGATACTCGATGCAGTAACAGTTCTTCAAAAACCAGTGAGTGTCAGGATTGAAATTGTTCTTGGCTTCAGTGAGTAGCACATGAGGAATTGGTCGCACAAGGAGTAGGGATAATCTAATGGCACAGAAATGTCCCACTTCTAAGATATGCAAACACACAATGCTAAGAGCTGAATTTTATTGCTTCAGTGCCTTTGTAGGTGGAGGCCGTTTTCCCAGTCTGCTGCACCTATGTGAGCTAATGGAGGAAGTCTAAAGGAGGCAGAAATGAGAGGCCTGCTGTGTCTCTGACCCCCAGCACTCTCCTCACAGCAGCTGGACTGTCAGGAGGGCATCTCAGTACACCTGGTGCATGCCTGGCTCCGGCTGCTCCCACTGCAAGGAGAAAGCGGGGGACTGAAATGTGACTTTCTGGGTCACCGTGCACACCTGAATCTGCCCCTGTGCTATGCAATTACATTCAGGGATCATGCTGACTATGTGATCTAAATAAATTTCAGAGCTTCTTTTCATGTAGCTATGATTAGATAAGTTGGCACAGTGGCTGTTTTATAGAACTGCAGTGCACTCTGTCTATGTAGAGTGTACAGAAATGCTGAAAGGAAAATTCTGAAATAATTCTTTCTTCAACTGAAATTTGGTTTTCAAGTTATAAATGAAGGGTATTTTTGAAGGGGGTTTAACTGGATGTTTTTCTCTTCTGGGAGATGTGTGCAAAGCTCTCTACCCTGTAGGTAAGGCAATGACAAAGCTAAATTTGATGCACTACATGTCATACTTCTACATTTTCTGGTGGGCATACATTGAAATGATGTTTACAACATGAATCAGCGTAATTGCTCCCAATAGGTTGCTTGTATCAATTTAACTTTCCTCCAACAGAGACAGCTCTTCATTTCTTTTCTTTGAAAAGTTGAATGCCTCTTATACAGCATAAGGCTTCATAACTGAATTTAGTACTTTTTTGAGCATCAGCAGAAATACCTTTTATTGTGTTTGTTCCTGATGGAATTACTATGCAGGATGAAAATTTTTGATCTTAGTATAGCTTCTCCAAACCATAAATACACTAATACAGATCATCCAACATCAGACAATTATAAATGTCCATATGCCAGAAAATTTGAGCTATTGTTCTCAGATTGTAATTTCTTTTTGCTGGGTATATGCAGAACTTAGCATTTATCAGTACTATTTTATTGTACTTAATTTTCATTTCATAGCCACCTTACATATGGTTTATGATTACTGAAATTTGCTCACTCAGATTTTCATTGTTTTATGTGTTCACACATTAAATTTTTCCAATGTTGTATATGGGAAGGTGTTGTGGTTCCTGATTTGGGGGTGAAAGGAGAATCAAAGTCAGGAAAGGAGGGAGGATAATTAGATAGATAACAATGTATTTCCTGAACAATGCTATGTAATTGTGCCAGAAGTCTGTCCCCAAACTGACGCTTCTTTCAGGTCCTATACTGTAACTGAGACAACATCTGATTTGGATGCATTTGTATTGTGACTTTGCAAAAATGCACGATATGATGAGATAGTATAATGAGAAGCAGAAGCACTTGTAGCCACTGAACTCTCCTTGTCACTGCTTGTGTGCAGCTGTTGTATGTAAAGACTGACAATTCTGTGAACTCAGGATGAAAGCACTAGAAAGAAAGAAAAAGCAAGTACATTTATTCAATATTACGTTGTCAACAACAACCAGGCTACAATTTTAAAATGGGTACATTTGTTCCAGACCTGATTTTGAGTATTGTGCCAGGACAAAGTTGAAAACTGAAAGTAAGGAGATTGAGAAGTAATAGTATAATCCTGACTCCTTCTTGGAAATAGGCTATCTCACATGCATACTGAAATATGTCAGTCTAGTATAGAATAGTGACTCACACATACTTTGGAAATGCAAACAGCAGTGCTGCACTATCAGAATGGAATCAATATTATTAAATTAGTAAAAACAGCAAAATTAATGAGGATCTTAATGAGGAAAATGAAAAAAAAAACAGCAAGAAGTTTTGCATGGGTTTGAGAAAAAGAAGCAAGAAAGTATGAACAGAAAAAATAATTGTATTTATGAAGTGGTATATGAAAAATTTTGCTTCAGTATTTTTTAGCAGTGGTCAAATTATCCCTATTCCATAAAGAGGGACATATTTGTGAGCAGTCATTGGAAGCCTTCATAGTCCTCACAGAATCACACTAACATAATTTGTCCCATATAGTTCAATAATGGCATGGTAGAGTTTATTTATCATTTTGTAGTAATTAATTTTATTTATTAACAACTTTCTACTGTTTTGAAAAACAGAATGATGTTATCTTAGCAACATACAAGTGCTCTATGACTCTACATTATACCTAGCCTGGGATCACTGAAATACATCATCTCTAGGTACCTATCAAGGACCAGGCCTTGCCATTCAGAGAAAGTTAAATATTGAGAAGGTTAATATTATATGAAGTGAATAGGGACTGGCCAAGTTCTTTGTAAAATGGAGTTAATACCTGGTCTCTGTTGAAAAAACACGCACAATAAAGTATGTTTTTTGAGATGGTGATATACAGGTATACTAGAAGCTATAGAGGTCTATGAAAAAGCAATCTGAAGGTTATAAAAGAAGAGATAATTAATATAAAATACAGGGATTTTTTTTCTCGTTTCCTCTATTTTGTGGTTTGTCAAATCACATGACAAATGACATTGTTTGTGGAGAGAATAAAGTCTATATGTCTTCTGTCACATCCATGGAGCATGCAAGAAGCCAGTTTATGACATAAACTGATGCTTTTTTTTTCGTTTTTGAACTATTCATTATGCTACAAGACTTCACATTTTTATTTTAAAAACCTCCCAAATTAATAAAGCGATGTCAGCTACATGCAGAAGGTCAAAACAACCAACTGCAGATGATTCCCCTTCAGTATCTGTCAAATACAATTTTCCAAAGCATGGAAAACGCAACTTGCTCAATAACACTCTACCTCCTCTTATGAAATATATTTCATAGATTACTTGCAGAAATAGAGAGAGGAGCACACTGAGGCATTCTACTTTGTTTTTTCTTGCAGTCGTTATTCAACTTTCTGGCTTCTCTTGCACTTACAAAAAGTAAAACTACTGATAGTACTGAATTATCACTGTTACATGGTAAACCCTGTCACTAGTGCTGTTCATTAGCAAATGAACAGCAGTGGGTTTATTTCTTCTTTCCTTTCCTTTTTCACCCTTTCCTTCTGATTCTCAATGTACTTTGGCATACAGCTTTTAGCTTCGTATGGCTGCAGAGGTGTTTAAGAGAGTCTTGGCAAAATTGGAGAAGGTAGCAACAACGAGGCCCAGGTACAAAATGGCTGAGGAGCATTGCACAGTGCTCTGATTTTTCTACTCTGTAGAAGAGCATTCAGTCTCCAAAATGGTGTTCACTGACGAATGGGAGATTTGCTGAAAGGAATTAATGTGGGAGTGTGACATAGTCATGACTATTTTTTGCCTCCGGTAGGATGGCATAGCTGCTAACAAAATATCCAGGTGATTGTTTCAGCTAGTATTATTCAATTCCTTTGGTTTTAAGATTCCAGCTTTTCAGATATGGAATTCTTGGTTCACATAGATAGCTGACAAGTGATTCATTAAACATAATAAGAAATGAGTCAAGACAATGTGGGCTATGCCTACACTTCATGTTATGCTTTGATCGGGAGCTTGCTTTTTTGACCATTTTTGTCATATTGCATGGAGGTTTCCTGACTGCTCGAGAAACATTCCAAAAATGGCTCTTCCTCAACAAGCTCAATGGATTAATAGCACAACAGTTTTAGAACAGAATTAACAGCAGAACTACCCAAAGGCAAACTACCAACAAAATGGAAGTAGTGTGTTCATTTGAGTATTATTTGTTGGTATCGTCATAGCACATGAGAACTGTAGTAAAATACTTACACACAGAAGTACAAAAGAAAGACACCATCATTACTTAAAATTACATCTAGGCATTAAACACGACAGCAAGAAGAGAGCAAAAAATGGGAAAATTCAGTCTTATAGAGAGGCATGAAAAGTATTCTTAGCATCATGGCAGTCTGCTCATTGTCGAGCTTTCTTACAGGTATTATGGAAAAGCAGTATTTGAGGGAGGGTAGCAAGGTGACTAGGCAAATGCTCACAGGGAGTCTGCTCAGCCTGCAGAGCCACAAAGGAGAAAGCTGAGTTGAAAGCTGGAAAATTTAGTAAGTGGGCGTGAGATTAGCATCACTGAACATCAGCATCTCTAAAATAAATGATAATATAGTGGAGCTCATCAGAAACGGCCTTGAAAGTGGAGAGAAATATTTAAATTTGATGCCATAAGGAAAAAAGAGCAGCATAACAGGAATATAAAGAAAGGGATATTATCACCATAGCAGTGAGCTAAGAGACATTGAGTAATATTATGGGTATGAGGGAAGAAAAATGTCTATCAGAAATTAATAAAATAGCTGAGGAAAAGAATGGAAGCTATGGTGAGTTTGGACTGCAGGCTGGATACACTAAGCAGATACTAAGGAATTTAAACTGCAAAGATATAATTGTACCATTAGCATGTTTAATGTGATAAATTACTGGAGTTCTGATGTGTAGGTTAAAGGGCCTGCCTTATAAATAAGATGTAAACACTATTTAAGTCAATAGACAGGTCAAAAAGGAAAATTATTCATGTTGATCCTGAGCTCATGAGGAAAGAGTAGAAAGGCAGAGGACAATTTTGGTCTGTCAAAAACACAGGCTAGATTCACAAATGCACAGGTTATACATTTAATACAAATGGCTAAATATCTAGGAAAGTAGGGACAGAATACAGATTTAAGTGCGTAAGCAGAAACTTCAGCTGATACAGACAGGTAGGTGGGAAAGCAAATGAGGTGATCTGAGAGGGACCTGGCAGACAAATATGCTTAAAGGGGTTGTAAGCAGTGGATTCAGAAAGCTTAGAAAGAAAGGAGATTAAAGTAGTATTTGTAAAGGCAAATGGATGTAGGATTGGTACAAATTCAAGTTGTGATTGGGAGGAAAGGATGATAACTAGTGTGTGTGAAGAGTATATACCTGTATATGTATATTTATGAGCTTATAAAATAAATACTCCAAAGGCAAAAGTAATTACTTTTGTTTTTTCACTGTAGCCTCATTGCCATTTTATTTTTATAGAAAGTATGTGGATTGGTTTTAGAATTCAGCAATTCCTTGAGAGTAAAAAGGGCATAACATTGGCTTAATGTGTGAAGGGTCTGTATTAAATAGTTCTATTAAGAACTTTGTTCCACTAATTATATAGGTAAGTGCTAATATAACTGGTTTATATTACATTTAGAGTACAATATGCAAGAGGACAGATGTTGCTTTTCTAAACCTTCTTTGTTGCAGAAAAAGATAATGAGAGCTGTATAAAGTCCTGAAATCATAGCCAATTTATCAGGCCTGCTATGTGAGCTAATGCAAGACTAGAGACATACTGCATTGACTGCTGATTGTTTTATACCACTTTTAATGCCTAGAAATGAAAAGAAAGAAATTAATGGGGAAATAAAGAGAGAAAATGGAATATATATATAATGTATTTCTGACATTTTGAATCTCACTCTATTATTAGTCTTTTTATATGGAAAAAAATTCAATCAAATCAGACAAGTATTCAGATTTTCAGCTTTATCCCATATACAGGGATTTTAGAGGATACTCCAAGAAGTGTTTCAAAATAATATATTTCTGATAAGGATCTAAAGTGAACAATGAATGGGAACTAACACAAATATGGTTTCCTTAGTAATGATACTTCATGACACCATAATTATTTGTTGTTTATACTACAACAGTAAATATTGTGTCAGAATTTCTTTTATAATACTATTGCTAGAAGTCTACAATTTGCTTTTAAGGCCTTGCTTTAGTCTAAGAATTGACTTTTAAAATCTAAGATAAATCAGCTCATTTTGAGTAAAGGATGGAGGAAAAAGTTAATGAGCAATGGCAATAATTTGAGGCCCATTTATGTTCTGATAACATAAAATTTAATTTGGTTTCTAGTCAGAACTGTTGCATTTAGGCCTAAAAATCAAAATTATCTGCATATCTCTTTATTTAGGATGACATCTGAGGGCTTGACCTAGGGGGCATTGGGAGGCCATGAGAAAGCACCAGGGGAACAGAGTAGTGGAAGAGGCTGTTCTCACCTGGTGAAAAAGTTGCGACTGTAGTCCCATGCCAGTTGTCTGTGCCTGAATTCAGAAAGCATATAGAACAAACAAACAGGATTAGGTGTCCCTGTACAGCCACCAAGCCAGGACCTTATGTGGGGTTACAGAAAGTAGTGAGGTGACTGTAAGGAGTGGTGCACGGCATGGAGGAGACGAACAGGATCCAGAG
Source organism: Orthonyx spaldingii (assembly GCA_013397795.1). Classification (NCBI taxonomy): domain Eukaryota; kingdom Metazoa; phylum Chordata; class Aves; order Passeriformes; family Orthonychidae; genus Orthonyx; species Orthonyx spaldingii. The sequence goes on from VZTJ01003087.1 coordinate 10,159, forward strand.
CTGTGCTCCATGCAAAGTGGTTACTGCAGTGTCTGGGAAATTACCTATGAGGCAAACTGGCCCAGAGTGTGGGGATCAGGAGCAGAGGACAGATAAGCAGGTGTGATGGTACCTCTGCTAAATGCAGTCAAGACATGGAAGTGGAGGAAACCTTTAGGCAGCTGGAGGAAGCCTCACAATTGCGGGCTCTGATACTCACAGGGGACTTCAGCTGCCCTGATAAGTGGTCAAAATGCAATAAGGTATAGTGTAAGCGATGTAGGAGATTTCTGAAGCACATCCAGATGATTTCTTGAAATAGGCGCTGAAGGTGATAACCAGGTTAGACCTGCTTGCAGCTACAAGCAAGGAAGAGCAAGGCTGGAGATGTGCAAGGCAATGGCAGCCTTGTAAGTAGCGACTGTGTGATTCTGAAGTTAAGCACAGAGAGATAATAGAAGAGTCAGAGCCCTGGCCTTAAGGAGAGAAGCTCATTTAGGGATCTTCTTGGAATGGTCCAACAGACTTTTACGCTGTAGAGGAAGAGGTCCTGGAAGCCAGTTGATCATCCAGGACAGTGTCCTCAAAGCACCAAGCTTATCCTTTCTGACGTCCAGCAACTTGAGCAAGCGTGGCAAAAAGTCAGCATGAGGGAAGGGGGAACTCCTGACAGAGCTCAGGTGCAAAAGGGAGGTCCACTGAAGATGTAAGTAGGGACAGGCTCTCTGAAGGATTATGAAAACATGGCTCAAGCATGGACCTGTGAAGTAGAATGAGAGTCAGCAAAGAGGTTTAAAGTGCATCTGTAAGTGTGTTGGTAGAAGAAGGAGGAGAAAAACCCCTGAGTCCACTGTCCAGTGAGCAGTGGAAGAGTGGACAAGTACATAGAAATCTCAAAGCCTTTTTATCTTGATTTTTACTGGGAAGATCTGCCCTCACGCCTTCTAAATCAATGAGCTAAGTGGCAGAATTGGAGTGAAGAAGGACTGTGTCAGAGACCTTTTATGACAGTTGGTTTTTTTCAGACTCCCATGGTACCAGATGGTTTCTATCCAAGTGTGGTGAAGGAACCAGCTGATATCTTTTAAAGGCTGTTCTCTATGGTCTTTGAAAGATCTTGTTGTTCAAGAGGAGGTTCATGATGACATAGAAAAAGAAAACTTCATACCCAGCTTCAAGCAGGGGAAGAAGGAGGATTTGGGGAAGTAGAGGCTTGTCTTTGGCTCAGTCAGCTAAAGAATTATGGAGTAAATTAATTTCTGCATGTATGAAAGAAAAGGAGGTAATTTGGAATAGCCATCATGGATTTATCAGGATAAGAATGTGCCTGACCAATTTGATTGCTTTCTATGATCAAAATATTAACTCTGTGGACAAGGGTAAAAACAGTAGAGTTGTGAGTAGATGTGTTTAGTTGAACTTTAGCTGGGTTTTTGACCTTATTTTCTATCCAGTCTAAATCTGTCCTCTTTCATTTTAAAACCTTTGTCCTTTGTCCTGCCACTGCAGACCCTGGCAAAAAGTCTCTCTCCATCTTTCTTACAAGCCCACTTTATATATAGAAAGGATACAATAAGGTCTCCCCAGAATCTTCTCTTGTCTAGGCTCTCCATCTCTAACTGTTCCAGCCCTCTGACTGTTTTTGTGGCACTCCTCTGGACTCCTTCTACCATGTCCATTCTTTCTGGTACTGGGTCCCAGAGCAGGACATATACTCCAGATGAGATCTTAGGAGAGCGGAGAGTAGACAGGCAAAATCACCTCCCTCGACCTGCTGGCCATGCTGCATTGGATGCAGCCCAGGATATGGTTGGCTTTCTGGGCTGCAAGCACACATTAACTGGTCATGTCCAAATTTTCCTCAACCAGTACCGCCAAGCCCTTCTCGTCAGGGCTGCCCTCAATCCATTCATCCCCCAGTTTGTATCGATACTGGGATTGCCCTGACCCAGGTGCAGGACCATGCACTTGGCCCTGTTGAACTTCGTGAGTTTTTCATGGGTTCATTTCTCAAGCCTTTAAAGTCCCTCTGGATGGCATCCTATGCATCTACCAAATCAACTGGACCACTCAGCTTGGTGCCATGTGCAAACTTGCTGAGCATGCATTCAATCCCATTGCCTACATCATTAGTGAAGATATTAAATATTCCATCCCAACATAGACCCTTGAGGAACACTGCTCGTTACTGGTATCTATTTGGACAATGAACCGTTGTCAGTAAATCTTTGTCCAGTGCAGCCATCCAGACATTTCCTTATCCTTCTAACAGTTCAGGCATCAAATCTGTATTTCTCAAATTTAGAGATAAGAATGTTGGGGAGGATAATAGCAAAACCTTTGGAGAATTTAATGTAATTTTTACCTTTTTTAGCATTTAGAATTTGGGAGACAGAGAAAGGGACACATTAAGTACCGGCAATGAGATTGTGTACTAAAAGTGTTACTGTTTTCATTCCTCTTCTCCCCAGAGAACTGTGTTAGAAAGACAGGAATAGTTTATATTAAGGCACTTAAAATATTTTCCTGTGTTTCAATTAATCTTTAAATTTACACATGCGTGCATTTTTCTTTTTAAGTCTCCTTAAGAATTGTTTTTACATTTTACTCTCATTTTCATGCCCTTTGTTGTTTTTTCCTCAAAACATGAATGAAGGAGTAATTTATTTGGCAATTATAGGTTCATTTTAAGCCTGTATAAAATTGTACCACATTCATGTCTGTATACATTACTAAGAGGAGGAAAAAATTGTGTTTCTTCATCTTTAATGTTTACAATATATATCATAATGACTTCTTAAAAAGCAACACTGAAGACCTGACAGACATGTGAAAGTATTTCTCATGCATGAGTTCTGTCTTTCCCTACCCCCACCAAAAATGCTGCCTAAATGGATTTTTTTAACCACTCATCATTATTAGTATATATTCTAAAGAGTAGCAGATTACTGTGTGTAACTTAAAATATTCATTGATTCATTGGAAACTACTGTTCTGCTCTCTGAGCTCCATATTTCATCTTCCTTCTTCCTAAGTATCACGGTTTTTTTGCATATTAAAGATTTTTCAAACAGCCCTGAGACAAGTGTCAGGGAAATTAGATTATCATACCTCTGGAGAACTGAATTTACTTGGATACCACTTTTCAAGGTGCTGTAGTATTCAGTTATCTCCTGAGATTTCATGCTCAGTTATGTTAAATAGTTTACGCACTTCCTAATACTTCTTAATGGTTTTGTATTTCTTTCCAAACTTACAACAAATAAATAGTTTGTGCTTTGAAAGGATGATTGTTGGTGTTCATGTGCATAATGCTAATTAGGATTAATAAACCTTTTTTATTATTATTTGGTGCTGAAGACTTTTAGCCATGTTAATTCTTGTAGCTTCTCTTCAAGAAGGAGGGATTCTGAGAAGACCTGCTAGGATGATCATCATTATGCATCACTCATGTCATGAAAGAAAAGAGGCTCTTCTGTAAATGAAAAATTATTGGATTTCATCAATATATTAGGAGAATAAAAGTAATGGAAGAAATAAAACTTCATAAACTAAAGAATGGTGTTGTGTCAAACACAAAGTAATGTAGAAATGGCCAAAAAAGCTAATCTATGTTGGAAATGAGATTATTAAGTAAAAATGGAAGAAGGTTGTGGAGCAACCACCACATGAGCTTTATGGAGAAAAGACTGTAAAGTACTTTTAAAAGGTAAAGTGATGATTCTTGTCTAATAGTTAGATTTTGTCTAGGTGTTTTGTCACAGGATGAATTTTACTTTTAATGTTTGAAAAAAGAAATGTGTGGTATTCTAATATCATGTACTTCTAGTATAGTGTTTCTGTATCAACTGTTGAAAATGGCATACATACACTTTTGGGGAAGATACTGCATTCAGCAGTATATAGATAGGGAACAAAGATACTTGGTAATTTCTGAGTCATAACAGTGGTTTTGTAGGGATCAAATCCACTTTTCAGATTCAAATATACAGTAATGGTAAATACTGAAGAAGACTTTGAAATGACTATATGCGGTATAAATCACCCATTACCAATAACCAATAGATGAACTTCATAGCACTTATAGTACAAAATAAGAACTTCTGCTGCTTTACTTTCTGTAAACTAAAACGTAAACTATTTTTCCCCCAGTCCTAGACTTTATATTGTCTTGCTTTTGCACATGTCAGTGCCATTAGGAAAAATCAACATTATCTGAATAATCCAAGAAGAGTCCAAAATAAATAGAAAGTGATCCTGTTCAAATTCTCCATGAAATCTAGGATTTAGTTTTGTAAACCGAGGGTCAGTACTATTGTCTGTCTAGAAAGATCACTAAGGTAAAAGAAAGATCAGGTTTCTGAGAAGATAAAAAACCAAGAACTGTCAGGATTTTATTTACTTGTCAAGAAAAAGTAAGTTTCTGAAAATGAGACGCCTGACCCTGTCATAGAGTTTGCCTCTCTGTTTCTTATTGTGTCTCACTGTCTGGAAGGGAGTTCTTCTCACTGTCTGGGTCAAGTAACTCCTCTCTTTTATTAGATACACTGGTCTTTGACAGGGCTTTTAGGGAATTAATTCACTTCCTTTTGGATTTTATCGCATGCCCAATACCTAACTGATATTTTCAGGAAGACCTTTTCTCCCCTTGCTGTTCACTAGGGTGTTATGTTTTACTTGTCAGATAAAAAAAAAAGCCCTCGGATTTTGACCAGTCAAATGAAACAGCCTTTTGAGTCAAAAAAAAACCCCAAAAATCAAAAAACAAACAAACAAAAAAACCCACCAAAACCAAAAAACCCCAAAACAAACAAACAAAAAGCCCAGTCAAACAAAAAAAACCCACAAAAAACCCAAACAAAAAACCCCCAAAGAACCACAAAAAAAAAGACCTCCAAAGAACCAAACTGAAAAATACCTGTTAATTGGCAAAAGCCCCTTTGAAATTGGCAAAAAGCCCCCATTTTCTATCTTGCTGACTGTACTTTGTCTGTATTGCCATATAATGGACTGAATTCCCACTGTAATTACTGGAGGGACTTTGGGTTTCACTGGGACTGTACCTACACACATAAACACAAATTAATCTGGTTTTAGGTTCAATTTTTTTCGACCATAGCGTGGAGAAGATACATGCATCATGTTGGGATAGTGAATTGGTATAAAGACCTGCTTGTGGGGAAAGAAGAAGATTCAACAGGCATCCAGGATTGGGCCCGCTGCTTCCTGATGCCAGGAACACGCCCTCTGTGTTTATCAGATTGCAAGTAAAAGCACCAGGTGAAATTTTCTATTGAATTGTTAAAGATGAGGTGGGACTAAATAGCATAGAAGGGTTTAATTCCCTTTTCCCAATTTGGCATATCTGAGTGTGGGCAAGAGGAACAATAATGAATGCTCTAGAGAATTGGAGGAGGTTTTAACTCAAGGTAATATACCTGTGCTACATAATGAGGAACAGTCATGGTTTTTATATGATTATCACCAGCATCTTTGAACTTGATTACTTCAGTCTTTCACTAATTCTTAATTTCAGCCTTGGAGTGGCTAGACACTTAGGGTAGCTTGGCACTCTGTTTTCTAAAAAAATGGAAGAATAAATTACTGAATGTGATTTTATTGCACTAAAATAGAATGTAGGGTTGTTTCCCAAGATGTTGGGCATTTTCCACAGAATCTTTAGCTTTTTTCAGGTGAATACATTATATTTGTGGATTAAGTCTTTGTTATTGTTGAAAAGGAGCATTTATATAAAAAAAGGAAAAGCACTGTAAAACAGATACTCAGATCCAACACTAACTCTATATATCTGGATTTCTGTAAATTTACTGAGGTGCCTATAAACCCCTTTAAATGCAATGAAGTACTCTAATGAAGCATGGATTTAATCTTCAGGGAGGGTTCAATATGAAGATAGCTTACAAATCCTTCAAAGACCAAAGGAGCAATATCAGGAAAAGTCCATGGTGTTAATTTATCAAATATGCCCATTTTATTGTCTGCCCTTTCAAATACCTGGTTTCCTGCTAAATTTTCTCTTCCACTTTGTTGGAAAATCAAGACATTTTTCAAACTCACAAAGTGCCAATCTAATATAAAATTTGATTTTTAAGTGTATATAGGAATTCCAAGTGACTGACAGGACCTTCTAGGTTCATTCTTTTTAAGTCACTCTTTATAAGTTTATCCCATACAGGTAGCTTGTACTGCAAGTTGTGTTATTTTGAAATTTGGTCTGTGACATTTATGAGAACTAGTACACGGACATGTCTGCTGTTATTAGGGTTACTGTATAAAAGCAGATTATCAGGAGCCTTTCCAGAACACAGATGGAAGTTCCCAAGGATAAGGTGGGCATTGGCATAGGCCTTGTTAATATAGCAAAGTTAGGTATTTTGCCACGTTTTAATGATATATCTTAAAAGCATCAAGTCAGGATATCTGTAGCTGACTTGAACCTGAATTCTAATAAATCTGCAGGATAGAAAACCCTTGGAGTGCCAGAGTGTAATGGAGAACGTGAGAATGTGCAAGATACGATGAGGTATTTAAAGGCAATGTAGCTTTCAGATTTGAATATTACTGTGTTGCAGCACAAAGACCATTTCTGGTACCAGTTTTGAGTGGCATGAGACCACAAGTTCATTTCCTCATGGGTTTCAGTTGACATGCAAGCCTGGAGCGTGCCTGGAGCAAGCTACTGTACCAACAATGGAAGTTGCTTTTCAAACTGAATGGTGAAATACCAGTTTGCTGCAAGTTACCTCCCTGGTAAATGTTCTGTAGTGTCTGTTATCCTGGGAGACTGGGGGCTTTTTGACGTTTCTTTCCTAGCCAGCTTTTAACTATTGTGGATATTAAGTGACCGAGTATGTTCCAGGGCAGAAGATTGCTTTTGCTGTTGCAGTCTGTTGAATATGTCATAGAGTTTACCCACATAGTTCTCCTCATCCAGGAAATAGCTAATATTGACATACTGGCATGCTGACAATGAACTGTCAAAAATGTCATGAATTCTAAAGAAAAAAACCTATGCTTTTCTATGGTAGACGTGTTTGGCCATGTTTTAGGTGTTCAGTTTTCAAATAAGGCATGTCATTTAAAAAGCAAATTCTGTCGCTTCATATCTTTTTGAAATGATCATAAAACATATGCAGCAGCTTTTTAAACCATGCCAAACCTTTTTAAACGTGCCAAAATTGTGCCACATATGTTGTGACCACCCTGAAGTTGTGAAACTGCATGTGTATATTACAGAAGGTTGAACAGAACAGGTGAACTTTCTGTCTAAAAGTGAATAATCTATGTCTTGGGAAAAAGTACATCAAGACAATATTTAACATAAGAATAAAACATCAGTTCCACTCCAGACCATGATTTGTCATGTTTATTACTCAAATTCACCTATAACATTTAATACACTTTGTGACAGCACAGCAATTTTAGTGTCTAGTCCTAGTCCTATAAAGAAATAAAGAAGGGTCCCCTTCCTGCCTGCCTTCCTTCCAGCTGTCAAGTTTGCCTGGGATTTCATTTTCATATCTGGTTCTTTGTTAGCTTTAACTTCTTTTTGTCAATTACATTTTCACCTGACACAGAATTAGTTGTTATACAGTTAAAATTCAGTGAATGTATTAAATGACTTTTGAAATTAAATGCTCTCAAATTTTAATTACATCAGATTTCAAATATTGGACCAACTTCTGCTCCCGTGAGTAGTTCCAGCTAAAGTCAATACGAATATTTTATGAGTTATGCAACAGGATTTGTCCTGCCTTTTATAAGTAATCCTAACACCCACACAAGGAGTATTTCTCTTGTTCTTATTCTGTGAAAATGCAAGTTAGAATATGGACTGTGTAGTGACTTATCCGTTATGCTGAAAAAGAATGTTAGGAAGGAAAATGCCAAGTAAATTATTTAAGTTATTAGTATCTAAGCATATTTCAAAAGAAACTAAGATAAATAAAAATAAGAATGTATGTGTATTCAATATAAGTTTAATTTGTATTTTATATTTTTGATCATCCTACTTTTCAATGAATTACTGAATATCCATTTAGAAGCAAGTTGTTTTATTTTCAGACTGATAAGTATGAAAAATGCTTCTGAAGTGTCTTGTTAACTTAATTAAAAATAAAAGTAGGAATAAACAACTTGTCCTACCTCTGAGTCTATTTGGTTTCCAAAGTTATCTTTTTTGAGACCTTTTTCTGCACATGTACTTGGTATAGTACCTGGGACAATGAGGCCTTTGAGCACAACATTATTTCTGTAAGTACAATTATTCTTATCAGCGTGCCTAAAATTTTTTCCACATTCTTTACTATAGGCTGTATTGTAGAGGCCTATATTTCATGATGGTTGTCTCAGGATCAGAATAACCTTTTTAATCAAAAAAATGCATTAACACCAGACTCTTTCACTGGAAAAGGACTTGTTCATTTTAACTACCATAGAGATGAAAGCTAAGTAGCAAATATTAACATTTTCAGACAAAGATAAAACCCTAGAGAAATATCTATTAAGTAGTTACAACTCTTTTTCTTGCACAAATACATTCCTAAATTAAGACATTAAGGGTTTTTTTAAGTCTTCATTTAGTGATACACAAGTCAAGATGTCACCATCAATAGAATGCTAAATGTATGCTGAAACTGGTATCTTGTTGAATATTCTTCTATGAATAGACGTTTTATGTCTTCTTTGTTATATTAAGGAGAAATCTCTCCTTTGTGTCTGTCATGAACAACCCCAGAGGACATGACATGATGCTTCAGAGTAGCTCCAGGCCATGGAAGCAGCCTGGCCCCAGAACAGAGTCTTTGGTGGGGATTGGGGAATGACACCACACAGAACAACTTTGCAAATATGCACAGTCCTCCCAACTGCAGCAAGGTTGTTCAGTGTGGATGTCCTGCAGTGTGTCAATATTGAGATTTTTGTCCTTCTGTCATCTCCAGTGTTAACAGCTCAGCAGGGAAGCTCCTACTGCTGCTTATATCTGTGCAAATTCTCTCTTATGAAACTATCTCATAAGGAACATAGGCAAATGTCCAGTTTCTGTAATGGTGATATTTGTTTATTTGCAATTAATTAGCCTGAGATTCGACTCAATGATTTGGAACCTGAGTTAGCAGGTAACTTTAGCAGGAAGAATGAGGTCACTCTGTCTTTTGTACTTTGGGACATTGTACCACGTACGTCCCAGCCTGGAGTCACAGCACGAGGCTGCCATGTTGAGTGCTCCTTCAGGGTGCCACTGGGCATAATTCAATATCACAATCAAAACACAATGTGCTTAGGGAATTCTGTGCAATTTTACAGCTGTAGCCTAGTCTCCTGGAGACACTTCAGGATCCCCAGCAAGGCAGCCAGGTGTGACGTCCACTTACTTCCACTCTGCTTCCAGAAAAGATGTCCTCAGGGAATAATTGTGACCCACTGCTCTTTTTGAAAGTATGCTTCAGGGCTTGGGTTGAAAAGGTCGGACATCACTGCTTTAAGCAAATTAGAAAATTCAAATCTACATTGTACCTCTTTAGGAAAATAAGACAGTTGAGGTAATTTATAGTGTTTAAGATACTCTATTGTGAAATAATATCTTGTCAATCACATTGAAAAGGGAGGCATAAGCCAAAATATATAAAGAACTATTAGTGGGCAGCAGGTTTTTTCACAGTGTTTTTTGAGCAATAAGCATAGATAAGCATGTTGTTCCTGGCAGCAGTCCTTAAGAAAAATTAAATAATATTGTTTATTTAGATGGATTATCATCGCCTTTAGATTTTTCAGAAATAGATTTTAATTTCCAAGTACAGAAGTGGAAACATAAAAAAAAAATTCAGTGAAAGTGGAATTTTTCTGGTTTTGCACTAGTACAACTGAAATTAGACCCTATTTACTGTTGTATTTTCAACTTACATTAAAGTCTAAAATGCCAAATACATGTTCTAGGACTCATTATAATAGATGATATCTACTGAGCAGTTACTGCGTTCTCACTTCTCATTTCTCTCAGATACAGAAAGTCCCTCTGTAGTGTCTTATTTTTCACCTCAAGTTTTTGCAGTCAATTCCCACATCCTCTGCAGCTTTTTCAGATATTCTTTTATAAACTAATTAGCCACTGAAGACAAGACTGCATTAAAGTTTTCCCACCTTTCTGATAAATATTCTTTGTACCGTGCTGCAGAGTAATTTTCTCTTTCTCTGCCTTGGTGACTATTTTAGCATTGTTTTTATACTGTGGGTGTGCTGGAGAGGTTTAGGCTAAACCACACAGGATGTGCTCAGTCCTAATGGTCATGACACAGTGTACTCAGGGGCATTCAGTGGCACATGCAGAATTCCATGCTTTCTTGACCAGGAATATTGAGAGGGTGTCTTGCTACCACCACTCTCCTGGGTAACAGTTATGCAGATACCAGGTTGTGCCTATTGTTTCTATTCATGGCAAACGGCCTAAATGGAAATATTTAAGCAATATCCATTTTTATTAAGAGATGTTTCCACTCTTTTGAAACCTTTTTAATTTTTTCTCCTGGCAAGTCCAAGGCAGAAATGCTCACTTCTGCTCATTAAGACTTGGGATTACACCAGAGTGTGCTTTTCTGTGAATAAACAGCTGTTCAGGGGAAGGAAAATACCCAGCTCTAAAATGAACAAAGTTCGTAAGATCATTTGCTTTCAAAATGGTCAATGCAAGTGCCATTGTATAATGAAACATCACAGACACTTAACTTTTATGGAGCAGTTATTGACTGGTCACTGTGTTCATTTTCAGACATTAATGCCAAGGTCAGTTAAAACTAACCAAAGTCCAGATCAACATATATTTCATACTAGAAACTTGCCAGGATTTTATTCACAGTTTTCTCTCCTGGTCTGTTTTCAGACAGGCCAGTCACAGCTTTCAATGTCTGTATTCTTTTTCCTGTTATCTTTTCATTATACCTTGCCCATTTCCATGTTTCCTGCTAAATGTCACTTCCTACAGCTGAAATTTAATTTGAATTGTTAAATATATTGGTTCTACCAGAGCTTTGAACATGAGTTTATGATTACTTCTTGGCATATAGCTTGCCTCAGTGGGATGTAATAAATTAGTCTAATCATATGGTGAGTACTTCATTCTGTGTTTGTTCCTGCTAGGAACTGAAATTGTCTCTGTTATTGTATGCAAATCCCTTCACCAGAATAATCAAAGGAAACCTATGTGTAGCTGCCCATCTTCCACAAGAGAAGCATAAAAGTAACCTAACTTTTAATTCTACTTAAATGAAATGTTGTATCTTCATATGTGAAATGTAGATACAAAATAGAAAAATTAATAGTCTGTGAGTAGCAGATACTGTGATAATATTGCTGATTGCTTTTAGTCCTGCTCTTCACATATGCAGAATATTATTTTAATAGTGTTCATGGCATTGAACCTGAGAAATAATGGGATTTTTAATTTTAAACATGGAGGAGGGTCTGCTTCGCCAAAAAATACATGAGAGATATGATGGTGGGTTTTATGAATTGCCTTCAAGAAGATAACTGTTTCCTTCTACTGCTTGAATAAGGATAGTGGAGGAACTAGCTCAGAGTTAGCCAACAAAATTTCAGTTGAGATAAATTCTCCTGTAATTCTCTTGCTCTACGGCATGTTTTATATATTGGCCTCAAATCATCTTGATTTGCTTCTTTGACCTCTGTCAAATATTTTAGCATTAATTTTTGAAATGTGGACACCAAAAAGAGATATAGCCATGTAGGAGTAGTCCAGTGTTCTCTGTGAAGATCATATCATTCTGTTCCCTGTTTCTCTGTTTAGGTATCTAGATATTACATTATCTGTCTTACAGCATTGCTGGAAAAGATCTGTATATCAATGAGTGTGATAGCAGTGTTTGTGAAGACACTCAAATGAGGAAAGGTTACTGAGTGCCTTTTACTCTGCCAATTCTTTTCGGAGGAGTACTGAAAAGAGTAAGAGGAGAGTAGAGAAAGCCAAAACAATCTCTGCTTGTTTCCCTTCTTTGAAGTGTTTGTCATTTTTTTGCATGTGACACTGCACAGGTTCATATAAAGCAGTTACAGATATGCATACATATAGATGTATTTACTTGCATGTACATGTGTATGTACACTTGTAATGTCTTGGAACACTTAAAAGAACTTATTAAAATGCTTTCTCACTTTTTTTTTTCCTTTTTTTCCCTTTTTTTACTTGGAGGATTTTGTTTTTTTAAAGAAACTCAGATTCTGAGCCATTTTCAGGGTTTAGTTGCAAGTGATATTTGCGGTCCCTCAGATGAAGTGCCCAGCAGGTGCATTATTCAATGTCATAGAATCATAGAATCATTTAGTTTGGACAAAGTTAAGTTCAAGTCCAAGCATTAACCCAGCACTGCTGTGCTCACCCCTAAGCCATCAGTGCCACTCTTCATGTCTTTTAAATACCTTTCAGGATAGTGACTCAACTCTCTCCCTGGGCAGCCTGTTCCAAGGCTTAACAACCCTTTTTGTGAAGAAATGTTTCCTGTTATCCAATCTAACCCTCCACTGGTGCAATTCGAGGCCATTTCCTCTTGTCCTGTCACTTGTTACCTGACAGAAGAGGCCGACCCCCACCTGGCTCCACCCTCCTTTCAGGCAGTTATAGAGAGTGACAAGGTCCTCCTGAGTCTCCTTTTCTCCAGGCTAAACACCCCCAGCTCCCTCAGCTGCTCCTCACAGGACTTGTGCTCCAGACCCTTCCTCAGCTCCGTTGCCCTTCTCTGAACACGCTCCAGCCCCTCAATGTCTTTCTTGCAGTGAGGGGCCCAGAACTGAATTTGAAGCCAGGTAAGGGGAATGATCATTGACATTACACTTCAATTAAAGCCACAATATGAAATCTTCAATGTTTCACAAGTTGCTGGTCTAGTCCAAGCAGAAAAAACCTCAATACTGGTCTGCATGAGAAAAGCACCGAATTAATTTTAGGAACTGGAAGAAAATCGTAGATCTTTAGGATTATCATCAGATTGTTAGTTGTTGGGGGAGCATTTAACTTCTAAAAGATCCATGTGGTCCATGTGTTGGTTTAAAAAAAACAGTAAGACTTACTTCAAACTCACGTCAAACAAATCGTAACCGTAATTGTAGCATTCAGATTTTAAGTCCTGTTTTCTCAGGCCTTGTTACATTTTTCTGAAAAAAGTAAATACTTCAAAGTGTGGATTTCAAAAATATCTTAACACAAATGAAATTTAAAATCAGAAGTAATATGCCTGGGATCTACAAATAGAATTTATGGAAGGAGCAAGGTCTTAAATATTATCTACTGTGCAGCCACCAGTAAATATGGACATGGCCATATTTGCCATATAGATAGAATTGTATAGAGATAGAATTAAGGTTGTGACTTCCTTAAAAAGAATGCTTGTTAATGTGAATGCCTGCTGTTTCAGTCTAAATACCATTCTTCCTATTTTCTCTCATGCAGGTATTAGAAATGACACAGCCAATAGGCAGAGATTGCCAGATGTTTTATAGTAAAACACTATTTTTCTAACAAGTCCCTATAGAAAAGAGGCAGAAGACCTGACATCAAGGTCTTCATTTGGTACGCACAGTCAGGTCTGTCCTAGCGCACAGGTGCCTTACTGAGGCAGATGCCTTATGGGGAAAAGTAATATATGACAATATAAAGACAGCACCATAATACATTAACCAGAATACATTAGGGTACTGCTAATTTGAAGATATAGCAGCTCTTGAGAGCTTTAGCTGGCAGAATTAATATCCTTTGACATGGTTCTTCAGGATGTTATTTACACAAACGTCTGTGTACATTTGTATATCATCACAGGGCAAAGTAAATCCTATTAAATTGAGAGTAGAGAGGTAAATTGTCAGGAAGCTAGCAAATTCTGGAAAATAGGTATGCCTGAATGAAGATACTTGCAAGAAGGATAATTTAGTAGCATCAGTGTTACTAACTATAGGTTTTCGTGAAATTAAGAATTTTGGCAAAAGGTAATAAGGTAAAGATTTGAACATGCTGTATTTTCTTCCAAAGTAGGTTCATTTTTTCCCTTTTCTGCCCTTTCATTAAAAATACTGATACACATTAGCCCTGATGATTGTCCCAAGATGACAGAGATATCAGTCATATCATAACCAGTTATCATATATCAGATAACTGGTTATTTAGAGGGACTACATAGGTCATCTGACAGAGGTCATCTAACATATGCTTCTATTTTTTCCCCTTTTTTCTTCCACTTGTTGGCTTAATTGCTGGGGTGTTTTAGGTAATAGTTTGTAAAGTTTTGATAACACTGTAATTACATGTGGTTTCTGATTTAGCATTTAAAGTTCTGTAGTAAGAATTTGCCAAAATTTGCTAGGAATGTGTCTTCCTTGTTGCTTGTAAACTACAGAAGAGTCAAAGCGCTTTCACCTGAGGCAGTCAAAGCTGAAGCCTATGGCATAACTTAAAATCGACAAATAAGAGCAAATAATACATAAAATGCTAACAAGGTACAAAAATTTGGTTTTGGCATGAATGTGTAAGTATATTTGAATGTTTTCATCTCCATGCATGCTTGTCATTAGAAAGATTATGGGACTGCAACATTATTTTGAAAGCATTTAGTGAAATGGGAAGGGCAATGGTATCTGAAAACTGTGAAAGCACAACCAAAACTATCAGACTGGCTTCAAAACCAGGACTTTTCTTCAGTCCCCTCTCAAGTTCCCACTTACCTCTATCACTTGGCACTTTGATGAGACACCTTTATGGTGTTTTTCATATGAAGGCTGCAGACTCTGAAATGCAAAGAAGTGGGAAAATCTTGCTACTGAGTGGGTGTAGCATAAATGTGACCTGACATAGCTTCAGTCTTTGATCATGAATTGCCATTGTGGTGTAAGCCAAACCTCCTCCCATATGCTCCCTGAAAGCACATTTCTTAGACTATGTTGTTCCATTTAAGACCTTTCTTTCTTAAAAGAAGTCATGGTTGTAATATATTGTCAGTGAGAGTGATAGAAGGCTTGGTGGACACCCAACATCCAGCCAACATCAACCCATGGCAATGGGCTAAAGAAATTTTGTCTTGATGAAATTTCTAGAAGATCTGTAAAACACTGAGCACACTCAAACTCAGAAAGAAGTATATGAGATTCACTGTCAAATAAAGAGGTATTAAGTATTGATCCATTCTGGTTGCAGTTTTTTTCTGGTGTCTTTGTTAATGATTTGTATGAAGAAATATAAAATACATTTGTTAAGCTTGCAGAGGATAAAAATTTAGGAGGGCTGTGTGTTCTCTGGAATACATTTTTTAAATACATCACATTTTCACAATTATACTTCAGGAAAAACTTGGATCAATTGCAACATATCCAGAGGAAAGCAAGGAAAATTGTCAGAATCAAGACTAAAACATTTTCCACAAGGAAAAACGTAGAGAATCATGTTTCAGAAACAGAAGTGCAGATAGAAAAGAAATGTAACAGCAGTCTTCAGTTACATAAAGAATTGCTTTAAGGAAGAAGGGAACAAACTCTTCTCCAGGCCTACTAGAGATAGGACAAGAATGAGTGGCTTTAAATTATGCCAGGGAAGACTTAGGTTAGACTTTAGAAAACATGTCCTAATGATAAGGATAATTAAGCAGTGAATATATTACCTAGGATGTGACAGAATCCTCTTTAGAGATTTTTAAGGACAAAGAAAGATATCTGTCTAGAATGTTTTAAATATAATTTGTATGTCTTGGGGAATGGAGGGATAGAGAGGAATAGATGGAACTATTTATTGAGTTCCCTGTCTTACTTCCAACTCTCTGCATCATTTCTGTGAATTAGACCCAAGAAGGAATCAGAACACACCTGTAGTTCTAGCTTCCACTCTGTCATCTAAATTGGCCAGTTTGTATGTACTTTTTGTTGAATGTCCTGGCTCCAGCTCCAACTGCAGAGAAAATCAGGGATGCACGTGATTGTGTTTCAGTTCTGGAAGCTCTATGCTGACCAAAACTTTGAAACAAAACTGTATGTTATTAAAAAGGTGATAATCACAATGAGGAAAAAATGAAATATACATGAGTTTGAGTGCTTGTAGTTATTGGCAGAATATATGGTCATGCATCACTCGTACTGTAAATTTCTTCCATGGTTTTCATCACTGTATTTTCTGGATTCATCTCACTAAGATTTGGCCAGATAAAATAAATGGTAGATATTTTCACTAAGCCTCATGTCCAACCTACTTCATTATTCATTGAAGAAGGAGAAAAGCACCTCTGAGATAGATATCTAAGACCAAAAAGTGGGTTTTTTTATGGGACACATCTCTGCTTTGAAAGCTTGGATGATTAACTTAGACAACTACTCTATAAACAGCTGGAATTAAGCAACATAAATTCAGTCCTGAATATCAAATATATTGGCTTATCCTTACCAAATGTTTTCTCATTTATTCTTCACTTCTGCTGTATGATGGATTTATAAAAAAACTCAGCCTAGTATGTATTCATATAGTTGGAAGTAGCTTTCATAAAGTAGCTCCAGCAGTGTCTGGTGCTTTTGGAATCATAGCAAATCTTGGGAATGGGATTTATTCCTATTTGAAAAATCAACTGGCCCTGAAAGACAAGCAAATGAATTTGCATTTCAGTAATGTGCAGTATATGAGCCCACATAAGCCCATCTTTGGAAGAGACCCATGTTCATCAGAGATGTTTTCTATACCATGTGTCATAACAAATATATTGCATATGCTGTTTCCAAGTTTATTAACCTGTTAACTTGGTGATTCAATATTGTTAGTCTGCTAACCATAGTAAAATACAATCATAAGATGTAAATATTGCATCCTCTTCAGTGTAGAAAATTAATAATAAGTTACTGCACAGAAGTTCCAAAATGAGAATTTTTACTGGGGGTGCTACTGTTTGGAGCAAGCAGCCACTTCTCTGCCTGTCTCCTGGCAAAACCATCTGAAATGATTGCCTGTGCTTAGAGGGTAGGGGAAAGGGTTTCCCAGAATGGAAAGGCTGCCGGAAGATGAAAGTTACTGAAATTTAATTATATCACTGTAATTGATCACTGAAGTATTTTCTGGTGAATGCAAGCAAGCAAGGGGACAAAAAAAGAAGAAAAAGGAGGAAAAAAAGGAAAAATGTGCATTTCAGCAGAAAAAATAAGTCAAGACAGTGCTCCTCTATCTCTTCAGTTTGTTTTGAACATGCTGAAGAGATTTAAATACCAGATTTTGCTTTTTATTTAAATTGAAATAAATGAAATCAAATAATTGCCTGCTGAAATGAAATTGTTAGGGGAAAACCTAGCTCAAGACAAATAAAAAAGCCTGAAAGGCAACTGAAATTTTAAAATCAAAAAGATTTCTCATGATTTCACCTACTTGGGTGGAGGAGGGTTTGTGTATAGGCTTCAATTACAGCAATGTTGCAGTGAGTAGGAGGAATCCTGGACTACAAAATTGCCCATTTTACACACTTCAGCCCTCAGAAGATATCTGACTCTGAAGAAGTACTAATATTTCTACAGCACCAGGTGCACATATGTTATTATTTTTCTACGGCTGATGAATTTTTTGATGAAAAAATGCCAGTCGGTTGAGGAATGGCAGAAGAAGGCTTAAAAAATCTGAGATTTTGTTTGTAATGTATTTAACTGTAGTATCAACCCAAATACAAAGATTTCTTGCAGTAGGCATCTCCAGCTTTGATTTTACAGGAAACAAATAGAGTAACTTTTCATTTTCATATTTACGAGGAGTGGTCTCATGGAGTTTTTTCCCAACATTATGACTATGTGTTATCTTTTGGGGGAAAAAAAAGAAAATAGTGGTATGGTAGATCATCACAATTGCACCTGACCAGAGAACAGAAAAGCAAGGAGAGAAGGGATAAAGAAAACAAAGTTTTTGCAGACTTGCCCTGTCTCTGTTTTGGTTCCAGGATATTGAGGTGGAATTGGTATTACTAATGGTCCTTAAGCAGTTGTTAATAGTATCTACATTTAAGCCATGACCTACAAAAATCAGTTGGCAGACTTCTTATCCCAGGTCATTTGAGGAAAATTCCCAAGAATACAGTCCCATAAAGACGAAAAAGAAGTCCTTCTTGCATATAATGTCATTGCATGTGGGAAGAACTTCAGCTGTGCTTCTCAGGAAGTTCTGGTGGTGTTTCATTTTGTTCATAAATTTGCTAATTAAAAAAAAAAAAAGAAAAAAAAAGAAAAAAAAAAAAAAAAAGAAAGCTCTGTGAAGGACTGGGAACTTCTTGATACAAATTTCCAAGCTTCAAAGCTGTGCTTGGACCCAACCCTTTGTGTTTTTTAATAAATGAGTTATCTGCATTTCAGGGTTGAATTATTTGATGAGAAAGGGTTACTATAAAAATTTGTGAGAGAACTTAGTTTACTTTTATATATTGGGATAGTCTTAAACATTTTCTTAAACAATGTTTTTAGAAACAGCTCAGCTGATATGAGCTAGCCTAGGGATTTTTTTGTTTGCTTTTATGCAGCAAATAGTATTTCACAATAAATGGGATGGAATGTATTCCAGAAAATGAATCATTCATCTGTCTGTAGCATAACTGAGGATAAACAGCAGGTAAACAAAATAAATACCTTTTAGATGACAGCTATAATATTCATGTCTGCTGTCTTTACTTGGGCAAGCATCTTTCTAAAGATTAGCAATTTTGCTTGAATAGAAATACAGTATTCAGTTTCTGAGAATTATCCCAAGTTAGTTTCAGAGCGTTTTACCTTATAAAATGTTTGCAGAAACCAATTTTTTTCCCCTGTCAACTGTAGCCAATTATTTTTGACAAATAGGCATTCTCCGCAGCATGTCTAATTTTTGTGCCAACTGAGCCTATGAATACCTTTTTTCATTCTGTGGAAACTTCATCCTTGTCAGTCTGTTAAATCAAAAATTGTTCCTGCACACTGGATAGATGACCAGGCCACTGATTACATGCATAGGGATTCTGAACTCTTCTGATGGAGAATATTGCACCATATCCACTTGCTGCTGTTTAGCTGTGTTGTACCTATATGTGAAAACCCTCATCTAAGTGCCAGCTACTGACAAGAAGCTACAGAAGCTTCAAATACATAAATGAAGGCAGTTGCTAATGGAATGTGGCAAGTGAAACCTTGATCCAAGATAGAAGAAAAGGTTTTCTATGTGTTTGTCTGATATTTGTCATGCTTTATGCTGGGATAAATTACCAGTTTGATCAAAACACATCTTAGTGAAGTCCAACTGAAATAAGAAAGGAAGGAGGGGATGTCAATTGCTGTTTCAAACACCATTCATTCTGAATCAAAGAAAATGTTAATTAGTGTCAGGAAGCTGAATTAAGTAAATGTTTGCTGCCTTAGTAGCAAAGATCAAGTCAAAGTTACAGTGTAGGAGAAGAAGGAACCCCTGTAACATTGGAGTGGTTTTAATATATGTCTATATATGGAAATGAATAGGAAATAAAGCAAGAAATACAATGTTTGGGAAAGAATCTCGTCATGATTTGCAGAGATAATTACAGTCAAAAAGGAGATTGAATACAGCAACAGGAAAAGCAGAATAATTATGCAGCAATTAACAGGAAAGCTGATGGTTCTTTGAAAAAAATAACAGTCATCGGGTTAAAAATATATGCTGAGTACAGAAATGTTTTAATACTTGATACACTGAGTATTTGAATTCATTTCCTGCCATAAAATACTGTTTCATAAAATAAATGTCTCATTTATGTTATAAAATATGTTCTGCATTTTACATATTTATTGTAATTGTTAGTATTTTTGTCTAAAATATGTCATCTGAATTGGAGGAAAAACCTAATAAATGTTCATTTTGGAGTTCTGGTGCATAATGTCATAATGGTAAAAAAATACACATTTTAAGTTAATATTTCAAATACTGCAAATGTTATAGGAGCCAGTAGAAAAATAACTACTCCTAGATTTGCAAGAAGATCAGTTTCTCGTGTGTCCTAAAAACTTTATATTCTAATAACACTATTGTCTACTTTTATTTGACTTGAGGCAAACTCAAATTTTGGTTGTGCTGTAGGTCTTCTGCTAATTAGTTAGTTAGCAACCACACACTCAGAAGTGCTCTTTCTGAAATGTAACTTACAGAGATTCCTCTTGCAATCTGTGGGAATATCTCATAGTTCTTCTACAGGGAATCTGTCATGCAGTGGCATCTTTAAGTGCATTAAAATGACACCTGGGGGGTCACTGCACTCAGGAATGGGATCCTCTTGTTGAAGAGGAAAGGAGGCTACCACTGGGAAGCCACATCACTGAGAAAAATTTTTAAGAGGTGAAATCTTTTGTTTAAAGTTAGTGGGGAAAATTCTGACGGCTAATGAGTTAAAAACCACAATACTTCCTGTTGTGATTCTAGATGGGAGGACTTTCTCTGAATTGTGTCATTTGTATGAATGTGTTATTGAGAAACATATCTGTCCTTCTGTTCGTTTTGTCTTTTTAAAACATTAACTCTGAGTGTGAGGTGTGCAATCTTCATTGCTTTAAACAAATTCCCCACTTACTCTGGATAAAAAATAAATAATACCTGCTTCAGGAGCTGGTTGAGCAAGTCAAGTTGAGGCTTGCAAGCTGTCCTAAGTTGTGTCATAAGCTCCCCTGCTGCCTCTGTACTGCACATCCCCAGTGAGAAAAAAACCAAGAGCGAGAAAAAGGTGAAGGGCTGGTGGTCCAGGGCTGCCCGAGACTGCATGCAGAGAGCCTGCCATGCAGGTTTAGGGGGAGACCTCTGACAGGACACCACCTTTCCCACCTGTGAATGGCCTCAGAGACCACATGGGGGGCATCAAATAGTGGCACTGATAAAGAGCAATAATCCTGCCAGTAGTAACAGTTAATTCTTCTCTGGTACCCTTCATTCATTGACCTCTAATGTCTTTGCATACATTGATTCCAGCTATATGGAAGCTCTGAAGTAGTTCAGTATAATTTTTATTCCTACATATGTGCTGGCATGTAAATGTAAATGTATAATTAAATGAAACAAAGTCTTCTTGCTAGGAAGCATTAAACACTTCTTGGATTAAGTGTTGTTATTAAAAAAACCAACCCAAACCAAAGCATTTGAATCCTTTTGTGGTATGCAAATACTTCTGCTGCATGAGTAGGCTCAGATTTTTCCCTTGCTGTGTCCTGAAATGCCCAGATACAGAAACTGTACAAAACTAATCCAAGAAGCTGAATGCTTGACTGGAAGAGTTTGTGTGTATGAATCATATGAAGATTATCCATAATGCTCACTCCCAGCATTCTGATTACAGCGACTGTAAATTCTGTTAATTGCATAGTGTGCACTGATCATGACAAGCAGCATAGGTAGGGATACAAATATTCTCTTATTCCCTTCCCTGCAGGAGCAAGTGTTAAGAGACATAATATTGATTAAGAACAATTCCTATTCAAAAAACGTAATGACTGTGTTACTAGTGTATTGTATCTTTCTCTTTTAGGTTATTCAATACTTCAAGCAATTATGGAAAAAGCAGGACAAAATAGCTGGCAAGTCAGTGCCATCTGTGTGGAGAATTTTAACGATGCCAGCTACAGGAGGCTTTTAGAGGATTTGGACCGAAGGCAAGAAAAGAAATTTGTAATAGACTGTGAAATAGAGAGGCTTCAGAATCTCTTAGAACAGGTAACATCTGCTTTTAATGTTACTGTAAACACATTACTGAAACTCCAGATGAGATTGCATTTTGTTTATTTTCTCAATGAAAATTAAATTTATTTTCTTACTTCATGGGCCTATATTTGTATGTCTACTTGCCTGTTCCATTTTCTTTTCATATATAATACTTGTCTTAGCAGCCAGCAAGTCAGGGCAGTGAGCTCCTCCTTACGCCCTCAGGAGCTTGGTGGCGAAAGGTGCCAGCAGTCAGGGCAGCTGCATGTTTGGTCCCCCTTCCCAGCACCTCCATGCCTGATACCTCCTGCATCAGGGTCAGAGGGCTGGCAGAACCTGGTGTTGCTGAATTGCCAATGTGCTCCTGGTCTGTACCTTCATGGGGGTAAAGCTCTGTTTTGTTTGAGGGAAAAAAGTCTTGTTTAAATCCATTATTCTTTCTCTTTGCCAAATACCATAGGTCATGTATTTCTAACCATGAAAAGCTTTAAAATTATTGTTACAAATATTTAAACTGATAGTTTTATCACCTTATCAGGGTATTTAGGAATATGAAGAGCAGTAGAATAAAACTGCTGTTGAACTGGGAAGAGAGTTCAGGTTCTTCCATCAGTTATTCATGGAAACATGCTACTGGGGAAAGAAAATACTGGGTCAGACAAACTGGCTTGCACTGAGTAGTATCTCCACCAGTGTGCAAAGTGAATATCAAACCCTGCTGCTCGGATGTGGCAAATCTGTCTCTATATAGCGTTTATGTGTAAGCTCTTCCTTAAATGATGGAAAAAAATAAATGATGCATTGAAAGAAAATTTTTTCCAAATGACAGGAAGATAACTTACAGCTAACTGTCTGCTTCTCGTGTGATGCCACATATTACATTGCTGTGGTGCAAGTTCATTGTTCAGTGCCTCCTGCTACTGCAGAAATTGCAGGGAATGAATGCCATCTGCTGGTGCTGGATCCTCTGCCACCGCTCTGCTTCTTTTGGTAACGCATTAGAGAATTTTGAAGATTTTGTTGCAAAACCATTCATGATGCATCTGCCTCTGAAGTCACTGAAAAATGAAATGTAATTTTTGATACAGAAATTCATAAAATAGTACTCATAAATGCATAAAATAATACTCCATGTCCTATATACATCAATTTTGCTTTCACTGGCAGAAGGTAAAGAGGGAAACAGACAATTAAGTGTGGCTGATATAACAAGGACTTTTTCTGTGACTGTTGCCAAGAAAAGAACAGACAATGCCGTATTGCTACAGATACTCATTTGGCCATTATATTCTTCATTATTCTGAATGCCATTATGTTTTAACACATACTTTCTATAGCTTAGAATGAAATCCTCCCCCAGTTCAGCCTACATTGTAGTAAAACAGAACACCCATGTGAGGGTCTTCTAAATTACATTCAGAAAAACAATTTCTCCTTCACCTCTGTGTGTGCACATGATGTTACCTGATTTCTTTTACATGGCATGCAAATGTGACATAGAAAAAGTATGTTCTGTTACCACAAGTCTTGAAGTACACCCACCAGCCTGCATAGGTGTTCCTACTGACTATCCACTCAGTTTCAAAGGAAAATGAAGTCACTGAGTGTCACAGCACAGAAACCTCTTTCTCGTGAGAAAGAATGTATTTGTTTATATAAACTAAGATAAAGGTAGTGAAACTCTCATGAATCAAGGTAGCCAATTGCTACGGGGGGCGTTCAATGAGTGACCAATCAGGTGGGAATCCATTTTGTATATAAAAGCTGAATTTAATTAATAAAGGGGATCTTTTATGACTTGACCCTTCGCCTTCCCGTGTTTCGACATCCGCTCGCTGCGACAACTGAGTACATGTT
Source organism: Orthonyx spaldingii (assembly GCA_013397795.1). NCBI lineage: Eukaryota > Metazoa > Chordata > Aves > Passeriformes > Orthonychidae > Orthonyx > Orthonyx spaldingii. The sequence goes on from VZTJ01003087.1 coordinate 33,698, forward strand.
TGGATCTCATTGATCTCACATGTACATTTTATTTGCATCCAGGTGCTACTACTATTTTCCTTCTAGATTGGTACCTGCACAATCAGTTCATACAGGTCTAGATTTTGCATGCCTAAAATAGGTAGTTACTGCAGGCATGCTAAGAATTAAAAATGGAGTGCGTGGCCACAACAGACTGAATCAGATATGGTGAGCTTGTCTCACACCTCTACAGGACAAGCCTGAAAGCTAATTGAGCTGTTTTTTTCATTAACTGCACAGGGAGAGTTGAGGGTAGGAGTTAACACCTAACATGCAGCATACTTGTATCACTTTTAGGAAGTGATTTATCTGGCTACTGTCTAATTTTGGGTGGGATAAATTTTACCTAGGAAATGAGCTTTTTTGTACTTGTGCTTAATGTTTATTTGCTCCTAAGTGTAAAATCTTTGCCCTAAATCTGTGCTAGTGAAGTGAAAGAAACTGGCTTGTTGGCTTACAGATTTTTTCTTCTCTCAGTAGTCACTGCATATATATATAACATATACATATCTATGTTTGCGTGACCTAATTAAATTGATAGTCATATATCATGTGAATTCCCTTCTTCCCCAATACGCCTGGAGATTCTCTCCACACTTTTAAAAGACAGCCAGTGTAAAAGCAGGAATGGCATTACAGCCCAGCTAGAGAAAGTATGCAGATGAGCTGCAGCTTTACTCTACATTGTGAAGGTCCTGGTCTTCCTAGAGAGGCTGACCTACAAATGGGCCTGGGGTGCTGCTTTGGGGTTCCAATATGACCTTCAAAGACCAAATGCTGCTTTAAGGTTGAGCAGGCAGAAGCAATCTCAGACACAAAAGCATTTAGTTTTCAAAAAATAGGAATGAAGAAATCAGCATAAAGAAATTAGCCCAATATAGAACACGCAAAATAACAACCATTTTCAAATATCAGCCATTGACTTTTTCCCTTTGCTTGAGGGCTTTAATAACCTGTAGCAGACAGGTAAGGTGGCTTCACAGATGGACTAAAAGTTGGCATGTTCTTCCCCGCATACATGGAGGAATTGATTAAGCTTCAGTGAGTCTAATTAACTCAACTTCTTTCCTGCCTAGTTCTCCTGTAATTGAGAGCCTAAGTTGTGACTATACTGTAATACTTTGCAATGTACAAGTAAATGTTCTGCAGAACATTTAGGAAAAGTAATTAAATCTCAGTAATGAGACCATAACTCAAAGTGCTTTGCCCTTAAATCTACGCTAATGAAGGGAGAGAAACTGGCTTGTGGGGTTGTGGGTTTCTTCTCAATTGACTGCCTGTGTACATACACACATTCATACTTCTCATGACTGTGTACCTCAAGCAGTGAAGACTGGAGGCTTTTTCACTGGCTATGTTGTAGAAGTGAGCTGATGTGCACCTCACCTGCCCATACCTGCTGCCCGCTTATCTGACCTGGTGTTTTGCTCCCTGCCATCTTCACCTGCCAGCAGAGAAAAACAGCACCTTGCTGTTTGCTCACTTCTTGTACAACTTTATTGTCATCATTTCCTATTTCCTTTTGTCTCCTGTATTTCTTAGTTTATAGTTTTTCTCATTTATTTCCTCCTCTCTCTGTACTTTGGTGTGTGTAGAGCTACCCCCACACTCTGTGTCTGAGACTTGTCTTCACAGAAAACTTCTCTCCTGGAACTCGATGCATCTGAATTCCAGACTCCCCCCATGCACAACCCGGGACATGCCTTTTTTGTCATGAGATCTTCCTTTTATGTAGCTGTGATGTTTTGGGCAGGGTCAAGTCTGTATTTCTTTTTATGATGAAATACAGAGAAATGGAGTTTAATTTTCAGATTCCCATTCTAGAAAGCAAGAGTAGGGCTGGCATTACAGTAAGTCCAGAAAATGGATTCAGCCTGCACTCAAGTGTTTATATCTGGTTTGCTTGGATTGCTCCCTCTTGTCTTCATCTCAGCAAGGTTTCAGATCTTACCTCTCAAGGATATGCCAAGACTGCGAAGGTTTTCTTAATAAAGCTGTGCCCCTCTTCTTTGGTCATGCTCACTGACACAAGGCCAAACTGGAGGTATTTGGGGGTTATTTGGAAATGTTTTGGTTGGTTTTGGTGTTAGTGCCAGTTGGCATGGCTCAGCTCAAAGCCCTGTTTAAACATAACACTGAAGCAAAACATCCATTTCTGCACACATCAAAGAGTTGTTGCCTCTGTGATCAGTAAGAGAGACAGTGTCTTCAGCCTGAGTCAGCAGATCTCCACCTACACTCAATAATCTGCTGTAGCTTAAGCCTACCAAGATAATTTTAGCTCCTTTTCATCCTTTATTCTCAGGATGGTGAAAGAATGCATTACCTTCTTAACAGCTTACAACAGCCATAACCAGGAAAACCTTTCTGTTATCTGGAAGTGAAGCTCATCCTTCACACTCCTCTGGCAGACCTTACCATCCTGCAATCCCAGCCTCCAAAAGACACCACACAAACACCAAGACTATTACCAGAAGTGTTTTGTTTACTTGCCCGCTTTAAGTGATGCACGTGATTTGCCTTTGGGAAGGGAAAGCAGGCCCTCACCCATTTTAGTTGACCAGTGTAGTCCTGGTGTGTGGCTGGGGGTGGTGTGGCTCTGGGCATGGACTGTTCCCTCCCTGTGGCCTCTCAGGGCAGCCCTGGCAGTGCTGGTGCTTGGGGCAGACCCACAGTCTTCAACACAAGGGGATTCAGTGCTTGACATGACCACTGCTGCTCGCCTGCAGAAATAACCCAAACATGGTGTGTTTCACGGCTGAGCAGGAGACTCCAAAGCAGTAAAAATAAGATGGAAAGTGTCTCTGTCCATGGCAGGGGATTAGAACTCAATAATCTTTAAGGTCCCTTCCAATTTAAACAGTTCCGGGATTCTGTGATTTTATGAAGATTTATTCCATGTCAGCTTTCCATACAGCGTGCAGAAAGTGTGTTTCTATTTTGGAGAAAGCACATCTCTGCTTAATGGTTATAGAAAACTTTTTATGCTTAACTGAATGTGTTCTAGAACCTTGTAAGTGATCTCACTAAATCTGATTGGGGCCTCCCCAGTTTATTTACCTGGTCCTTTGTTTCATCTGTTCATGTACAGCCATAAAAAATGTGCAACAGGTTTTTAATTCAAAACATAAATGCCCTTTATTTGTGTTGCATAAGTGACTGGAGACAGAGGCAAAGCCCCATTTTCCTACAGGCATGAAATTAGGGATTGTTTTTACCATTACCTTTACAGATTACTGGGACAAGACGGAGAAAGGGAGCTAAACCAAAGACACTGATAAAATGATATCTGCACAGTTTTATGTAACAGCTATAGCTTATGTAGCAGAATGCATTTCTAGAGATTCATTTTCTGTCAGGGACCATTACATCCTTGTTTACCGACATCCCTTTTTTCACGGCGCTTTCAGCAGGTGGTCTTTTAAAAGCACAAAAATATTCTGTTTGAATGAAAGGATGAAAGTCAGTGAAAGAGATGGAAAATTCTCTGCTTCTGTGTCTCTTCTTTACAAGCTGTGTTTCTAAAGTGCTCCCATGAATTTAATACAAAGAACTTTCTGCTTAAGATGAAATGAATGCTTGAAGCCCATTGTAACATGATTTCCATTTCCTTCCCACTAATCCACTAACACTGGCAGCAAGCTGTACAGCATCTGAACAGTCCAGGCCAAAGGAGTCATTTGCCACATACGGCACAGCAAGAAACACACAACTGTTCATTGAGAGTTTTGCTTTTTTTCTTACCCCTTCTTTTCATTTTATTTTCCTTCCTGCCTTTTAAAAATAGTGTATCTGTTTGCATGTGTTGCTCATTCAGTGAAAATCAGAAGTCAGCCTAGGGCTGAAGGGTGTATCTACCAAAATTAGAAAAGTATTGCTTTAAACTGATATGTTTTCTATCAAAATGCAGAATCTATGTTTCAAAATAAATATGCCAACAAAAGAAATATGGGTTTATTAATTAATGAGAAAGCTCAAACAAAACTAATCCACACACCTATTTAAACTGAAGTTATGAAACCCGAAGACAGGCTTCCCAATCTAACAAAATCATTATTTTTTAATTTTTTCCCCCCACAGAATTTTATTCACATTAGTATTTATTTATTGCTTAATTTGTGTAAGTACAATCTGAAACAACCCAGAAACTACATATAGCAGATGGAAGTGGTGTTTATAAGTACCAAAAAAAGTGATATCCCTTTGGTTTTTTGTGGACTTTGTTCTTCTCCTAGACCACCGCTTCCACAAACACGATAAAAGTTTTCTTCCCACAAGTGTACTGAGCGAGAAAGAAAAGGCAATTACAGTGGCTAATCAAGAACTGTGTGGAAGGTGTCAGTACCCATGTGCTGATTAGTAGCTGTCAGACAGGAGGTGTAGTGTCCGGGTTCTTCCTGTCCTTTTGGTGGCTAAAACAGATGGGTCTCTGTTCTCCACCTAGCAGCCAGTATTAATAACTGTAGAGATTTAATGCCTTAAATGTCTTAGACAATGTCTTAGAGGTATTGTCTTCCTTTCAAATATAGCTGAAATTGCCGAATGTGGTAAAAATCATTTTACTAGAAAATTGATAAACAGACCCAGAGACAGCTCAGTAGCAGAAAAGTGATATCCTTAGGAAAGATGACTGAAAATGTATAGCAAAACACACACATTTAAAGAAATGTCGTGGTACCCTCTCCTGAGTTGTACTTACATTTAATTAATTGGCATACTTTACCTTCAGTAAATACACATCATAGATTTTTTTCATTATTTCTTTGCTATTTTGCAAATAATACTGAAGTGTAATAAAACAATGGAATTGTTGGCAGATTTGAAAATTATCACAGACAATACTTTTGAAGATTTCAGTGAAAACGTATTTTATTTGTTCAATCACTGTATTTGCGCTTTTTAGTTCTTCAGAACCTACTAACCCTTAATACTGGAGAAGCAGACTGTCATTTGCTCAGCCATAGCTGATCTCACAGCTATTTCTTATAATTTGTTCAATGCTCAGAAATGTGTTCAGGTATACAATGCAGTCAATACTCCAAATAGATTTGATAATTACACTGAAAAGTGTAAGCTAAGAATCATTTAGAACATGAGGGAAAGTGTTATTAACTATAAATATTTTAGCCCTTTTCTCATGGTATTTCAATATTTTTTTCTTTTTGCTGTTAATCTGTACCAAAAGTACATGTAAAATTATGTAAGGAAGCTTTCAAAAGTATGACGTGCTGAAATTGAAAGTTAACATTTTTGTTCCCCGTCCCTTTTTCTGCCAGAATTCTCATTGACAGCACATATTAAGCACTGCAGAGCAAATAAGGTACCAGAAAAAAAAAAAAAAAAAGACTGTACTCTTAGAGCTCTGAGATTTGTGTTCAGACAGATTTTGGAGCTGGCTTCTAAATTCAGACTGTGAAGTACTGACATGAGCAGTTCTGTTCCACAAACCAAGTAAGAGAATAATTGGGACTGGAAGTCACCTCTGAAGATCACTCCTACTACTCAATGGGGCAACTTTAGATCAGGTTACTCATTTGGTCAAATTTTGAATGCTTCCAAGGATAGAGATCCCACAACATTTTATTTCCTTTCACTACTTGACTACTTCATAGAAAAAAATTAATTCCTCATATCTAGCTGGAATTTCTTGTGTTGCAACCTGTGTCTCTTGCCTTTTGTCCTGTTGTTGTACACCTCAATGGAGAGTCAGGTAACCTCTTTCCTACACCGTTACAGTGGGTATTTACAGATATTGCTAAGATCTGCCTGAGCTTTTTGCTCTCCAGGCTGCTCCAGTCACGGCTTTCTCAGCTTCTCCGCACATGACATATGATTCAGTCCCCTTCGTGGTCTTCCTCTGGACCAGTTTCAGTATGTCCATGTCTCTTTTGTACTGGGGGGCCCAGCACCCGGCACAGCATTGCAGATGTGCCTCAGCAGAGCTGAGCAGAGGGGCAGGTTCACCTCCCTCAACCTGCTGGCCATGCAGTCCAAGAGGCTGTTGGCTTTCTTTGCCATGAGGGTGCATGACTGGCCCACAGTAGACTCAAACCAGAAGCCCAGGAGCTTTCTAGCAAAGCCTCTTCTTATCCAGTGTGTACCCAGCCTGTCCTGCTGTGCGTGGTGAGTCAGGCTGAGAGTCAGGCCATGAAATACAGCACAGATGTACACAGATAAGCTCCTTTGATTCACTATACTCTATTTGCACACTTATAGGCAGCTCTTGAGATAGAAATACCTTATTAGTGAGCGAACTGTGTATCGTACTGAATCTTACAAACCCATAATGTGCTCGCATCAGGAACAGCCAGAAAGAATATCGGGATGATCAGATCAACCTCTGTGCTACATTATGTGACTACATCTAAGAAGTCCTTCACTAAGCCAGGCAGATGCTTTTCCAGCATTTTGGTTCCTCATTCTCTGCTATTGAATACTCTGCTACTTCTTCTTTATTTCGGATAGCCCTCTCAGGCAGATTTTTACCAGAAATTCAGTTTAATTGTGTCTCCATAGTGACCTTCATGTGAAGCTCAGCAAAGCAAGCTGAAAACACAAGCTAAATGTAACTGCTTTTGCCTAGAACCTTTTTGTTTACTTCTTTCTGAAAGAGAATGTTACCACCCCTGATTTCTGTTTTCTAGGCCCTTTCATGTGCAATAATGTGACAGTGTTTGTTTCTATATTTATACAAACAGATATTTCCATAAACGCATCCACGTGGATATACACAGGACTATATTCACAAAAGAAGTGTTTCTCCTTTCTGCATGAATGGCAATGGATTTCTTTTCTTCTTCCATCTGTAGCAGCTCCATCCTCTCCCATTGTCTCCATCTGACAAAGTTGAAACCTCAGCATTCTGTGTGTTCAAAGCCTCCCAATGTCCATCCACTGTGAACAGCATTTTCTTCTGAATGTTGCACAGTGAATCAGTTTTGCTGTCAGAGATCATCAGTCTAGGTCCTGGTGTATCAGATAGGCTGATTCCAGTGGTTTTTTTCCTGCACCCTGCTCTCCCCAGCCCGTAAGAATTAAATAGGATGTTTCCCAGTAGATGAGCACTTTTCTCATTTCTGTCAGTGCTCTGTATCATCAAGATCAAACCTCACTGCTCATCCAGGGCTTATTTGCCTTTAAACACAGAGGTGAAAACTGTTATGGAGCATCTGGCACAGATTTAATGCTTCAATGTACACAACTGAACTGATACATAATAATAAAAATAATTACATTGTACTGCATAATATTAAAAATTACGCCTGGATGTGAAGTTACAAAGTACTAGTACCTTTAATCTTGTAAAAATTCCAAGGCAATAAACTCTAATTAATAACAGGTAACAATTGTTATTAACAAGCATAATAGGGAAGTAGCTGCCCAGTGTCGTGAACGCTGTTCACAGTTGTCTGACTAACTCACTTGTTCAGTCCGTTGTTTGACATGGCTGATTCCTCAGCCTTCAAGAGCGTTGAGATATGTTGCTGAGAAATATCATGTATGTATTTGCACTGAAAACCAAATCTCTCTGATAGGTAAAATGGAGCAGGTTGTCAAAGCAAGAATTAGTAGTAGTAGTAGGTATTACCATCAAAATGAAAGCAAATAAAACATGTGTGGAGAAGAGTACAGAAGCCAACATATTCCCCTCCTTCTTCATCTCCTCTTCTTTTGTCACTGGAGTGCTAAATTTGAAAAAGTAGTGTTTGACTGCTGAATTTCTCTAAATTGATTGAGTTGTAAATTTGGCTGGTTTTAAAAACATTTTTTTTCTCATCGTAGTTTCCAGTGTGTCTACTAATTGAAGATAGCACTTGGCATTTTTGCAAATCATATTTAGATTAGCATATTTAATTTAAGATAATAATAACTTAAAACATGATACTTTGCAATAAATTACAACGTAATATAGGAAGGCAAAAATTAACCAGACACAGAAGTTACACAGAGTACTAGCTCAAACATTCCTGCAGAGTTTCTTCTGCTTCCCTATTTTTCATGAGCACAGAGGTGTGTTGGCACAAAGGATCACTAGCACAACACAGAGAGACAGCATGGCTTTTACATGTAGTTTAGCAGCATAATGTAGATTTCTTTACCTCTTGTTTCAGAAGTAGCATGGGCTGTCTGCAATTTCCCCTATGTCATTAGATTTGCATTAATAAAATGCAGGTTTAGTTCTGCTCCCACAGAACCACAGGAGTAAATCGTTAGCCAAAAAATTTGGTATGTGCACGGCACACAGTAGTGTGAGCTGGTAGCAGCATTGTTGGACTTCATACCACTTCAGGGACATAGTAGCAGCTCTCTGTGTATCTCAGTCCCAGAGGGAATGGAACATTCTTAAAATGCCTTTTCTTCATCCTTCTTTACTCTCCATGCTTTTTTTCCCCCTAGAGGTCTGTGGAGTTGCTTCTAAGCAGTGCTGTAACATCAATGCAAACTAATAGTTGTTCTTGAAGGAGCCAGTTGCCAGCACTGCCACCAGCAGTTTCCTCACCCCACAGAGCCAGGAGGAGCTCTGCATAGGCTCATTTCTGTGAAGCAGCTGGGATTTTGCACACAGTATTAGTCCCACACTGCACAGTAATAAGAATGCCTTTTGTTACTGCAGCACACAACTGATGAGGTTTGGACATAAGAAATAGGTTATTTCAGTTACTGAAAGAGCAAATAGGCAGTAGGAGACAAAGGATGAATATGAATGCTTCAAAGAATTTGTGAAGTGACCTTCTTACACCCTTCCTCTCTTTCCTCACTTCCTTTTTCCCTACAAGTCTGCATATCCTATTTAGACAGGAATAGGCTTTGAATGCAAACAACTTTAACAGCAGAAGGAATCAACTAGCCATGCTCAGGGCACTGGTTAATGACCTTTGAACCACCTCTCCAGGTTTAATTCCCCAACAGCCTCCTGCACTGCACAGGGCTGCCTGCCTTGCCAGCTGGTGGTGAGCATGGGGTCTGTGTGGGAAGCATCGTTCTCTGCCCAGCCGTGTGAGGGGCAGGTGTGCACACCCCTATTATGGCTCAGCACCTGCCTTTACAAGAACGAGCCACTTCTGCTTTTTTTGTTGCCACCTTTAGCATCCTCTCCCATGGCTGTCCATCCTTTCCCCAATAACACCCTTTTCTAAGCACTAGTTGTTAAAATTAAGCTTGTTTCTCAATTGCCTTTCTTATGTCTTTGTGAAAGATTTATCCTGGCTTCACATATTTTATGAAATCCCACTTCAGTTGTGGTTTATATCATGGCCATTTCTGCTGCAATATTTTAGGTCAGGTCTCAATCTTCTGTCTTTAACAAGTCTCCACACTTTTTATATTGTGTTAGACAGACTTCATTTTATTGCAGGTGTTCTTAAGGCAGCGGATTGTGACACAATAGCAAAGAGGAAAACCTTTGTTAAAGTCCAATTGGTAATGCACAGCTATCACCCTTTGAAGAGATTTAACTGAAAATAAGTCCTTTTCACTCCAGCTGTACTGACCTCCATCTTCTGGAAATCATAACGAGGGACATTTCATGCTACAGAAGTTAAGCATTCTTTTAAAATGAGTTATGTGCAATATCCTTTTCACAGTAGTAGAGAACAAAGGAGGCCTTGGGGCCAGATTCTCTGTTCAGATGCTGATGCAAGTTTGCAAGTGGTTTTATCAAAGTCAGTGAACTTGCCACTCACAGGAAAAAAAAAAGAAAATAATCAAAGGAGACACTGGTAGCCCTTCTTTTCAATAGTAGAACAGTTTCTGAATTTCCTAGACCAGGCTATTGTTCAGCTAAATGGAAAGAACAGTATTGTATGATAAAGTCACAAAGTTCAGAATTGTGTCAAAAACCTGAGCTGGATCTCACTGGCCCTGCTTTTACCAAACTTTAAAGTCAGTGGTGTAATTCTAGTTACTTTTGATTACCACTGGAATTCTGAACTCAGGATAATACATTTTCTTAATTGTGTTATAGTAGATCAGCAGATAAAAATTCTCACAATGCACTATTCGTTTTAGTTTCTTATATGTGTATGAATTTTATAATGTGATTACATCCGAATGCTGATGTGGGTTTTTTTGAAGTTCACCTTTCTGCAGACACTTACATAAACAGTAATATTTGGGGAAAAAACCCCAAAATTGTGTTAGATTCTGAAATAAACTTGATAGCCTAAGGGCCTTAATATCTCAATATTTTTTAAAATTCTGTTCTGTTTCATTTACAGATATGAGGTATTGACTAATAGTGTGACTACAGGATAATGTATGGAATCAGTGTTGTCTTCCCTGTTAATCGCAATTTGGGAAGTAGATTGTATTTTTATTCATTCTTCTTCATACTGATGATTACTTAATTTCTTCAATTTTACAAATAAAAGTATGAAAAACCTCCATTTCTAGTTACTAGTCACCTTGGTCGTTGGATTAAAATGGGCAAATCAACACGCAAAAGCCGCTGCAGCATCCTGCTTACACCTGCTCTCAGCCTTGCCCTAAGAAGTCAAAGTTCACCTTTCCCAGCACTTTCTTTTGAAAATCACCCTGAACAATCTGAGGTCACCCTAAACTCCCAGTGTGACAAAAGCCAGGTGCAGTATGTGTGTGTGGTGTTTGTAAGAAGCCAGAGTGGGAGTACAGAGCAAACCTGAATGTTTAGAATGTGTAAGTGAGGAAGTACAGCATAGCACATAAGTACTTGTGTGCATAATATGTAAATACCACATACTGCCCAGGATTGCTGTCACTAGGACAGTTTTGAATCAGAGCATCCTGAAGCAGTGAAGATCACAGATACACACGGAGGGTCCTTCCCCACCTACCATGCCCCTGACCTACTGTATCAGCAGTTTCCTGGTGTTTCACTGCTTATGTGACTGGCACAGCCCATCTGATGCATAGTCCTGCTAGGTTTTGCAACTGGCCACAGGGAATGCTGTGTCAAGCTCCCTCACACAGCTACTAAAGGTCCCTGTGACAGCACTGCGCTCTCTTCCAGGGCCTTGCTTTTGAAATGAAGGCAGTTCTCACTGCTCAGCCTTGTGTTGCATGAATCTGCCACCTGCCGCACAGGTGCTCAGGGCCTGTCTAAGGAAGTGCAGCCCACAGCAGGCACGCAGAGTATTTTGGCTGGTGTCAGGAACATGCTTTTTTTTGCAATCATTCTCCTGATTCCTGAGTTTCATATCAAAGTTGGACTCAAAATACGTGAATTGGCTTTTGTTTGGGTGATGTTGAGCAAGATGTGCCCTGAAGTGTAGTGTGAGTTCAGTCTGGTGACCAGATTAGAGGGAGTCCATTGTAAATCCCTGAAATGTGTGCTATGGGTGCCAGCTCCTTAGCACCAGCACTTCTGCTGTACAGATCTCATCCTACCAGTTGCCTTATTTGCTAATGTAGATGTTAGACAATACCACTCTGCCTCCTCTCTGGACTGTAATTGAACTTGGCCTTTTGGTCTGAATTTAGGGGTGCACAAGGAAGTACCTGGGTTTTTAAAGTGCCCTCACACTTAATGAGCTTCTATAGCAAAGGCTTTCTGGAACACTCTCTCATCTGTCAAAATCTCAGGCCTGTTTTGGGTTCTGGGTAATATCTACTCTTACATGTGTGCAATGGTTGAGGTCTCACCTCTCAAAACTTCAGCCACTGCTAACCTGTTAAATCTTAAAGAAGTAAAGTGTGAGACTTCAGTTTCCAGACTGAGTAGCTGTCAAGCTCCTTCTCCTGTTACAAAGAGATTTAAATTCATTGCCTCAATATCTCTCAGGGCAGAAGTGCAGTGAAGTGAAAGGGGGTTGTTCAGGTAGCAAGAATTGATACCCAGTTTTGTAGATCCTAACCTGCAGCTTTGGGTATTTGAGAAAGAAAAGTGACTGTATGTGTATTTTGGATAGTCAAAACTATGAGATGTTCACAGAAAGCTATTTCACTAAACAAGCACTTTTTCCCTAAATCATAACCAATTCCTGGTTTTCAAACTCTGTGTGATCCATAGCTATAATACTTTTCAAATTCAAAATCAGAACCGCATCCAATCTTTGTTGAAAATAGAAGCCATCACTTCTCTTTTCTGGCTGCACAATCAACATTTTTAGGGTGAAATTCATCTCAGTTAACATTAGGGATATAAAATGTAGGTATCTGCATCACAGCTAATCACCGTCAACTCTTTTTCTAGTCAATGCAGAAAAATATGCACTTTCAGGGCACAATCTGTCTAATTAGTTTTACCCATATGCTTTAGAATAAGATGAATCATTTCCTCAAAGTGCCTACTCTTTCCACTGACTGTAAGGGAAGTTAAGACAACTACATGATACATAAATGTGTACTTTTATCACTCACTCAAAAAACAGGTTTTGAGAGAATATAACGAAAATGTCAAATTTCATGTTTTTCAAAAATATTATGTATTATTCACATCAAATCCAGGAATTCTGCAGTAGTGTCTACATGCATTTCCTACAAACAAACACAGAAATAAATCTCAAGGGGAGATTTGCCCAAGATGAGGGTGAATAGATTCAGAACAGATATAAGGAGAAAGACATGGGAGGTGTTGGAACTAGATGATCTTTAAGGTCTCTTCCAATCCAAACCGTTCTATGATTCTATCATTTTAAATTACATCAGTCCACTTGCAAACTTTCAAGCTGTGATGCCTTATTTATTTAAAAATGTTATTTTTGTTAATCTACATCAGTTTCCCTGTAATGGGAAGGCAAATATTTTCGTTACCATGCACTGCTGAATGAGGACAGATGTATAAGCTTTATTGGTGTCAGAGATCATATTCCTTTTGAAGCTGTTGACCCAGCCAGAATTGAAACCTTTTATTATATGGAAAAATTAATGACTTGACAGCATCCTTCTCACATGTGTTCAGTTGGTAATAGGGAAAGTTGTGATTTCTCCCTCTCTGCCACCCCCAATAGAATGGTAGCAATGGTATTTAATCACTGATCTTAATGGGAGTTTTATTAAGTCTAAAATTCATTTATGTGAAAGGTGACAGTCTGGTCATGGCTTGGGGAGTGTAGTGTCTTTTGGGATTTTTTTAGGTTTATGTTTTGCTTTTTAAATACAAGCATTTTAGCTATAGACTAATACATATGAAACAGAGTTTGGGATAGAGTAGAAGAATAAAAGAAAAATTGCCTATTTATTACTTAAAAATAATGAAATTAAAATAGCTTTGAGTACATACTTATGCCAAATCCCTTGGATTTTCCCTTCCACTGTGCTGCAAAAGGGAATTGATTTACTAGAACAGTAGAGCCCGGAATCAAGCATTTCCAAGTCTTAATCCAGATTTAGATCTTGGATCCCTGGGTGTCTTTGGTCAAACTACTTTGTCCTTCATCAGCTTGTCTTCACCTTCAAAATGTGTTTTTACTCACTTTTTACAGCACTTGGAAAAAGGGCTCCAAGGTGTAGTGAATGTTTGTTCTGTCTTTTGAACATGAGGTGTGATCCTTAAAGGCAAGAAGTTGTCAATTCTTGAGGCAGAGTCTAGAGTTAAGATTTCAAACCAGGAAAGGAGACACATCCAGAAGTTTCCCGTTACTTACTGAGTAACTGTGCTTTGTGGAAAACTTTTGCTTGTGTCTTAATTTATTCATTTGGAGGGAAGCTAAAATGCTTTATGGAGAGGTAAAACTTTGAGCTGCATGCAGAATTTTTCTAAATGAGTGATAGACTATCAAAAATAAGAGTTCAAAGGACTGTACTGTTAACTGCAAGCTACATGTTACAGGTAATACTGTTAGTTTCTTTAGTAAAAGCAGCTTCAATCTGCAATGCATCTATTATCACCATTTTATACTGACAAAATATTACATTGTCATTTTTCAGTATATTAAATAAGAGTAATTCCATCATCGAAATTGCAATAATATTCATACAAGGTGCAAGTTGACATAGTCTTTTGTCTAAGCCCTCTGGTTAATCTTGCCATATCGTGGTTGTTTCCTCTTTTGCATCACTTGATGCTGTATTTTGGTTAAACACTCAGACAACCTTGCTCTGTCCTTGTTCATGCCCATTCCCAAAGCCTTTAGTGTTTTACTAAGAGCTAAATAACACTCTTGGTACTTGACCACATTGAGCAAACAGCTTTGATCCCAAGAGAGGAACTCCTGGTTTCGTTCATAAATTCTGCACTTATTTCAAACAAAAAAGTAAATCAGTGGGTAGGCTTTGTAGCTAATGTGTGACCTCCTCCTTCTGAGTTTGTATCCCATAAATAATTGCTCTATTTGGTAAAATTGTACACTACAGTAACATTTTCCATACAGAAGGCACTCAGATTACCAGCTCATTACTTTACTCACTGTAATTTTAACTTTTTTCCCATTATTAAATCCTTGGAAAGTTATAGTTATGTTATTGCGGAAAGACTCAGAACATTATATTACTGATGCTGTGTATTTCGGTTTATATGTAGCTTTCTATGAAAACACCTTTATAGAGAAAACAATATGACATTGTTTTTCCTTTTTTTCTTATTTCTCTCCCACAGATTGTGAGCGTAGGAAAGCATGTTAAAGGATACCATTATATTGTTGCCAACCTGGTAAGATATTTTCTAGAATTATACCCCTGCTTGGTAAGTGAAACACTCAGTTTTACTTTGAAGTTATAGCACTTCACACAGCATTTTCCATTTGTCTCTAATGTGTGGTTGTACATAATACATTCTTTATGATGTGTAAAAGAACTTGGATTTCTTGTTACGCCATCTAGATATGAAGGGCACAGTAATATACTCCTAAATTTCATCAAAATCAAGGTAGGAGAAAGAATTGATAGGTGTATCTTGAGGCTGAATTAGAATTTACAGAACTACAAGGATTTTTGACTCATCTCTTTATTATTAGTAACATAACAATTCTAGAGGTAACTTCTATACATTCTCCAGGGAACATTCATTTTCCTGTAAGATCAACTATTTCCAGTCAAATTACTAGTTCATTATTTTTACTTTAAGTCTAAACTGGTCATTCATACAGGTAATGTTCAGAAAAGGGCAAAGAAAGAGTAAATGCAGTATTTTATTATTTAAATGACTCATTCTTTAAGCCAAAATACCTGCCTGGCAAAGCACGGGGAATGTAGGACAGAGTCTAATGTATGCTTTAAACTGTTTTCTTTCTACTCTCCCTCAAGGAATTTTAGTTGATGTGAAATATTTTATTGTGCTTTGCTGTACTTGAACCTTAACTTAGTATTGCTTCAGATTATTCTTAAAGCCTCAGGTATTTCAAATGAGATGTCTGTACTCTTAGGTCTTGTAAATTAGATTTCTCAGCATTATGATTTTTATAGTTCCCGAGTAATTTTTCTCATGCAAAATAGTTGCTGTAAACAAGGAACTGGATGTTGCAGTGTGCTGCTAGTGGGGTGTGCAGTGGAGACAGGCACATCTAATTTGCTTCAGCAGGGCCACATTTCGTTATCTACTGTCTGTTCAACTGTGTGGGTAATAAGACTTCCTGATGCATCACCTTTTATATTTACTGTGCGTATTCCTTAGGACATTAAAAAAATCTCTGTCTTTAACAGGTGTTTTTCCCCTGAGATATTGGGTCAGTACCCCATAGATTTCCTTCCTAAATATTTCTAAATTAGGTGTGATGTACACTTGCATTTTCACTGATAAATACCAATCAGAGGAATTTAAGAAAATAAAAATAAGATCCCTCTGAGCTAGCCTTAAACATAGCAGCTAGAAAAGGAGCAGAAAGATTTACCCTTCCTTCTTAGCGCTTTAGCAGTTTGTATTATGCAGTTTATTGAAGTTCAGTTCTGTCTCTAAAGGCAAATTTTAGTAAAGAATTTGTTCTTTATATGTGCAGAACAGATTAGCCAGAGAAACCAATAGTTCAGGAGGTATATGTACTTTATTTTCTCTTTCAGTATTGGGGTTCACTCTAGGTTTTCAATATATAACAGATCTGAGAACTACCACAATCCTATTTAACAGAAGTGTTATTCTGATGTTGTTTTCCTTGCACTAACAGTGAGGTCCTCATGTGCTGTCTCTGCCTTATAATGTCTACTAAATTATCTTGTTATCTCAGACATTCTCAGCCTAAACAATGAATCCTGAAATAAATGTATTTACAGAATAGTGTTGTTCATTTTTCAAAAAAAGAGGGATGTAGTTTTTAAAGCACTAATACACTGCTTATTCAAAACTGACAACTTTGATGGAAATTGGATTAAGCCTTTAATATTCTGCAGGCACTTTTCAGTTGATTTGCCAAAGGCCCTTACTCTAAAACTGTCTTCCATTCCCAGCAATGTGTTGCTGAGCTGTCAAGACCACCCTAGCAATAATGTGGCAAATGTATTTCTTGGCTTTTTTCTTTATTACACAAATAGAAGTTATGAATGAAGGTTCAACATTATTCTCTCATTTTAAATTTTGCCTTCTAATGGAATCCTGCTGTTGTGCATTCTTTATTCTGCCATGCTGACCTAGAACAGATTGGACCCACAGTGGTGCAGGAGGGCAAACAAAATCTTAAATTGATTTTCTAGGGATTCAAAGATATTTCTCTGGAGAGATTTATGCATGGAGGAGCCAATGTGACTGGATTTCAGCTAGTGGATTTCAGTACCCCAATGGTAACTAAGCTGATGCAGCGCTGGAAGAAACTGGACCAGAGAGAATATCCAGGATCTGAGACCCCACCAAAGGTACTCCCTGATCTGAAGCACTACCAAAGATACCACTCCAGTGTTCTAATTTCTGATTAACATTGTTGAATACATGAATGAAGACTTTACTGTTTAGGCAGAGGAGAAGACAGTTGATCTTAACTGCTACTGGCCATTAATCATGCCTATCCTTACATTTGTATGGTGGAAACAAAAACTGCAACACATTTTGCTGATGTACTTAAACGTCCGTTGTCACTTATTCTCCAACTTCACCCCTTTACTGACAGCAGTTAAAGGTCAAATGCTTGACTGACAACTTAATTCAATAAAATTTACATTAATTAGTCTAATTATCTAGGTTTACTTAGAGTACAGATCTTCCCTGACAGATGAATTCTTCTGTACGAGATATTACCCTAATTGTATATTTGCTAACTTTATATTTTCATACGGTGTTTCCTCTGGAAATTTCCCACTTCAAAACCTTGTGTAGAAATCACATTCAGGCATGATTTTAAAGTTAAATCTCATCCCAGTGTTCCTCTATCTTAATCCTTCACAGATTGATAACAAAATATTTCTTTCACATATGATTTTCATGGCAGGCAAACCACAGCACAGCTATAAATATGACTTCATCAAAGTAGTTCTGTTATTAGATGCACTAATGTATACCAGACGTGGTTGAAAATGGGCCCCTTTGTGATGGGCACTATGCAAAGATAAGAAACCAGCCTTCCCTGCCTGGGAGATTGGTAGTTTGGCAAAGTCTAGAGAAAGCATCAACATGGGTATTACAAGATATAGCTACAGAATTCAGTGAAACTCCAAAAATTTATGTAAAAAAACCCAAACAAATCAAAATCAAGAGTGCTGTGGGTTATGGACTGCAGACAATCCCCAGTTACTGGTCACAGGAAAAATTCTGCCTGTAGGACTCCATACCACAAAAACAGGATTATTCTGTCTCCTTTTGAGAAGTCAGCATGATTAATTTGAATCACACATAATTCATCCAGTGATAACCAAAATTTGAGATTATAAATATAAATCATGTCTCAAAGACCTTATAGTCTGCAAGACAAAGGAAAGGAAGGAAATTAGATTTGCTTAGTGGAATTTGAGTTTTGGAAGTTAGAGAGCATATAGCAATAGCAGCCCTGGGCATGTGAACAACTTTTCCTGATGCAGTGTTTTTATCACAGGACCATACTGAGAAAACATCGCTTTGTTTATGTGTTTCCAGGCTAACATCTGCCCAAGACTTGCTCTACACGTTTCATTTGGCATGTTACCAACCTAAAGCAGTTGCTGTAGTCAGTGTAGAAACACAGACTGTTCAGGATACGTATCAGGCAGAGAGCCAACACAGGTTTTCCAATAGGAAGAACCTACTCTTGGTCATTCTTAATTCCGGTAGCCTGGATGTCTACTCATTAGCTGTGCATTTTTTCAGTTATATTTTCTTAGCGAGTTACAGTTTCTTTCTTTTCTTTTGAATAAATTGGGTGGATGGGGATATTCCCTATTGTATAAAGCAAGTGGGGAAAAAAAAGAGAAAGACTTGAATATTTCAAGTTTAATTTGTTTCTTTTATTAATTCTTAAGATGCAGATTTTTCTACCCTTGGGAAATACAGCTTTTAAAGCTGGACCTACTAAAATGTCCTGCATTTGTCCCTTAGACAAAATTGCTGTTGATTTTAAGGACAGCTGTTTTCTAAATGAAGGTGTAGAATCCTCTGCATAATGAATCCAACTACAATTATTTTGAAACAGCTGGTTTTTTTAAAGACGTGGCAACTCTGAAGGTCTGTGTTTGTCCATCTGTTTAGTATACATCTGCATTGACATATGACGGAGTACTTGTGATGGCTGAAACTTTCCGTAATCTTAGAAGACAGAAAATTGATATTTCAAGGAGAGGAAATGCTGGTGATTGTCTTGCCAACCCTGCAGCCCCATGGGGTCAAGGAATTGATATGGAGAGGACATTAAAACAGGTAAGGGGAGGCTTTATTCTAGTGATCTTGTAGAGTATTGGATACCAGTTGCACTCCATATGACTTGGAAAATAGTATGTACAAGGGTAGTAATGGGAAAGGGGAAATTATTTTTTACTTGGAAATTGAAAGCAGCTTGGGCTGTTCAGGTTGTTCTGATTTGTAACTTGGAATGAAGGCAGAGAGGAACTATTACTATTTGAACCTACTGTTAGATCTTCTGAGATAGTTGGAACTTCCTCCACTGCACTGGTGAATTCATTTGTTACTATTGCAAATAACCTGGCTGTACAGATATTGTCATTTAAGGAAAAAGGTATAACCACATAATCCAACCTTTCAAATATGTTTCTGTCATCTTCAATAAAAGTAGACTTCTCCCAGGGAAGTCATATAGGTAGTTTTGGGGTTTTTTCTTTAAAAAGAAATAACCCAGAGCTATTGTTCTCTGATGTCAGGATTTTGAATTCCTGATGAATATGGATGCCTAGAAAGTTCCAGATCTCTGTCAAGATGATTTAGCCTTTCCATTGAATGGGACAGTAAAGAAAATAAAAATCCTGCAGTAGAATTTAAATCATTGCAAATGAGCAGACTCCACTCAGGAGAAACTGCTGAGGAGAAGTGACTGCTGACAGAGCTGGCAGCTCTGTGCCTGGCAGCCAAGGTTTCAGTCCTGGAGAAAAATCATCAGAGATAGAAATGGACAGAGGGAAAGAGTAAGTGATTTCAATCCACATCCTGACTCGTTGGGAGAGAAATAAAGCATTTTGTATGCTTCACATATTCTGTGCAGATGCACAGATCTGTAACAATTGAGATAAACATTAAGTCAGGCTTCTGTGTTCAGGCAGTCAGCAAGAGCCTTCAGATTCTGTCAAAGAGGTTTTCATGGCCAGATCCTGATAAAATCAAAGCCAGCAGCAACACGGCCATGACTTCATTGGGACAAGGACCACAGTTTGGGCATCATTCAGTGACACAGTAAAGTGCTGAAAGAAAGAGAAACTGTTCTGTTTTCAGCTGAGGCACAGGTGGTGGAAAACTGCCACAGCCAATCGTAAGGCTTCACATCCAGCCTTCTTCATTCTAATGCTTTGAGAATACCCTTTTCAAACCCTGTCCATATCAACCCTCTAGCATCTTCCTTGATAGTAAACTGGACTGCTAGGACTAAGGTTGTTTACCTTGATGAGTAGTGTGTACTCAATTTGTAAATTTAATCCACCAGAGTGGGAGCTAAAATGATGCATGAGCTCAGGCCAAACTTCCTTTAGGTTTTTTCATATGACCCCAGGAGCGATGAGAATGGCAAAAAATGTACTTCTCTTTAGAACCTGCAGGTGGAAGGTGTTGAGCTGCACAGCATGAAAAAAGAGAAGGTCAACGGTGTGTCTTGGGTAGCAGTTAGATACTGACATATCTAAGCCTGTTTTGAGCATGGTTTGACAGGAAGAAAGAATATAAAGAAAGTACCGAACTTTATTGCTTTGAATTGTTCTACAGTAGTGTTCTTATGCTAATCCAAGGATATAACCAGGATGACTTGCACTGCTCTGTGACATTTGAAATAAAGAACATAAGACTGGATCTTCATGGTGGTTTTTGTTCCATTTGTAGGTTCGAATACAAGGTTTGACCGGAAACGTTCAGTTCGACCACTACGGTCGCAGAGTCAACTACACCATGGATGTCTTTGAGCTGAAAAACACTGGCCCTCGTAAGGTATGTGCTGACAGCATTTGCTGTCCTCATACCATATAAATGAGTTATGTGTGATGAAATGGTTATGCAAACTCATATTGAAGTGGACTCTGCAGTTTAAAAAGGTATAATACATTGAATACATGAATATTTCTGGTGAAATCAGTTGTTAGCTGCATTTTCTACAAGATTCTATTATTCAGCGCCTCAGATTGGGGAACACATAAACAAGTGAGCATCTTGGAGTGGTGGCATGTCAGTCAGTCAAGTATACTAATGAAAACCAGCTGGATGACATGTTGCTGGGCTGCTGGATGATGGAAAATGGTCAGGATTCTGAGTAGCAGATACTTCTTGTATCTTATCCCAAGATTTCTGTCTTGAAAATTACTGGCATTTTTAAGCAGGTTGATTTGTATGTTCTGTGTAAATATGAATCATAGGCTGTAACTAACACAGGGCATTTAAGGGTGAAAGAACACAAGAGGAGAGAGGAAGGAAAGACAGTGACCTGACTACTTATATTTTCTCAAATTAATTGCAGTATCTAATCCTGTGTGCTTGATTGGTTTGGTTGCTTGTAAGAAAATGCACGTTAATACATGTCTAAGCAGATCCTCCATGTCTGAATGCTCATTATCACTCAGCCCAATCACTTTGAAAAGATAAGCCTGGATGCTTTGCTGATCTTTCTCTTCGGTGCTGAAATTTGTCCATTTATCATAATATAAAACAAATAAAACCAGAAAATGTACTCAGGCTCAAGGATTTTAATTTTTCTGGAGTCATTGTGGCCTGTTGTGCTTGTGAGGACATCAGAACAAGAAAAGGGAACAGATGATGGTGAACAGGATATTCATGGCTACTTGAGTAGGGCTAAAACAATCAAAATTAAGTTAAATAGTCCTCTGCTGTTGGCCAGAGGTGACAAGTGCAGTAAATAGTACCAGAGGTGAACTGTCTGTCCCTGGAGACAGTTACCTGCCACAGTGCTGAGGAGGCAGCGTGTTAAACTGCAGACCCAGAGCAGAATTAAACACTTGCATGAAAAAATTGCCACTATATCACAGTATAGAGCTGTAGACCAAAGCAAAGCATGTGTCTGCATATAAGGCCTACTGGTGCAGTTGTCTTTTGAAAGTGTGACAGATGGTTGAAGAATAAATTGGGAAAGGTGAGTTTGTCTTCCCTCTCTTGGGAAGTGCACTGTCTTCTACCAGAAAATGTGTCTGATCTTGCTACCAGTCCTGCTCCCTTCCTGTCCGCACCGCACCGCTGGCAGCCAGGAGGATATATGGGTGGCTGGGGTGCACTGGAGGAAGCAGTGAAATATGCCCTTTCCATCCCCTATCCTCAGCTGTACAGAAGGAAAGGCAAGGTGCAAGACATGTGTTTAATTAGGTCACAACTTCAGTAACGCATTAGGGAATTTGCTTTGCAGCAAACTTTTGAAAAGGGTTGATGTTTCAAACTTTGTCACCTGTTTTGGGAGGGTCTGTCTGGCACCACTGCAGGGATGTTGCCATCTTCTCTTCTTGCCTGCAATTTAAGGGGAGAGTGGTTGCAGACGAGCCATGTCTGTGCTGTGCTAGAGGCCCAAGGTGCTTTTCTTACGTTTCAGTCATGCCTCTCTGCTACTCTTACCTCTATTTGATATAACAAATCATAACAGCTTTGACAGACCTGGCTACTCACAAGAATTTATTTCTCATGTATCAGATAGTGCTTTATATGTGATCATTGGACCGGTTCTGTGGTCCAGCCTGACAAATTCTATATAATACGTGAGAAATGACTGTATTTAATTGAACTAAGAGGCCTTCACTTTTAATGTCTTCTTCTCATGTCCAACATAACATGACTTATGAGTCACCCAGCACTATCCTTTCAAAACTGCCTTTCCAGTCAGAATAATGCATGGATCTAATCTTTAGAAAAGTGATTTTTGTTGCCCACAGCTTTAAATATGTGAACAGACCATTAGACAATGGCACAGCTAGACAGAGGCAGACTTCCAAATCGTTTCATAAAATGGGAAATACTAGTTTATGCTCATGTTAGTTTCATTTATGCAGCACTTCTTACCTGGTTCTTCTATGCAGAGCAGTAACAAAACCTGCTGGTGAGGGGAAGTAGTGTGAGCACAAGGATCATGGAGATGGAATAGAATGGCTCCTGTGACTGGAGTGTTGTGATCAAGGCTTTTCATTGCTGCCCAGGGACTGAACCAGAGGCAATGAGCACAAACTGAAACACAGGAGGTTCCTTCAACAGTAGGAAATAATTTTTTACTCTGAGAATGACCAAGCTCTGGCACAGGTTGTGCAGGGAGGTTGTGAAGTCTTCATCCTTGGAGACATTCAAATCCATCCAGACATAGTCCTGGGCAACTGGCTTTAGGCTGAACAGAGGAGTTTGACCAAATGACTTCCAGAGGTCCCTTCCTAGCTCAGTAATTCTGTGATTGCATCATTCACCATAAATCCTATTGCCAAATTTTTTTAAAAATTGAAAGAAAAAAGTAAACAAAGCACGTACATTACATGTACATGCACAAGACAGATTTGGCTTCTGAATTCCAACTTGGCAACATGAAAACTAATTATCAAAGTTTTTGAATATACTCTTGCACTTAGTGACTTGTGAGTTCCAGCAGGATCACGTGAGTGGTTACTACAAGGTGCACAGGCCTTCAGAAAGGACACTATTCATTCAGATGCCAAACTCTTATGGCAAATATACTTTGAGGCAAATATTTCTGCAGTATTTTTTCCTAAAAGATAAATTCAGCCTCTGTATAAGTGGATGCAACTGCTATGAAGTTCAGTTGCAACCCAAACTGAATTGGAGGTACTTTTATAGCTGAATTCGATCCTAGCCTTTGAGGAGTTTTTTCCTTGTAGACTTGAGGTATTTATGCGAAAGCATACTGTTATTTTAGTGCTCTCAAAGTGAGTGTGTATCTCTATACTTGCACAAGTGTCATGACATATCTTTCATATTTGTTCAGTATTCTAGTTCAGAGTTACTTTAGCGCAGGTTTGAACTGAACACATACAAGCTCACACCAGTGCACAAAAGCTAAAATTCCTTTAAAAGATGCCTGTCATTTCTCAAATAATGCCTTTATCTCTGTCTGAATTTTCATATGGTACTTACTTCTGTAGCACACTACATCATTCATTTTCTGCTTTCCTTCTGAACTTTATAGCAGTGAAGCATTGCACAATGAAAAATCATCATTCACTATCATAATAGTTCCCCAAGCTGCCAGGTTTTGGTGTACATATTTTGCCTTTAGCTGGTCACAGTTTTTTGACAAGAACTCCCCATTTTCAATAGTCACTTGTATCTGTGGCTGTATGGCTGTCTGGATGAAAAAGATTATTTTTTAGCAGTGCATACTACTAGGAAAACCTTCCTCTCCACTATATCAGCAGTGCTGGCACTTCCTGTTAGCTGCAGACACCTAAATCAAGGCTCCAGTGCTGTAAGAGCAATCACAAAAAGAAAAGGAACATTTCAACTAAATATGCCAGAACTTGTGCATGGGCAGTTTGTGCTTCTTAGCTTCACTAATTTAAAAAAAAAAAAAATTCACTTACGTTCAATCATACTGCTGTAGGGACTGTTAAAATGACTTGCCTCTCCATGCATTTTTTTCAAGAAGGAAATTAATGAAATAGTAATTGTAAATATCAAGAGGAAGGTTGGCAGTTTTAGTAATATACAGAATATATATATAATGCATAGGAGCTAGGAACCAGAAGCACCTCTTTGCTCTTTTAGACTCTGGTATCATAGCACTGCATTGAGCTGAACATGTCATGGAGGCGGAATCGTATGTGATGGTGAATTTTTTTCAGGGTTCTACAATAGTGTTGGAAATAAAATTGACTGCATAACTGATTTGATCTTTTAGCCAGTTTCCATCATAGTTTTTCATTTCAGGTTTTTCATCCAAGGCACAGAATGTCCTTTGGTCCTGACAATTACATTGAAACTCGGCCTGGAGCCCACTTTCCACTAAAATTCCTGTTCCTGTTCTAGTAAGATAGACAAGCTATTCCTCTCTCCCAGCTCTTGGTCTCATGAACTCCTAATTAATCAAGGAAGGGGGCAAGAGGCAGTTGCTGCTGCCTGGTCCCAAGGTGCTCCCAGAAACTGAGCTGTGCCTGGTTGAATTGCATCTCTTTGATAGAAACCTTTTAAATCATGTGTCTGTTAAATCATGCTGGGAAGAAAGACCAGTCTCCCAATTTATTAGGTTTGCAGCAAGTGGGGGAGCCCCTTTAGGTGAGATTAGAACGCTGTTCTACTGACATATTTGTGTTCATGTCATCCATTTGACACGGAGCTGAGTACTGTCAGCCCTGGGTCGGAGGAAAAAGTCCCAGCAGCCTTGCCAGTGGATGCACAGACAGCCGTGATCTATCTGCAAAAAAGAGAATGGGCAAGAAGGGGGAAAGATATGTTTGGGATTTTTTTTTTTTCTCCATGGGATTACAAGAATGATTGATTCAAATCTGACTCTGGAGCAATGAACAAAGGCAGCTGTTTCACCTTAAAGCTGCTCTGGGAAGGGTTGTGGCAGCCTAAAATGCAGCCAAGGAGAGAAAAAACTGATTTGTTCCACCTGCCTGTAGGTACTTCCCAGAGATATATTTAGGGAGAATTCACTCTCACCATGCTTTTGAGTCAGTGGGAAAAGAAAGCACCTTTCTAGGAGGAATGCTTATCCTGCATGAGCTGAGTCACTGTCTGCTGGTACTGTCTGTCCTGTGAGTGTAAAGAAAGCTGAAAAAACAGGGTTTCTACTGTAGATACTAAAAGGTCACTGCAAGCAGTTAAGTGGAACAAGCCTGGTATAAGTCCCAGAGTTGGGGTCTTCTGGGAAGCCCATGATGGATCAAGGAATTGAGATCAGCCATGGGATTGCAAAACTGTCATCCAGATGTCTTTAATTCCTCTAAGGCCAGAAGATCTGGAGGACTAATGAATGAAAACATTCTTGTGGAGAGCAAAAATTCTTATATCTCATTTAAGCCCCAGGAAAACTTCAAACTAATGAAAATGGGGTTTAACTTGTGCCTCTGGTTGAAGTAAGTAGCCCAGATCACTCAGGAGCAGTGAAGTGGAGGTGACACCAGGTCTGTCTGTGTGCAGCAGTGGTGCAAGGTATAACACCCAAGGTGATAGGTGCATACCCCTGTATCTAACGTGACAGCATTTCCTTTGGACAAAATCATCTTTGGATCACTCTGTTGTTCTTACAGTAATTTATATTTGTAGTTATGCAGAATGTAGACCTTACTGCAAATGATATACATTTTGTTTTGCAGGTTGGTTATTGGAATGATATGGATAAATTGGTTTTGATTCAGCATGAACCTACACTTGGAAATGATACTGCAGCCATTGAGAATAGAACAGTAGTTGTCACTACAATTTTGGTAAGGTGTTTCTTTTTTTAATGCTTATACTGGTGTGTGACACAATCTCGTTTCTAGTTATGATCTAATTTAGTCTGCCAGTTCCTAGGTTAGTGGGAGGATGAGAGCCATATATTTTAATTATACTGACTGTCATATCTACACAGATTTTTTTTGGTATGCATTTAGTATAATGATTCACTTGAAATAAGGTTTTTAAAATTGAGTTGTGTTAATTTTTTTCTTTTATTCAGTCTTTTTCATTTTTTAGTAAAGTAAGTCTCAGAGATATGAGTTCTTACAACCTCTAATTGATAAATCTTGACTCACAAGAAACTGGAAGAAAAGAAAAACTCAAAACCTTTACATGACAGAATAGAACAGAGGGCATAAAGTGAGATTACTGTAATGTCAGTGTCCCTTTTTGTTGGTAAATTATGAACTCAATAATTGACTTTAGCAAGAGCTAAAATTCTAAGCAGTATGGTTCAGTCAGCCAGTCAGAAGTGGATTATCTACTGTTAATTGTGAATGAAAACATGAATTTAGTAGATGCATTCCTGATATGTATATTCAGCATTGCAGTAAAATTTCCATTTTAATAAACTCTAAATAGATATGGAGTTCGATTTTCCAGGATTATTGTGTTTTTAAAGAGTGGTTGCAAAGAAGAATGCAGTTGTTTCGTTCATTTACATTTTTATTCATAATTTTTCAAAACAATTGTTTCTCACAAATCTGTATTTTAAAATATTTAACCATTTTTTTCCTTTGAAGTCAGACATGCTCTTTAAAGTTGATATTTATCAAAGCCAACTGGCAAAGGGTGACCATTATGTGACCACATTTAAGATTTTACGTCTCAGTTCACTGCCCTTTTCACCTGCTTCATTTAGACAAGATATGTTAACCGAATAAACTGTGTCTCAAATGGGAAGGAATATTCTGTATGTGTTATTAAGAAATAATTTTTCTAACTTGATACAGACTTTAAAGTAATCCAAAGGAAAGCATCAAGACATTCTCTATCTAAAAATACAGTTAATTACCAGATTTTCAGCAGTGTGTATCAGCATTTATGCATTAAGTATGTCTTAACAAATCTCCTGTTGAAGGTTATCATTCCACAATACAAAACAACCAAACTACTATACTGGAATTCAGAATGTAACTCCTAACCAAACTGTATAACTTTTAATTTTATTTTTGCATGGGAAATTTTAAATATATGTATCTTTCTCCTAAAAAAAAAAAAAAAAAAAAAAAAAAGACTTGGTGATGGAAAAAAATATACTTCAGTACAGTCCTCCTCTTTTCAGCCTCTGATGAAGAATCCTATTTTAAGAAATTGATCAAGGAAGAAAAGAGTCCCGAGATGCTGCGAACATTCCTAACTAAGGCTCAAGTATTAACCACCAGTCTAGTAACATTGAGCTAATTTTTCCATATGGATTACTGTTCCTCTGACTGGATGACCAGGCACTGAACCACCAAGAAAAGTTCTGTGACTAATCTGAAATGTGTAGAACAGATGACGTTAACCTTCAACTTTGCCAAGCTGAGAAGAGAACGATGTGAATTACAAGCTTTCAGTCGAAATTTTGCTCTCAAACCAATCCTGATACCTTTGACTGAAGCTCTCACATATGAATACTGTAATTTCCATAAATAGCTCCAAGCTTAGGAGAAGCGAGTAAAATATAATAATGAAAAGTAATATAAAAAGTTCCTGTTCACCAGAAAGGAAAAAAAAGGAAAACAACAAGGCTTTTAAAATGTGTTATCTTGCCTGTCCTGTTTGCATTGAAGCATTTTGATGTGCACAATAAATGTTATCTTCAAAAGAACTTTTCCAGCCCCTGTATTGAAGGGACTAGTGGGATCATTTGCAAAACCAAAAAGCTGAATTAATATTCCAAAGCATGCCCTATGTTTATGCAGCATGTCATTTTTGGATAAATGCAATTAATTGAAAAGAGTACAGCTTCCTGACCAAAACTGTCCCTTTTCCATTTTTCAAAATCACAGTGCAAGAGAAATATATTGGAATTTGGTTTGAATAAGAATATATGGTGAATTCTGCCTTATCATGCCCATCTCCCGTGTACTCCTCTGGGAGATGCACACGTGATGTTGAAGGCAGAATAGAACCATGATTCTTAATTTTGGTCTGCTAGGGCAATGTACTTAGCATCCACAAGCATATGATCACACACACAAGGAAAAGAAATACTTAACTAGAATAACTTTCAGAGTCCTGTTATTTTTCTCTTCTTTGTTATGTTGCAAGTGCCACAGAGACTTTTTCACCTCTCCATTACCCTCTTCACATTGAAGGGAAGTTGAACCATTGTAGATGACACATTTAATTTTGGTTGCATGCATATTTTCCAATATTAAACTGGAAAGCTTCTGCAAGCAGTGCTGTCAGACTTTTCAGTCTTCAAAGACAGATGTCATGGCAGCATAGGAAAAGTTTACATGTTTCCAGCATGGCTCGCTTTAACTTTTGCCTGAAGCCAAATGGCACAAGTTGATTTGTCCTCTGTTTTTTCAGCTTTTACGTGTCTGTGCTTACTTTGCTATAGTGTGGCTGTATGGCTGTTGCATAGAAACTGCATTATAATGAATTAGCTTTGCACTCAAAGAACTTAGTACAGCGTTTTCTACTTGGCAAGATGTTTTCTTCATTTGTAGCATAGGGAGAGCATGTAGAAGTTATTTTACATATTTGGCTTAGGCTCTCAGCCTATCCTCAGTTAGCTATGTGGTGCAGTAGCAGCCCAGAGAGAGGAGGCAGCAGGCGCAGCTGATGTTCTTTACCAACTGCCATTTATAGTTCCTGTGCTGCACCTCATGTGATGCACAGCCTCCTGCACATCTGGAAAGGACAGATTTCCTACCTGTGCAGAATCATTCCCTTTGGGGTGGGATGGTAACACCTCCAAATGCACAGTAGGCTCATTGCATGACTGGAGAAGCGATGCTCTTTGCAGCCCTGGTCTAACACTAAGGTAAAGTGAGGGACTTGTCTAGCTAGGAAGAATGATCATCTCTAATTTAGCAGGTTCAGAAATACAGTCACAAGTTGTTGAGGTAGAATTTAGGAAAGTAGGCTGGGAAGACTAATCAAAACTCTCAAATCCATTTCATGATACAGTCAACTCTGTACTTCACTCTGAAATTGCAAAACTTAAAAATCACAAAAATCCTTTAAAACCAAAGCTCGATGATGAGCTGCATCAGCATTGTGGCTTGCAGTTCAGGCTCTTAATGAGATACCCTTGGTGTTGGCAGATTAAGTTTCAAGGGCAGGATCCAGTTCACAACCAAGAAGTCACCTAGATGTAGATGACTTTACAAAGAGTATTGATTCAGTTGCATTCAGTGACATTTAGGATGCTCTAGGATATACAGCCTGTCCCCCCTTTCTTAACTGGCAGGGTGTCCTTTGCCTGTCTCATGCTGTATATGTGACCTCTCCATCTGGATGTCTCAGCTGGTGTATGTACTTTTTCAGGCATATGGGGTAAGTTGTGCCCCAAGTATGTAAGTCCACAAAGATTTAGAAATTGATTCAGTGGCCCATAGGTGGATGCCTTATGCTGAGGGTATCAGGCCTGTCTGTGAAGGGCAAGCACAAAGCACCTGCAGAATGGCACCTTGGGGTCAAGCAGGTCACCTTAGGGCATCTAAGATGACAGGCAACTTTCATTAGGTAGCTGAGAACCACCCTCACTGTTTTGACTGATATACTCTTGATAGAGTCTTACCTCAGAAATTCTAATTATAACCTTTTTTCTCATAATAGAAAAATATTTTTCATTAGAAACTTTATTAATTAAGTTCTTCAGTGGACTGGAGAAAAAAATGAAGTTTGTTGCATGACAGTGATAAAGACTTCAAACCGAATCCTGGACATTTTATTCAGAAAAAGAAAAAAAGAAAAAAAAGTCACCAAAAAACCTTTTCCTTTGACATTTATAGAAGTTTCTTTCAGAATAAAGTGTGATAATGTGTCCCACACCTGTTCCAAAAATGAGAAATTTCCTTGCACAGATCTTTGTCACTTTTATAAATTATTTTTGCAATGGTAAATATTTTGAAATTCACTTTAGAATAGGAAAACCAAGTTTAGATCTGTTTGTTATTTGGGTTAGTTACTTTGTCCAGCTTCCCTTATAGTACGAATCATCAGTTGTGAGCATTTAACTGTACACATGAATTTGTGGCAATGTGGTGGAATGATTTGTTTACATCTATAAAGGTAATTGTTGCAGACATCAACTTGTATTTGCAAATGTTAAGTATTGTTATAAAATTGTGAATTATCTAAGTAAAGCTTGCACCATTTCAAATATCTGTTCTGTGCTAGTCATTGTTCATTTCAATGTGAACTTTTCCTTGATTCACTACCCCATAGGATACTCCTAAGCAGCTGAAATATTGCAAATATTGCAGTGTTAAACCTCATTTAGCAGTAAGGCAGACGTGTGTTTTATATCAGTAGGTTAAAAGCTCATAGTCCAAAAATATAGTAAGTACAAAGATGGTGGGAACAGATAATCTTTCTATTAGACAAGATGCTGTAACTGGAAACAATGAGAAAGTAGGCCTATGTTTTAAGCTCTTTCAGCTGATGTAATAGAAGATATTACCTCTCCACAGACGACTTGCATCTCTTGCATTTTTAGACTATCATGACTACACTAACATTACTACTAACTTCAAAAATGCTATTGCAATAGTTTATAGAGAACAAAAAGATCTTTTTCAGTGCCACAGATAGAAAAGAGCATCAAGATACGGCTCAGTACATGCTGTTGATCAATTCAGGTATTTCATGACTTCAAAGTGTGACCTTGAAAGTTCATTTGTGTAAGTTATTTATTAGCAAACCAGTAAAACTTGCCTTTCAGTGTCTTTTTATTATAACAGCTGCACCCCTCACCAATTTGAAACACCCCCAAAGTCTGAAATGGACAGGATTTAAAACTAGGGCTACTATTTGTTTTGGTTTTTTTTAAAAAAGAGTCTTTGTCAAAAACTCCCATGCAGTTCCACCCATAATCCCCCATCAAATTCTACCTTGAAAAACAGATATCTGATTATTTGGCAGGTAAAGTAGGCACAACAATTAAAGAGGTATAAAATAGGTTAGGAGGGAGAGAACAATATAGTAAGCAAATGGTAGTAGGTGTTGCTGTTACCTTTAATTGTGTCATTTTACCCTGGCAGATCATACTCAGTTGCTGCATCTTTGAAAGCAGTCACAGCAAGGCTGGCTACCTTACTCTATAAGATAATTACAAAAAATGTTCTCTGCTGTATTTTGCTCTAAATCAGTAAGATCAGTGTAAAGAAAGGGAGGTGGATGGGAAAGAGAACCAATGCAGTTCCTCCAAGTACCCAACAGATCCCTATCAGATTTTGGTGGTAGCTCCACTGGATGGAATGGCCTCTGCTTGTACCTACCAAGGACAATACTGGGCCACCCCACTTCCCTTCTCAGTGTTCCCTCACAGAACTCCTGGGTAGGAGGGCTGAAGTTCACTTAACTTGTAACAGAAAAAAATGAGGCATCTGCCACTTTGCTTTGCTGTACAGAAACAGTTAAAATGCTTTTTTTGTAGCAGCACTGCCAGTGGTGAGGTGCAGTCAGAAGCACAGTGTCTGGATTTTGGAAGGAGCAAGCTGACCTGGCATCCTCTGTGCCTGTCTTCTTTGTATCCATCTCCAGAATTGTCTCCTGGTGTGACTCTAGTTGCAGACCTTTGGCTGGGGATTTATGGCTGAATCAGGAGAGCTAGCAATCACTAACTCTGGTCTTTGGAAAGCAAAATTGCTTTTGAGGTGCAGCAAGCAAATGTTACTGAAGCTTGTAAGGAGAGTTCACAAATGTAGGACACTGGACAGTCATGGTTGCACTTCTAGCAAGCAGTTGGCTAAATCATAGACAGGACACAGTATTTTTCACCTCTGTTTATTTTAAACCTTTTTTTGTGCAATAACATATGTAGAAAGACACACATTTTGGCTCTTCCTCTCATGGGAACAAAAAGCCTGAGTGAGAGAGGAACATTTTATACATTTGGCCAAAATACTTCTGAAAATCAAGATCTACTGCAGAGATCAAGATCTCCCTGCTTTTCTCTCTCCCTCCCTCTAGAAGACCAGTGGTTGAGATCAAAGTGGGGATAGGAATACAAGAAAAGGTGCAGACTGCTGGTAATACTCAGTTTTCCTTTGAAGATACAAACTCTGTATGGGCAAAGGCATTGCACTGCATTCGTCTAATACCAGCTATCCTCCCTTGTTAGACACCTAAAGAGGTTACAAAATTGTTGTTTACAGCTGATGTTCTTGTAGTTCCAGTGAAGCAGCCATTGTTGCACTACATGTTTAAATTTATTTTTCTTTTTGTACTAATTATATCTGTATGAAAGATGTGAATAGGTCAGAGTACTACCAAGGTTAGTGTCAAAAGACCAACATTTGCCAGGGATAGCACAGAGAAAACTTAAGTTGCCACTGTTTTGTGATGTAAATTCAAACAAAGGATGACCTAAGTCACCCTTTTTATTAGACAAATATTTCATCTGTAACTGGCTCTGAATATGAATTATGTAAAGTGATTTAAAATACCATCAGAAAGTATAGTTTTACTTAATAATTTGTAAAGTCTGAATTCACACAGGACTAAAAAGGAAAATGACCTTGATTTCCAAGTCACATTTCCAGTGTTCACTATTGTGATAGTATGGTTTACACAGGGAATGCAAGAACCACTTTTCAAGACAGGTTTTACTTGTTTCCAATGGGACTCCCCATCCCAAAATGTTTGATACTTCTTTTTCATGCAGCATGTAAAGTCACTGTCAACTTAATGCCATTCTTGTCCATGCATATCACTTAAGTTCATCCTGAACAACCGTGCAGAGTCTACACTGTTTATTTTAAAGGGAAGATGCGTATTTCCTTGGGAATATATTTCTATGTTCTCACTAAAATATATGTAGCCTCTTAATAACTGCATACTAAACCTCAAGAAAGGAAGTCACTCAGGCTCTGCGTCTGAAATTACGCAGGTTCTAACCACACTGCATAAGAGGATGTGCTTACTTACTAGTGTCAGAAGTGTACATTGTACCTTCATGATCTCACAGTCCTTTGCATTGTATAGGCCCAGTCTCTACTCATGCTTTAAATTTAGCATATACTGCACTAAGGTCTTTCATTCAAAACAAAGTAAGGTTGATAATTCTTGTGAAATGTGTAAGTCTAATTAGTGTAAAGAGTATACCTTGCCAGAAGGATTTCTGTTCATACATTTTAATTTAAATGTGCTAATACTGTCCATGAACTTTTGAAAAAGTGTGTGTTGTTCAGTCAGTTCATGGCATGTTTTTTTTTTCAGACTATATTCGGTACACTTCTCCTTTACAGTTCTACTTCTTTCGTTATAGGAAGCCCCATATGTTATGTTCAAGAAAAACCATGATACGTTTGAAGGGAATGACAAGTTTGAAGGATACTGTGTAGATCTGGCATCAGAAATTGCAAAACATATTGGTATCAAGTACAAAATTGCCATTGTTCCTGATGGAAAATATGGAGCAAGGGATCCAGAGACAAAAATCTGGAATGGGATGGTGGGAGAACTTGTTTATGGGGTAAGCATACCAATTTTTGAAGTAGGATTTAATTTATCATAGTATAAGTCATAAAATAGGAAGTATATGTGCGTCTTATTTAACCTTGAGGTCACAGAAAAGAAACAGAATCTTGTTTCAGATCTGTGTGTTTTCACTTATTTTCAAGATAAAATCAAATAGTTTCATGCAAGTTCTACTATTCAACTAGTACCTTGAAACATTAGAACATCCATAGTTTACATATCCCTTAAAAATTCATTAATGTTAGAGACCATCTATTCCTCACATACGGTAAAACTTGGTTGGGAAGAATATCACACTTTTCGTGGAATGGTGGACAGATCTTTTAAAAAATATGGGATTCTTGGTCTAGTTTGAGAAATGAAAAATCCACCATCATATATATTAAACACAGGTAATAAACCACTACAGACAAGTACATAATTAGGAAATTCACAATGAAGACAGACTTTTAAGAGGACCATCAATAATAAAATTTAATAGCAAACCTGATAAGTTCCAATATTTAAAGAAAATAGTTCCAACAAACCCAAATAAATATTTGCGGTATCTGGGGTTGCCGAAAGTAGCAAAAGTCAGAGCTGAGTTTGCTGATGACTGCAGTTGCTAGTATCTGCACTGAGAACA
Organism: Orthonyx spaldingii; assembly: GCA_013397795.1. Lineage (NCBI taxonomy): Eukaryota > Metazoa > Chordata > Aves > Passeriformes > Orthonychidae > Orthonyx > Orthonyx spaldingii. The sequence continues at coordinate 67,819 of VZTJ01003087.1, forward strand.
GTTCAGAATTCTTAGAGAAACTTTTCATTTCAGTGATGGAATAAAAAGCAAATCCTCAAACTAGTCAGGTGTGAACATTTCCACCAATGAACTCATAACATGCCTCAACTTCCTCATAAAAAAAATCCTGCATACCTGTTGATCCATCCCCAGTTGCATTTTTCACACTTCCATTGACAGTTTGGGCCATGTGTGGCAAAGGCCTTATGGCTTTTGTAGTAGCTCCATTTCAGTTCCCTTCTGTCAGTTTAGTATAGCTGGTAAATTCTCCATTAGCATGAGTTCAGGGGACCCTGCACAATGAAATAGTCTCTGTGCTGTGGGAGTGTGGGAATTGTTGCTCCAGAATTTTGGTGATCTCCCTACCCCATAGTAATGGAAAGGTTATATTGGGTTCACAAAACTCTCCATGTTTTTGAAAGTTCATGAAGGAACCAACCTCAATTTTGTCTATAAAGAATAGAAACACTGAATGTCACCAAGCATGTATATCTACTTCAGTGGCTTGAAAGCAGCTCAACCCTTAGGATATTAAAAGACAAAAAATTTTCAGACTTATTTTATCAGGTATGGAGGTTACTCCTTCTCTGGCTTTTAATTGCAATAGCAAATTCATGAACATCAATGGCCAAGCACTATTTTATATTAGAATGTTTTTTCAATAATCCAAGAAATCTTACTGTTTATGAGAAAATTCTTTTGCTTGGATGCATAGTTGCAGTGGCCTATAAGCTAGTTGAAAATTATAGAGGAAACTTGATATTACACTTTCATTTTCTGTTTGTTTGGGGCATTTTTTTTGCCTTCTTTTGTCTTAAAAAATTTACCTCATCAAACCCAAGCTGCCCTAGGACTAGACTGAAACACAGAGTGCTGTTAGGAAGCTCACACAGATGTGTCAACACGTGCAGCTGTTAACGGAGCTGAAAACAGTAAAGCTCACAGGCATGAAGTACCTGTTGCAAATTACACACATGAAGAAGGACAACCCAGAATACATGGCCAGCACTTCATTTTTTGTAGTGGAAAAGAGGGAGGAGAAGGCACTTTCCAATTATCTGTTTAGGAAGGCTGCAGTTTCCTTGTGATTCTGGGTCTGGGTCCTGGGAATGAGCTCCAAGTTTCCTCTTGGAGCTGCTTTCTTAATGAAGAGAAGTCAGCTGTTGCCCAGTATATTTACTTCACTGTCATAAGACTCCTTGAGGCTATATGTATCCTAGTGTATCTGTGGCACCAGGGAGTGTCCCTGTGCTTCGGAAATCACCTGGTTAATCTCCTAAATTGCAAGAATGGTCTCTGGTATTTTGTGGCCCATAATTACTGTCCAAAGGAATTCCTGAGCCCAGATGGACCCTTGAATTGAGGAGAGACCTTTTCCTATAAGCAGCTTGAATGCAGCCATGCAGATTTAGAGGTGATGTGACTTTCACAGCAGTGATGTGCCCTATCCAGTGCCACTGGGCCTCAAGGCCAAGAGCTACACCAAGCATGCTTAATGTACTTTTACAGGTGTAACTTTAAAGGAAATTGTTCTTTCTGTTACTTACAAAGTTGGTTGCTAAAGATTTCCATGGGGAATCCATCAAGAGCATCCTCCCTGCAACTTCATTGAGCCCTTGCCAGATGATTTACAGAGCATCAGGTTCCCAGGCCTATTCCACACAGAGAAAGCAGAAAAATCAGTCAGCCAGAGACTTTGCTCCAAAGCTCTGCTAGAAGACCATGTTCATCTTCTCTGATAGATCCCCTAATCATAAACACAAGTAGATCTGAGTAGTTGGCTGTGTTTCAAGCAAGGCTTTTTATGTGGAGCCAGGATTGAGAGAGAGTTTGCAACTGAATTAGCAAGTTAACGAGATGATCTGTTTGGGAAACACTTTACAGCTTTTCATTCCCGACCACATTAATGGATTAACAGACAGTTTTGTGCTGGCCAGTGAGATTGGACCCTTTCTGTACAACACAGAAGGTTCCTCTGCTTTCCTGCCCTTACCACCATACCCCAATGCCCCTTAGCCCTATCCATGTTACTGAGAGTGGACATGCGAAAGTTTTATCCATGTTCCCTCGAGACCTGTACGCGCCAGAGATTGTTCTGGTACATGGACACTCGTGCTGCACAGAACAGCTTCATTGTTTCCGAAACTTTTACAGCTGATTTTTCCATTAGCTCCCAGAGGAAACAGTAGATAAAGTGCTGTGGTGCGCAGTTTTATTAAGATTGTACAGAATGTCATGGTGGGGATGGTTGCTTATTCTCCTGTTTTGTTTTTAGCACTGTATTAAAAACTACCAGGAAATCTTGGTCATTTGTCCCTGATGTATCCAAATGGATGCAATAGTCCATGTGGATTCTTTTTGCCTTGATACCTAGCTCTCATGAGAAATGCTGGCTGGGGATGAAATGCCATTAAGCACATGTAACAGGTGTTTCCAAATTCACTAGCAGTCAGCTCCAATTAAATATTCATTCCCCTGACACTGAATGCTTTTCTTTCACTGCTTAACACAAAAGGTCACAACTCATTTCTGTTTAAAATCTCAGAAGCCATGAGCTTCTGACATTGAAATCACTTTCTGCATGATCTTCCTCAGATACCTTTACTACCTTCACAATACTTGTACCAAGCATACATTTTATTCACAAGTTTATAATAATGATATATTCTGGAAAAGAAAATGTCTTTCCCCATCAGAATCAATCGTTTCTCATTGTGCAATACTGGAATGATCCAGAATCCATCTCTACTTGGTAGTGGTGGAGCCTTGATTGAAATGCTGTTACAGATGCGGTTGATTTAACTGTGAAGCATCATTAATCTTTGTCAAAACAGATTTCACTGGCAACAAAATCATTAATTGTTTTTGCACCATAGTTATATTGTTAATCTTTTAAATCCATAATTATATGGTGTACATTAACTGGGCAAAGCACAAATGCTGGTAATTATCATGCACAGCTATTTTCATTATTTAGCTTTTGCAATGAAGAGTTTGTGCAGGCTTTACATGGCACACAGTAGTCTTACAAAAATAACAATATGGTCAGTCTCGGGGGTTGTCGTTTCTCCAGATTTTTGGCATTTAATTGTGACCTGGCTATATATTGTCCCTTTGCATTTGTTGGCATGAAACGGATTTATCTGCGTGATGAATTACCTGATACTAGATCACTATTGTAAAGAAATGGGTTAAGTTCCTATTTCTCCTCTTTAACTCCTTCAAGTACTGTAGACAGCTAGTTCTGATGTTGTTCAAGTTCAACATATCCTATTTGAGCATTTAAATTTGATAAGATAAAACCTATCCAGCGTTTCACATATAATATGCAGTGTGTTAAGAAGGTAATTAAAATCTCCTGAAATCACATTAAAATTGTGATGTCACTGTTCCAGCTCACACTGTGGAGACTAAAAACCCCCAGGGACTTAATCCATGTAGAAATTTGCAAACACAAAAAAAACCTGTTAGCCAACACCTTTGAAGACCAGTGATCAGGTCTATCATTTACACTGAGTTAATGAAGATGCTACTATGTGACAAACACGGAGAAGATTGGCAGGAAGTGATCACAGTTGCCATGAGTCTTTCACTTAATTAATTTCAAGGACTCCACATTAGGCATTCTCAGTAATCAAAATTTAGAAATATAAAAGACACTGACTCCAAAGAAAAACCATTCTTACGGAGAAAAGCTATTTATGAGTGAGATGAAAAACAAATATGCCGAAAAGCCAGTAGCCCAAACCATCCTACAGTCCTTAGACTACAGAAACTAAGTTAACTTTATAATTTTGAGGCTACTTAAAAATATATTTTAGACATGTTACCCTTTTTCATATAATAGTTGTTTTCAGAAAATATCTTTCAGACAGACGTAGGTAATCACAGGGTTTCAAGAAGCCAAATTTTAAAAACTGCTTTGTAAATTAAAATTCAGAGAATTAGCAGTGTTATCATAATGTTTACCCAAGACATTAGTACTAGAGGTAATTTCTGATACCTTTGCAAAATTATGATTTCAGATGCATTGCTTAAAATGTAACAGCTTATACTTTTGGTAAGTGTTTGCATCACAACTATTTCAGAATGACAGATATAATCTGATGATTAATATATAGCAATCTTAATGCAAATTTGCATTTTTGGGCTATTGCACTGGAATGAGTCAGTTCCTTTGAATTATTCACAATTGTAAAGCTGCCAAGATAGGTTTAAATCTTAACTACACAATATTGGTTTAAAATTAAATTCCATAAAACATATATGACTCCATATGAATTAGTGCATAAAATAAAAACCACATATTATCTTAAATGCACTTGCCTGTTTCAAAGTTGTAAGATGACATAAAGACCCTCCATTTCAATGTTTTCTTTTCTTTAACACACAAGCTACTTACATAACACTTGGATTAAACTATTTGAGCACATCCTTATTTTTCAACATGTTTTAATCTCATTGAAACAATGAAGTGTACACAAAATACAGTTACTCTCCTGAGCCCCTAATCTGTACAAAAGTCCACCCTAGTCACAGAGCACAGGCTCTGCTCTGTGACTGCACCTAGACACAGCACCATGGTGATGAACAGGAGAAAGGTTTCGCAAAGCAGCTTTTGCATCTGTTCCCCTCTCAGAGGTGCATCCTTTGACCCAGGTCCCCATACAATTCCCATCTGGAGTGCTGCTGTAATGACAGCTTTAGTGTAAATGGCAAGGCAAGGAGCAAACCTTAATGTAATGTAGCATCCCTAGTGACAAAAACGATCCATTACCTTAGCTCCAATATTTTACAGTGCATGCAGACATCGTTAACAGCCATAGTCACCTCCATCAATAGTGATTCATTCAAGATTGGCATCTTCATTCTAAAAACGTTAGAACCATATTTAAAAATATTCCTGACACTAGTGGGGATGGATTCGGCACATATTTTATCCTTTTATCACATTATTTAGCACACCTATTTCCTGTATATTTGCCATTTTTTGCTCTTTAAAATCTGATTCAGTCCTATTGAACTGTCTATCCCTTGAGACAACTCTGTGCAGTTTGGTGAAATCCCAGCAACAGTTAATCACCTTTGCAACCTCATGCTATTTGGAGCTTTCTTGAGTCTATGAACTGCTTTACCTCAAAATATTATTATGTCTTATGAAAATATGACAATTACTCTTTCTGGGATCTTAAAAAATCTGTATATGTTCAGTGAGAATAGGATCATTCTCATTTTCCATTCTTTCTTGAATTCTTTTATTTCAATCTAAATTAATGCCTAAAATTATCTTCCTACACTGCTGCTCACCTCTATAAGATTTAGGAGTCTTTCCCTTAGACAAGAAATTAAGTCTTTGCATAATTCTGTGAAATAAAAACCTACTATGTGTATGTTTTACTGAAACATATTGACTAAATGCAGAGTGTGATAGAAAGAAAGAGAAAAATGCTACAAAGAGCATTTAAGCCACAGTGTCCTGATGTTAATAACATACCTTTGGAATTAGCTGCTTAGCCGAGTGTATAAGGCAACATCAATTAATCTATACATCTATATTTCTTTTTTCTTTATAGAAAGCAGAGATTGCTGTTGCGCCTCTGACCATCACTTTGGTGCGAGAAGAGGTCATTGATTTTTCTAAGCCTTTTATGAGTTTGGGGATATCCATTATGATCAAAAAGCCCCAGAAATCTAAACCAGGAGTGTTTTCCTTCTTGGACCCTTTGGCGTATGAGATCTGGATGTGCATAGTCTTTGCCTACATTGGTGTCAGTGTGGTCCTGTTCCTAGTTAGCAGGTTTAGTCCATATGAGTGGCACACAGAAGAACCAGAGGATGGGAAAGAAGGACCCAGTGACCAGCCTCCTAATGAGTTTGGCATATTCAACAGCCTCTGGTTTTCCCTGGGTGCCTTTATGCAGCAAGGATGTGATATTTCCCCAAGGTTTGTGTCAAATCTTTTTACATTTGCATTTTATCTTCAACATTGAAGCATAAAATCTTCCTTCATTAATTTTCCTGGCAGTGTTTTGAAGTTCATTCTTCAGGAAGTCTTTTCATTTTTTTTCTTTTTTAATAGCCATCATAAGAGGAACAGATAATCTTCTTTGAATTTCAGTCATTACTATTATTTTACTTATGTCAGTATGCATAAACCACAAACAGCTCTCAGAAACAGCATGTGCACACAGGGGAAATTCCACTGGGTTACTTCAGAAGAACCGTGTTGTTGCTAGATTAGTGCCATTGTGTTACACCCATGAAATGCACACAGTTGTGCCTTGCATCAAGGAATGTCCCACTTCTGTTTCAAGTTCTGCAGTGCTTCACAAATATTGCTGTCTGTGACAATATTTGACTGTCTGTTTCTGAGAAGCCATGCTGTATTGCTCAGGTGTGCCTTACAGAGCACATGCCTCAGATCTACGACATGATTAGTCCTGTAATATATGATTAGTCCTATAATATATGATTATCTAGTACATGATTAGTCTAATATATGCAGTCCTGAATTTCTCAACCTTTTAAAATGTTATGAAAGTTTAGTGGGCAGTAACTAAAACTTTCTAATTAAACATTATGACCCAATCTTTTGAACTTAAAGGTTTCATTTTAGCCATTTGCAGTGAAATTTTGAGTGTTCAGCATTGGCCTAATCCTTCTATGATTGAAGTTAGCGATAAAACTGGTACTGATTAAGAGTGGATGTACAATACTCCTCAACAACCTTCTCTTCAAATTACAGGTATTGAAAAGGAAAATATAAATTTTATTGTAACAGAAATGTCTCTTTTACCACAAAATTCTTACTTCTTAAATAAGGAAAATGTGAATGTTCAAATGATTGCAGTAGCTTGTGGAATTTTTGAGAAGTTTGGGTGACAGGAACATTTTAATCCTAGAGCCAACATAATCCACATGCAAAGCCTTTTTCTTTTTTTTTTTAAGAGGAAACAGAGAAAGCTACTGATTTTCAGCTACCATGCTTTACTTTTGTCTCCACAAAGAGATTACATATCCAGTATTTTTGACAATTTTTTGCTATTTTTAGGCACGTCCTGAAATAACAGGAACACTGAGATTACTGTTCAAGAGCATTTAAGCTTCTGTGTATGTGTGATACACATTAGTACAGTGGACTGTACTGTAGACATTAAGATTCAAGAGTAGAAGCATTTATTAATATTTAAAATGCAAATGATCTTCCTCCCATTGACTGTTCCTTAATGACAAATGTTCAGCAATAATGGTGCCTTCACTCTCTCTTTCTCTCTCTCTCTCTCTCTCTCTCTCTCTCTCTTCGTGGTTCGTGAGACAGGAAAATGTGCATTATCTTATTCATGTTTAGATCCCTCTCAGGTCGCATTGTCGGAGGTGTCTGGTGGTTCTTCACGCTCATCATTATTTCATCCTACACTGCTAACCTCGCTGCTTTCTTGACTGTTGAGCGAATGGTCTCACCCATAGAGAGTGCAGAAGACCTTGCCAAGCAAACTGAAATTGCTTATGGGACACTGGACTCAGGGTCAACCAAAGAGTTCTTCAGAGTAAGTTGGCACGTCCATTAGAGCAGCTATGCCTACCAGCCTCTCTTATAAGATGCTTGGAAATGTGAAATAATGTTACTTTGCAATTATATGTAATATAGTTTGTAACTCCTGCAATACTTTAGCTATATTTTTAGCCCCAAAAGACCATTTGTTGGAGTTTTCAGGTTTTTTAATCTGTGGAAAGTTTATTAATCCTGTCACACTGGGCAAAGGAGATGCCCAGGGGGATACTGAAGCCAGTGATAATTAAAGCAGCATTGCACTATTGATTCATCTGAAGCTACAGTACTGAAGTGATGTGCAGCATTGAAAGCCTATGATTGTAACATGGAGTCTTGCAGGTTTTGTTTCTGCTTATGGATTTGACTGTGTGCATTTTGCTTTAGGGTCTTGGGTGGTGGGCAGGAAATGTATTTTTTAATTTGTTGACTTTCAAATGGATAATAAAGAGAAAATTTAACTCGAGGGGATGTGGTTGGAGCATTAGGAAATAGCCTAAATAGCCATTCATATGCCTGTGCTGTCTCTATTGATTACTTCATTTTCATTTGCTTTCCTGCATTAGTGTAGTTGGTATGTAACCCTCATCATTTGCCAGCTGGAAAGCAGGGAGCTTGGACATCACAAGGAGTACATAATAAACAGTCCTTCCTGCTTTATTTCGTGTGTCCAGCAGATGAAAGTTAAGCTCCACTGTCCAAAGTGAGTTTAGTGTTTGAACACAACTCTGAATAAATGCTGTGAGCCAATAACCCTTCCTTGAAAATTACACAGCTAAGGCCATCATTTATCTGAAATGTGGAGATTAAGGAATTTTTGGAAGTCAGGAAGATGGAATGGAAATTTCTTCTTACTGCCTAATTAAAAGGAGAGAGTTCTGTGTTAGGTACTCACACCTACTGTCACTGTTTTCAGTTTGGCCAAGCTGAACTCAGTAAACCATTAACAAAATTTTCTGTGCGATTTGGAAACTTTAGACAATATCCATTCAAAGGCAGTGTCTCAAGTTAAATAACCTTTTTATTGCAGCAGATATCCCCATAGAAGAGCTTGCAAATGTGTTTGTTCTATTAGCTGCAAAAAGATGACGTATAAATTGGGCCTTCACATTGTGAAACTGATCAAGGAGTTCAGTTTAACCCAGTTTTCTAGATTACTTCTGTAGACACTGGAGAAAGAAAAGCAGCCCTACACATCCTGTGTGGGACGTGTGCTATATTGAAATAAATCACACATTAAAATAACTACCTCTTTACTTGAACTCTAGAGGATGCTTGGTACCTCATTTTTAATGGATACAGTTCATGGACTGTAACTTTTAGGTTTCTAACTACACCTGTCGTCTTCTATAGCCAGGATGTTGGTATACACAATATAACAATACAGATGTTCTCTAGGAGCTTTATTTTTTTCTCTCAAGTGGTAGAAACCCAACTTCTGGTCCCTAGAAGCCCTGTTTTCATTCCAGATGTCTATAAAAATGGTGGTATCATGTTAAATATAGAAGGCCTGTTTAAGAATTGAAATATGTTGGTACTGAGATAACCAGATTTCCTATTTTTTTAAATTACTGTAGTCCCTTCTACTGATTATTTGTATTCACCTATGTTTCACCCATAAGTATTTCTTTAGTTCTTTTTGTGGAAAGTTAGGTATTTAATTCTTGGAACTCCAGTTTCAGTCCATCATAAGTTGAGGTGGTAACCACAATATATGGGTACAAATGGTTCTACTAGAATGAAGCAGTGATAATACTTAAACACATGATGCTGATGACCAGAAAGATTTACATAGCTTTGTATTTATTAACTTACTGCATTTTCAGGAGTATCTAGTGCTTGCAAATACTTTAGGTGATCAGGCAAAAACTAATTCCCAAAGGAATAGTAAAGAATGAAGGACCGGAATTGTTTTCTTAACAGATCAAAACACTTGTACAAGCCATTGTTTTAAAGCAATGAGATCAGATATTTTGATGTAGAAACAATATTGGTCACAAAAATTTCATGGTTCTTTAAAATCATCCTGTAAACAAAGAAACTTTTTCAATATTTTATGAAAGTTCTCATTTTAAAGAGAAGACACTATAATGAAGTAAAAATGTCTATGGCGACAGCCCTTCTTTCCTTTCCACCTTAAAGGGTTAAGAGAAAAAAGAAGGAAAATCAATGTTGTTATTTTTATTTTTTTCTTTTCTTTCAAAATACAGAGGGAAATAATAAAAGTAACTACAAATACTAAATATTATTGCATATAAAAATGTGAAGCTTAATCAAGGTTTGAGCTGTGTTGATCACTTTTTTAAAAATGGTGCTGTTGAAGCCCTGCTCTCAAATGATTTCTAATCTCTGTCACAGTATAGTGATTCTTAATGATACTGTGTGCTATTTCTAAAAATATTTTTCACAAAACAGGGAGAAAGATAAAAATATTGTCAGACAATATTTACACAAAAGTTGTTTTCATAATACATAAATTAAAACCTAGCCTGAAACAATAGTACAAGAAGACTTGTGTGCCAAGTCTAACATTTTGTGGGTTTCGAAGCAATTCACTTTTTGGTATTAGAATCATGTGTAACTTTTCTGTCAGTGGTGGTTATCTGGCTGAAGATGAGCCTTCAGGACATTTTCTCATCATTTTGTCATTTTTGATCAAAATGTCAGAAACTCCAAACACCTCTTCAGCCTGTTTTAAATCTGGATTGAAAGCAGAAAAGGGAAAATCATTTTAAAGCCAACAGAAAGAAAAAGAAGAACTTTGATACTGTTAGCTGTTGTGTACTCTTATTTTCTGGTTTAGGTGCAGTGAGAGTTATATTTTCCAAGCAGCTTGCTCAAGAGGGAAAGTAGTTAGTTTTAGCAGTTCTACTCAGAAAAGTCCAAAATGAAAATTATCCCAGCTTGGCTGACTGCAGGGAAAATATCTGTTGGTTCACTCTTCAATTTTTACTCTGAGTTGACATGTAGAAATTGAATGCTAACAAATGTTTGGGACAAGAAAATGTTCTTACAGAGCAGATACCTTGTTAGACTTCCCATATTTTTTCTACTTTGATAGGCAAAAGAAACTAGATCCTAAAAAAATGTATATATATTTAAATGAAACCTTTTTCAGTTGATTTAGGGCAATGTTTCCTCTTACTAATAGAGCCGTTTTATGTGCTGCATAGTTTTAAATGAGTGACCTAATATATGGTTACTTTATAAAGAATTAGATGTAATGGACGTTAAGATGTGAGAAATGTTTGGAAGTGAAGGCAGACAAAGGCAAGAAAATATTCTTAAATTATGCCTGATTCATTACTACTCTCTTCCATTTTTTTTGTTCTGTAAATTTAAATCCATGAAATTACATCAGTGTAAAGCAAAAAGAATGCATTGGTGGCTTAGTTTATGCTCTGCTCCCAGCCACTATTATGTAAATGTAAAGTAGCTGTTACTACAGTGGAAAGAAAAGGTGACAAGTCAGGATGTGATTATGGACATACACAGCTGTTGTTGATTTAAATGTTATTATATTTGACAGAAAGATAAAATTATGTATACAGGCAAACTAAAAAAAGAAAGCATAATTTATGATGTTCTGCTACATGGTATTTTTATTGAACATTTCTGATTAAATGACACTTATTTGCAAGATAGATTTAGGTCCCTAATGAATTATTTTCTAAGTAATAATACAGTCATTCAGTAACTGGTAAAAAAAAGTGCTTCAGGGAAATTACTCTCACCTATAAAAAGGCTCAGTTCCAGACTTCTTAAAGCCATTTTCAAATTATATAATACTTAGATTATAGGATTTGGTATTTGTTTAAATAATCTAAGGCCCTTTTTTTTGTGGCTTTATAATAATGAATATTTTCCTGGAGTGCTCATCACAGTGTAGGAACAGGCTCATAGACCATATCTTAGCTAAAAACTCCTCTTGACTTAAATAAAAGCTGACTTGAGCATTAGGTTAAAAAGTCCTTTTTGTAGCATACATAAGGGAAGACAAGTGCCATCTGTTATTATAAAAACACTGTGTAGTGTTCAGCTGACACACTGCTGGTTTGCATGTATGTATTCCTATTGCTGGGGGAAGCCAAGGAGTTGTTGAGTGAATCTAATGAGCATGGGAAACTCCTCAGCCTGACAGCATTTCCTTCCTTTCTTTTAGTGAAAATTTTTATTTGTTTTAATTTTTTATGAAGAAGTTTTACTTTTGCATAAGTATTTACCTGTAGTTACACCATGCATTCCTAGACAGGAAAATTTCCAACTAATGCGCTCTAAGCCATGCATTCTTGTGCATTCGTTGAGAAAGTACATTAGTTATTGGCAGGATCAGAGTCTTTAAAATAAATCCACTAATACTGCAGTTCTAAAATCATATTTAATTCTTTAAGAAGGATGCTTAGGGCATTTTACTTCCTTTAATAGCATATTTGGTCCAATTTGCTGTTTCCATCTTTTATTGTGAACCATGTCTTCAAATATTGTGTAGCCTTTCTGAATATAAATCAAGTGAGTTCTGGATTCTGAATTATGAAAGCAGAAATCTTACTTAAGCTATTGTGGTTTTGATGGTATAAGCAGTGGGTGTTAGAGAAATGCTTTAAGATTCAGCTGAGTATTTATGGGGAGATTGTTTTACTGTTTCTCCTAAGAGTACAGGCTTATTGTAGACATCTATTTCATATAACATTCCCTAAAACACACTTTATCATACCCTGATTGTGTGAACTTCCTTTACCTAACAGTAAATTCATCTTTACAGGGGGTTTTTTGACTGCTAGAGGGTAGCCACACTTAAAAATAGTATCTGCTATTGTAGTATTGATACTTTTATTTCTTGTCTCTTTTAAAGTAAGGGAATTCAAATAAAACCCTTCTCCAAGATTTCCCAACCTCAAATGTCTGAAAAATTAAGTGTGATTGATTTTATTTGAGCAGTGCCATTCTGAAATGTTGCAACATTCTTTTGTTCTAACTTGTTTTTGATTTTTCCCAGAGATCAAAAATAGCAGTGTATGAAAAGATGTGGACCTACATGAAATCAGCTGAGCCATCAGTGTTCACTAGGACTACTGCAGAGGGAGTAGCTCGTGTCCGCAAATCCAAGGGCAAGTTTGCCTTCCTGCTGGAGTCCACCATGAATGAATACATTGAGCAACGAAAGCCATGTGACACCATGAAAGTGGGAGGAAATCTGGATTCGAAAGGCTATGGCGTAGCCACACCGAAGGGTTCTCCATTAAGGTGGGTGGAATAGTATAACAATATAAAATGTGTTGTTATAGTATTCCACCTTCCCTGATGTCCCTGATGTAGCTCTTTTTGTTTTGTGTGTGAACATGGTATGTTATTTTTATTTTCTTCCATTTCATTTTTTTTTGATCAACAAAGGTAACCATTTCTAATTGCAATATGGATTTAGCAGCTATAGTTGGCATATGTTTCAAGGCCATATAAAAACCAAACTGGTTGAACACTAGCTACTTGAAGTCAGCCTCGATAGAATTAACATCAGTTATTCTATTTCATCAGCTTTTTTCACCAAATTCAACCCTTTATAGCAGTATTATGCTTACATTATCTACATCAGTATCTGCATCAATAATATGCCTACGTTTTATATTTTGTATTGATCTTGGCTGCTAATTTCTGAGTAAGAAGCTGCTTGTAACATCCTTTTTCAAATGTCATCACTTGGAGGCAATTAGTCCTTCATTAAAGAAACTTCATTAAACTTTTTAATTAAAGCACCTTCTTATTTAGAAAAAAAAGTTTGTGTTTCTAGCATTACGCATTTCAGTACTGCCTTCAAACTCACCAGTATTTTCTTTATCATGGTATCAGATGCATTCAGTAAGGTAGGAGAGTATTTGATTCACAGGCAGAACATCATTTGCATTTCATTCAAATTGTCGGGGGCCACAAGTAAGATACTAGCTCTGTGTTAAAATTGGCAGGGTTTACCATTCTGTTTCTTTAAGGCAAACAAACCTTGCATTTTCCAGTGGTAGATTTGCCAATTTTCTTCCAAGCAAAAGAGCAACTAGCAGTTGAAGGGAGTATGGCCTGTGGAATGTGACAGTGATAGGGTGCACGTGAGTGGAGAAGCGGAATGCTCCATGGAGTGCTCAGCATCCCATTTCTCACATTTGTGCTCATGATAAGGGATTACAATGTGAAGCAAAGTTGAGGAAGAAGGTGTAAGGGAAGAGTTTCAAGTGCAGATGGAGCCATATTTCTGTGGATAAAATAACTAAGGAGCTGTTTGTCTACATCTGTGACTGCAGAGGAGAAATCGTTACCACTATGCAGATAACTAGACTCACTCATAACTCATCAGTTTAACCTGCACACAATACCACAAACATCACTAGCTGTAACTGTATTATAGGGATGATAAAAGGAATATCATTAGAATCATTTCCATCCACAGCAAAAGAAGATTTGTATGTGCAGGGGAAAATCAGGCCAGTTGTTTCAGTGATTGAATATAAATTTTTGGTCCTTAATATTCAGTACCTCTCAGATTTAAAAATTGCCACTTTCATTGCTGAATAAAGTAGTAAGAGAACATAAGGAGGTGAAATGAGAGAGGTATAAATCGTGTAGAAGAACATGTCCAGAACTCAAAGGTAGAAGGCAGTGGTAAGAGAGGCTGATCTATTGTCTGGATATATTTTCAAAGCTTTTTTTTTTTTTTTTTTTTTTTTGCTTTTTTGTTAGTTTTCTTTTTATTTAATGTTTGTTTTGNTTTGCATTTCTGATAGATTGATATATCTTTCTCAGTGTTTCAGACAACCTAAGAGTGGTAGGCAGCACTGTAGTTTAGGGTAGTAAGGAAATGCCCATTGCTTACAGTCATGCTTTACTGTGTCAAAGCTAGGGCAAACATTTTGGGAGTACTTTGGCTGGTGTAATACATGTCCTAGCACTGGGCTCTTTGCTTTAAGTGTGTTTAATGGTGCTCTTTAGTCCCTTTCCCTTTTTTGTGCAGAGTATTCAATACCAACAAGAGACAGCCTGTTATAATGAGCACTAATAGCCTGTGGAAGTTGATTTGTGTCAAATTTGGGCTTATTTCAGGTTTGTTCAGTTGGCTAGACAAAAATACCTAGGAATAATGGGGATGAGACGTAAAGCAGTTAGAAGTAAGAGGGCCTAGTAAAACCAATAAGAGCAGAGAGGAAAAGCACAACCATGATTGTAAGGATCCAGTGTGAAAACCTGGTTCCATCCCAGCTAAAGACCAAGCTCCCAGATGTTTCAGTGAGGCCGCAGTTTCGTCTAACTGGGGGTCAGCAACTATAGTTAGGGTGATGTGATCAAAACCATGTAGTTTTTCACATCCTACCTTCAAATGTGTTTCAAAAGCAGAATAGGGGAAATCCTACCCAAATTGAAAATTGGACCAAATCTTCTTTCAAGCTGTCTCGACTGGCTGTCCATGTCCATGCCTTTCCTGAGCCTTTCTTTCACATGTGCTAAGCTGCTTGTTCTCCTGCTGCACCCCATTCCCTCTCCAGCCCCAGTGACAAACCATCAGTGCTTCTTACCTACTAAAAACATTAAGCAGTACACTTAATGTTCTGGATAAAACTAAAGAACAAGCAATGCCTCACATTCCTACCACCTCTTTCATGTATGTCTATAAAGAGTAGCATTTACGGAAGAAGGGAAAAACTTTTTCCCTCTGTGCTTTTGAACAGAAAAAAGTCAGCTGTCAATTTTAACTGCATGTTTCAGTATTTTCTGAATTTTTTAAATTTTAGAATATGCTGCTTTTGCCATTTTGACTGCATCCCACATGGCAGTGTTTCTGTCACTGATCAGGTGACTTATGTAACTGCTGTCTGCACAGATAATTGCAAATATTGAACATGCAGTTTGAAATCCACGAAGGGCAGGCTAGCTGAGATCATTACATAAATTAGTCAAAAGACATAATTTGCTGTGGGAGTTGTAAATTCTGTTTTGTTTAATAATCATAATTTCCTATTTGAGTTATATGTAGACCACAAATTACTTGATGTTCACAAATAATTGCAAGTAACATGTAAATGTTAAACATTCAAAAGCTATTCTTGGTCTGGTCAGGACTAGGGAAAAATAACAATTTTTCCAAATGAATTTTTCACTAAACTGTTTTAACACCTCTTTCATTAAAAGTATTTTAGTCTTAATCCTCCTCCTACTTGCAATGATGTAAATCAGGAATTTCTTTCCTGAAAATGTAGTAACATCTGAATAAAATTGATGTGAGTGTATGGAGAACCAGACCATATATTTTCACACATCTAACAACAGAAAGTGGGGTGGTTCTTGCTGTAGCATAGGATTAGGGATGGTTCCCTGCTATCACATCACTGGGCTCATGTTCATCACAGAGCACATACCCATCACTTGGCTCATGCAGATGAAATCCACCTGTCAGAGATATCCAGGGACTGGTCTCTCTGTTGCTCATGACCATACACATGAGCAGGGTAGTGGATTTTAATTCAAAACTCTTCCTTATTGGGTTCCATGCTACACTCCTGCAGTGTTCAACCAGTACCTATTGGCTAATTGGAATGATTTATTCTCAGTGCTGGTGCAGTATTACAAATAATGCATATCCCTGAATGGAGGAGAATGGGAAATGCCTGATGTGTGTTTCTTTTATGCCCAACGGGAAGTGCCACATCACACATCATGTGTGTCTCCTTCCTTCCTTGCTTTTCAGTGATATTCATTTCTATATAATGTAAAAGATTGACGTGTTTGAGAAGGAATGTGTGATTGAGAGCAAAGGCTCTCATCACAACAAAGATTGAGTTTCTCTCATGGCACTACCCAACTGGTTTTACTGTTTCCTCCTCCTACAACGGTAGGTATCCTTCCAAAGCCACTGTGTAGTACTCAGTGTGAATTAATGAGTTTTTTTCTTCAAAGGTGGTGCTTTCAAAGGTGGTTGAGAGAGTGCTGCTTGTCTGCCTAGCAAGACCTGCCTTTGTAAAAGTGTTGTCATTAGAAGATGTTCTCGTGGCCAGACTCTGGTCGTTGTGGATCACTCCTGGGTCATCTGCCTTGCCACGTGCAGTAATCTGTGTTTCCAGAGAGCAATACCTGGAGATCTTGTACTACACAAGTCTTGTGCCTTGCATGCCTCTGCTTTTTTGTTTTAGATATGTAGGCATCATAAACAAGTTTGAATAGTGAAGAACATGAAAGAGTTCTCCACTCTAAGAGGTAATGAAAAAGGAATTAATGGAAATATTTTCTTAAAGGTCCACTAAAAGCTTTTTCAGCTTTTTGTACCTTGAAACTGTTTTGTGTAAAAGGGAATGACAGGTTGGGCCAAAAAATGAGGAGTTGTCATTTTTTCTGTTGCTGTTTTAACTAAGGACATTTGGCTGTCCTGTCCTGGAGCCAACAGTATGCAGCATGGATGAGTAAAACCTGAAAGGTCATAAGTGTCT
This sequence comes from Orthonyx spaldingii, assembly GCA_013397795.1. NCBI lineage: Eukaryota > Metazoa > Chordata > Aves > Passeriformes > Orthonychidae > Orthonyx > Orthonyx spaldingii. The sequence continues at coordinate 84,826 of VZTJ01003087.1, forward strand.
GGTGAGACGCTTTGAGCCCAGATAGATGAGAATGGCAGGATTAAATTTAGACAAATAATAGAAAAACTTTGATTAGATGCATCGATGTATTTTAGAGATTGGTGATATTTGTTCAGCAACCTCATGAAATCCAGAGCCCTAATAAGTTCCTGGTATTGGAATTACAGTTAATGTTTATATATATGAAACTGGGATTCTATATTCTGTTATTCAAGTCTCTATTTTTTTTTTTTTTTTGCTGTAGCAAAGGAGTAACACCATCTTGACTTTAGGAGGAACTCTTTATGTTCTGGAGAGGAAGGCAAAAAGGTCCCCCAGGTGATATCTGCAGGGTTTTTGCAGTGTGACATCTGGTGACATGAACTGACTCTTTATGCTTTATCCAGTCTTTTCTGTGTTTAACACAAGGTGTGCAGTGTGGGTGGTGCATCAGTGATGCAGGTGTTGCAGATGTAGCTTTCAGATCATTATAGCAAATTGTGTGAAGAGCGAAGTGCAACGTAAGTGAAGCTATGCATTTTAATTTCCATCCCATTCAAGGGAGGGATGCCCTGGAGATTGCTTGGGGTGCAAAAGGCATCCAAATGGTGCCCTGTACACAGTGTATGGACTCTCCTGTAATGTGCACTACCTGAAAGAGGTTTACCCTAGAAGTGAGGGATCTGTGGTGGAAGGAACTTTTTCTTGTAGAAAAATGAATTTCTGTGAATCAGATAAAGATCTGTTATGAAGGGAATCTTTGTGTGCATGGGCTCTCTAATCTACTATCTCGATCTCAGTAACTTCATCTAGTCCTTGTTTTCCTGAGGTGAATCTCTAAAACTGCCATTCTTTCATTGCTTCGTTTCAACGTGGTACTACAGGTGGCAATGTTATCTCTGCTTTTCACTGATATATCTAGTATGGTTCCTTAGAAATGCAGTGTTGGAAGAAAATTTATTTTAGTGATGCATGCTCATTCTTATGAAATTTTGGCAGACCTTACATAAGATGGATTTTATTTTTTTTTTAAAGTGATATTTCCTATTCTTTTTTCCATTGACCTGAAACAAGCTTGGGAAAATAACAATATGATAGTATAGTTTCTTCCAGGGGACTATTGTACTTTTTATCAAATGTTGTCCTTGATGTTTTTGGAGACCATAGTATAAGGAGTTTATTGTGGAAGGAATTCCCAGCTCATCATTCACTGCCAAAGCTGTTTATTGTGAACTTAATACATTATTCTGAGATATACCCCAGTTCTCATTTTACCCTGGATTTGTAGGTCAGTGAGCTGGTAATTCACACCAAGCTCTGTAGGAAAACAATCAGTCATAACACAGTAGTCAACTGCAGGGACAGATAAAAATGTTTCCCCCAAAATTTCTTGCATGCTTTAGTTTCGTACGCTTTCTGTAAGAATGGGTTTGTGTGCACAAAAGGATAGGTATGATAGTCACAGACTGCCTCTGAGTAAGAGAAAAGCTAGAAAAGATGTTTGACCTGAGCACACAATTTTTTTACACTGCTTTTATTTACTACAGAGGACTTCTTCTACTGTTGTTTTTCAATGATTTTGTACTGCCGAAATCCATGAATCCTTACAAAAATAGACTTTTCCCATGAGTAAAGCCTCCTTGTACAAGTTGTGTTGTATCCTAAAGGAAAGGGAGCATTTCCCTGGACCACTCTTCAGTGTATCCTATATTGTTCAGTTTTCAAAGGTCTTTACAAATTTTTTATCTTTTTAACCAGTATTGTTGATGTAACTGTTCTAGCTTGGTGTTTCTGTGCATCTGGGCTACATTCTTCACTCAATGGCATGTTCCTGTTTCTAGAAAGGTACAGAAATAGGTAATGTATGGTTGGGTCATCCTGATAATGTCTGCAGCCCATGCGCTTCTGAGCATATTCTGGCACTTCAGAGAGAAGAATGGGTATTTCCTTTGCTGGTTAGCTGTCTTCTGGCTGGCAAAACTGGCACATAAAGGCCTCCCCAGATCATTCTGAAGACAAGCAACCGTCACAGTGAGGAGAGATGCAGAAGAAGCAGGTTTGATTTTTTTTTTACATTTCTTTTCTCCTGCCAGGATGTCTGGTCTTGCCCTTAATCAGTGTGTTATTCACGGAGTCATTTCAGCAAAGCATGTAGGACCTAGAAACTGATGTTATTTATATATGATGTAGAGAAGATATAAAGAGAACTGGTGAATAATTGAGGTCTCAGTATTAAAATGAGTGATGTGAAAATACTGAGTTTGACCTCTACTTTTTTGAAGCAAGGGCCACTGGAGAAAACAAAAGTCCCTTCATAGTCATGGGGTGGTCTGTTGATACTTAAAAGAACAGGATTTTAGTGATCTTACCAGAATTTTAGAAGGCATTGCTTTCTGTGGTACAAAATTATTTGAATACTAGAGTGTGATCTGTAGCATTTTATATATATGTAAACATTATCCTGTTTGACTGATGGTGTAGATCATACTGTATGACTTTGTGTAATATTTCTCCCTTCACTGTAGGCATAACAAGGCTTGAATTACCACCTCATTACCATTCAGTGTCAAAGCTTATAGCTGAGATATTTCTCAAGCAGGTCAGATCCTTCAGAGCTTGTTGGGTTTTCTATCAACTGAAAATAACACTTAGTAGGTAAAAAGGCAGAGAATGGGCCACTGCTTAGGAAGGAATATAAAAGTCAGGGGTGAGAAGAAGATCAGTGAAGAGAACCTGACAATGAATGTTAGCAAGTTGTTCTTTCAGCTGAGCCTGGGAGGCATACTTAATTTTGGTTACATGGATTATTTCTGTCTGAAAACAGAGTATGTATGTTAAAAGTAAAGATAAAACCTTGGGAACAGAGATTAGAGTCACATGTTGCTCTGTTCCCCAGTGATGCATGTTGGATTAATTTCATAATTTTCCATCAAGATAAGGGTCTTCCCCATGCAAAAATAGTGCAGTATAAAAAGAGGGAAATTTGATGATGGCTAATGAGATCCATTGCAAGATGTACAAACAAATGTATTGAGGCAAAATCTTCTACTTGAAAGAGTTTTGCCCATTCTTGCAATTTTTACTTATACAGGAAGGAAATCGTAATAATTCTGATATAAGTCACCAAATTGCAGTGAAGAGCATTACAATTGAGATAATTTCTGATACTTGTGTCTTTGAAAGAAAACAACTAATTAGTGTCCATGGATGCTGCACTTGCTGAATTTGCTCTGACCTGGGGGGGAAAAAATCCCTATATCTTTCAAGTACTTCAAAGAGCCATCTCTGACCTGTCTTGCCTCACAGAACCTATTTCTTCATTGCCACTAGCAGGAAGTTTTCAGGGATGATTCATAATTGAACAAAGCAGTCTGTGGTTTGGAGGAGAAAGCAAAAGTCACAGGAGTTTGTTATGCTGCCATTTCTGTTTTCCTACACTACAAATGACACTAGAAGCAACTGATGGAAGGCAAAGCTCTTCCAAGAAGCTCATCTCCCATATTGGTCACACTGTCACATTCTGGCGCCTCTCTGCTAATATTATCCTGCTCCTTACTCCAGGGAAGGTCTTGGGATTTTAGCAAGAAAAGTTGTGAAATGAACTGTTTCTGAGCAGGAGTGAAAGAACAGAGCATGGAAACAGCAGTAAAATTATTGCATAGAAAGGTAGTTTTTTTATCTAAACATTTCAATGGCAATAGGTATTTTAAAATTAGCAGTATAATCCTTGTAAAAGGTGAGGCTACCATTCTGTCTCTTCAGCTTTAGCATTGGCTTAAAAGCACAATGAAACTCTCCTTTTTTAAAAAAATTGTTTTCTTTTATACAAGAGATTTCTCATTCTGATATTTAGTGATTACTAAATATGAGATTTCTGTACTGTCCTACAGAAGCATTAGGCCAGTCTGAGGTAGTCAGCGCCAGGACAAGTTTAATAACAGGCTTGTTTTCTACAATCAGAAAAAAATCAAGACAGCAAAAAATCAGAGTTCTCTTCTTGCTTGTCTGTTTCAGAATTGTTTGAATGCAAACAGGATAGGAGCTTCACAACAACAAATCTGTCCAAATGAAATTTTCAGGCTGTTCAGTTGTCTGACAGGTAAAAAGGGGCATATATTTAAGTATAACCAACGAACTTACCTCAGACTATCAGCAAAGTCCATAATGTCTCAGAAATACTGATACCATTGCTGTGCACACGTCTTACTGATTTTCTGGACTTTTACAAAACTTTAATAAGCATTAATCCCACTGTATGCCAGTGGGATACAAAAAGGTTATGGTCGTTTCCAATCTATAGATCCCCTGAGAAATAAACGCTGCTTCTTGGCACTTCAGAAATAATTTTCTCCTGCCCTTTTCCCTGCCATTTCCCCAATCCCTTGTAAAGCATCTCAGCAGAGGGCAAGTTGCAGCCCTTTATATTTTAACAATGCTGCTGGTTATTATTTCTCTCTTTTCTTTTTATTACAACTCTCTGGCTGTTTAGGTGTCAAGTCCCAGGAACTGCCCTTTGAAGTTGATGGTACAGTTCCCAACAACTAAAAGGCCTATTCCACTAAGATAATAATTGTTCAGGTAAATTGTAGGTAGACTAAAGCAAGGGAGCAGGCTGCTGAAAGGCATCTCAGCAGCTCGTAACAATACCTCTCTGTGGAACTGACATTTGGGGAACAAATAGCACCTGAAAAACAGTTTATGGTTAATCTGTGTGGTAGTTGCAAAACTGCCCACTTCCAATTGACAGTAAATACTAGATGGACTCCAAGAGACATAAAATGACCATTTAGTCTTTGTGCAGCCTTGATTCTTGTGAGAAATCCCCAACCAAAAGTAGGGAGAAAACTTTATTTTCTTTCTTGTGGTTTCTTTGAACTGAGAACAGTATCTTAGACTGGCACAATATGTGACAGAGTAGGCATTACAGACTGAACATCCCAGCATGAAAGGTGGAAAGGTGTTGACAGCACAAAACAAGATTCAGAAGTTTTAATGTATAATTTAAGCTACTGTGTGTTTTGACACAACAACTTTAAAATGCAGCTCTTTTCCATCATCGGAATGTTCCCAAGGAGCTCAGGTTGCAAATAAAAATGGCCAGTATATCTCACTTAACAGTACAAGTTTAAAATATTGTTTGATAAAGTGGTGACTTGTGGTTGATCAGTAATTTTGTCTCTTTGTGTGTGGTAGGAGGTAGAGTGAAAACTAGAGCTCTTTATTGAACTATCTCTAACTATCCTTAGCTCAAGTTTCTGTAGCTCAATGCCTTACTACCATTTTCTGCTTTCCTTCCTCTGCTTCCTATTCCAACCAAGTCACTGAGTGAGAGCTTAAATCAAGCTGGAAAAGGATTTAGCTCCTATTTAACTGTATCTTTTAGTAAATCACATTATGCTAAACGATGCTATGTGTTCTTTTGTTGAGACTATCTTTTAACAGTTTTTGGCAGGATTGGCAGTTTTCTGAAGTCAAAGTTTGACTACAATTTTTCCTGCAGCTTTTTAAAGCCAAAACTCAACTGAGTAAAAATGATCCAAGCCTGATGTGATACAGAGACCCATTTTATTGTTACACTTCAGGTACTTCTTTCTACTCTAAAAGAACACACGAAAATAATAATCTGCCTCCAGCACACCAAAAAAATAGAGCTTTTTTAGGTTTTTTTTCCCCCCTCTTGGTCAGAAATAGCATCTGTGTGGAGGAAGATCCAGATCCCTTGCTACCTTCCAGATCTTCCATTACTAGCAACAGGGATGAATGAGGCCTGCAGGTGAGAGCAGCCCCAATATCTGGCAGCCCATCTGTTACCTCCAGAATATGTACAGCTTTCTCTGAACATAATTACATATCAGGCTCTTTCCAATCTGTTGTTATATGGTTCCATGTAATGCAGCCCAGATTTGTAACTATGTCTTTAAGAGGCTTTTAAGTGTAGTATTACATCTTTGGATTCCTTGGTGTGGATGCAGGCACGTAATTTCACACATTTTATGCTGTGTGATTTAGGTCTATTTTGGATCTTAAAACTCTTAAGCCTACAGAAAAATTAATGGGATCTAGTTATTTCCTATAGAAAATCTCAGCTTTTTCTAGAAAATCCAAATAGTCTATATTTCATGTGCCTAAACGTAAACATTACTAGGCAATTTTACAGATTTTTACATTTTCAGCCAAATTTTTGAATTTCAAATTTTCCACAAATGCCTTTTACTGCTTGCAACATGAAATATGAAGAGACAAGTTTTAGGATGATGCTCATTTCTTTATTGGTTTTAAATAACAAGAAAATACCCACTTGCAAAGCTGGTGGACCAACCCGCATTTGGATGCTCTACATTTACTCAAATCCAGCTCCTCAGGTTTTAATCAGTATATGATATGATTTTGATTATATTCTATACCTGCTGATAATACTTTTTGGTTTAAAACCACATGAACACTTGACAATTAGTTCTGATTTTTCAGTTAAAATAATGCGAACTCAGGCTATGAAAGTGTAGTTGAAAGTGAACAGAAAGTCATTGCAGTTTCTTGAGGAATTAGGAATTTCTCCTGTCACAGTTAAATAAGCAAGCTGCTATATTTGGCATCTCTTTTAGATAGTGGGCAATTATCCAAAGCAGTTTCCAATTACAGTGCTTTTATTTCATCCAATTTGTAGGCCACAAGAGAAGATACTGTGACATAGATAAAATAATTGGAAACATTCAGACTACATCTAGAACACTACTTCCTTTTTTTTTGCCTCCTCATTTAAGAAAAACATCAATAAATTGAAACAATTTCATGGAAGATGATCAAGATGGAGCTGGATATGGATCTGGACCTCTTCTGGTGAGGAGAGGCTGGGAGAGCTGGACATGTTCAGCCTGGAGTGCACATGGTTTTGGGGGATCCTAGAAGCAGCCCAGAGTGTCTACGGGGAGGTCTTCAAGGAGATAGAGCCAGACTCTTCACAGCAGTGTAGGGCAGGAAGGTCAGTGACAATGAACATAAAATGAAATAGGAGAAGTTCAGACTGGATGTACAGAGGAACTGTTTCCACTAACTGACTGAGGGCAGTCTGACAGTGAGACTCTGCTCAGAGACTGTGCAGGCTTCATCCTTGGAAGTTTACAAACCGTGACTGGTTGAAGCCCTGAGCAGCTTGGTCTGACCTCAGGACTGACCCTTGTATGAGCAGGAGATTGGACCACACAACTCCTGAGGCGCTTTCCGGACTGCACTGTGCTATCATCCTTCTTTGAAAATTATGGCTATGAAAGGGATATCTTCAGCTATCATATTGAATCTCCTGGAGCTACCGGAGTATTTGGAAAGTTGTAGTAGCTTATGGAAAGTGATGTTTATGTTTTCTGCATGGTAGGAGGTCATCTCCTGACCACTAGGCTTTAGTTATGATTTCAGTGAATTAAATGTCAACCAGATCGTTCTCATCTGAATAAAATTTTCTTGCTGGAAAAGCAAAAGAGAGTGAGAGAATCTGAACTCAGTGAAGTCAGTGACAGTGCTTCATACCTCTTCTTTGCTGGGCAAAAGGAGCAGTTAACTTCCTAAGCAGCTTTGTACACATGCTGAGTGATTGACAGCATGGACCTTTTTGGAACTCCTGAGTGGGTCAAAATGTGCAAGGGTTTGTTTATTATGGGAGTCAGGCCACTCAGGTTGGCTGTCTCCCGCTTTTGGCAGGAAAAATTAGGAGTATGTTGTGGTTAAAGACTGAATTGAGGAAATATACACAGAAGTTTAAGTTTAGTCTATCTCTGGAAGACCAGCAGCATAAATTATCTATGAACGGTTACCTGAAAAGACACAGAGATTTCTGAGAAGCAATGAAGTTTGGTTGCCTGAAGTCATGCCATACTGGTGAGCTTAGTAAATGGCCCTGCCCAGATTTCCTGGGAGGAGATCAGTGCACCTTCTCACTTCAGATTCACCTTTGCAAATTGAGGGTAATGGCTATTGCCCATCAACGTCAGAGGAATAGTGGAGATTAATAGCATAGTGTTTATTGTGCTGTGAATATTTGAAGCCCATTACCACTCCAGATGTTTTTATGATTATTTCAAATCCATGGAGGTGTGTGCCTCAGGACAAACATGATGGTTAGATTTCCCAGTGTCTTTGGGCAAAAAAACTGTTTTGAAGCGAAAACAATAGGGAAATTGTAACTTCGACTAATGGTTTCTGAAACAGTCTGTGGTTTATGACCACGTTTTGTGTTCCATTTAGAAAGCAATGGCAGAAATCTCCATCACCAGTGGACTCTACTCCATATGGCTTTTTTTATTAAAATTGGCACATGGGCATGTGTTCAGGACAACATAATTACAATATTTGTATCTCCATATCCACTGTGGAGATCTCTTAGTACGTTTATTACTGTGTTTTCTCTGTTGCCTGGCTGCTTGTATTTGAAACCTTACAAGCATGAGTGTTACCGTATTGATGTGACTGTGCTTGGTCCGACTGGCCTGAGAGCTGCTGTATTTGCATTTCATAAAGTGGTTTGTGTTGCAAGGGACTTTAAAAATCATCTTTTTTGCCCCCCTGCCATAGGCAGGGACACCTTCTGTTACACCAGGTGGTCTAGTGGATGAGAATGAGTGGGACATAGTGAAGTCCTGGGAGAACTATTGTATTGAACTGACTGTGGCCTTTCCTTCACCGCCACCAGTGTCAGTATAGGGACACAGAGCCGTGCAAAAGTGAAGATGCTCCATGCTTAAGTGGAACCTGCTTCCATGCTGGAGGAAGGTGGAGAGCTTGCTGCTGTGTACATGGCTGTATTGATGGTGACATCATATAGCTGGTTGCCAGAAGGATTGGATTGCGCTTGTCATCATTTCACCTAATCTTGGGCTGATGTTCAGCTGGCTTCAGGGCATTTTAATTATCAGCACACTGGCTATTGGACCAACCATCTCATCTGGTTGCTGGCACTGTTTATGTTTGTCTAAGCATATCAGATATTCCTCATTAACTTCTGCAATAATATTCAGACAGAAAGTCCTAGGAACTCTTCCAGCTAATCCCCATTTTGGCTGCTGACCAAGTAAGGCTTTATATGGCACAACTGTAATTGCTTCATTTGTATGGTATTGATCTGCCATTAGGCAAAACACAAGGCATCATTTCACTAGGGCACAAGTTATGCAGTGTTCTTTATTGTTTGCATTGCAGTTGCAGCTCCACTTCCCATCTGGGAAATGGCTCCCCTGTTCTTTTCTTTGAGGCTCTGCTTCTAATTAAAGTAATGAACTTCAAAGTGTTGCATCATAATTAGACCAAAGCTTAAGAAAACATGTCTTGGCTGGAATCTTTCCATTTATTGTCATCCTTCTAATCCTTCTTTATGAAAAACATCAGTATGGAGGCACAAAGAAGCATGTATATAATGTTACAGAAATCCCTCATGCCTATTCTCAGTCTAAGTTTAGATCTGCCAAAAGTGTATCAATTGTACAAATCTCATGAATTAGTGATCTGTGTCTGGCAACCGTAAAAGTCAAGAATCCATCCTGATTTTTGTGCTGCCAATAGCTTTTGGCATAGTGGCTATGTTTCATTAATAACTTCATGGACATTGATGTCAGTGGATGAACTCCTTCAGAAGCAAACAGCAGTTTTGCCCTACAGCTTTCCTATGTGCAATTGCTTTTCTTACTAGGAAAAAATTATTGAAGAGATTGCTTGTATTACAGCACTTCTAGTACTGTACAGAATGCTAATGGTATTTGGCTTTGCAGTCATTTCATGCTTTGTTCTCATTAAGGTGATACTAGGGCTTGGTGGCTGAAAGGTCTAACCAGACAGGCAAAAGGCTAGAAACAGTACCTTAGAAACAGAACAAGTATGGTCTTGTTTCTAAAATATAGACATTAAAAGAACCACAGAAGCATAGAATCACAGAATAGTTTGGGTGTGAAAGGACCTTTAAGGGTCATCTAGTCCAATCCTTCTGCAATGTGCAGGGACTGCGCAGGTTGCTCAGAGCTCAGTGCAGCCTGACCTGGAATGTTTCCAGAGATGAGACACCTCTCTGTACAACCTATCCCAGTGTTTTACCACCCTTGTTGTAAGAAATTTATTCCTTATTTTAGTCTAAATCTGCCTTCTTTTAGCTGAAGACCACTACTCCTTGTCCTATTTCAGAAGTCTCACTGTAAAGCTTTGTTCCCATCTGTCATATTACCTAACTTTAAGTATTGAAAGGCCTTAATAAGGCCTGGAACCTAGTTTTCTCCAAGCTGAACAACTCCAACTCTCTCAGCCAGTTCTCATGGGAGGGCTGGTCCATCCCTCTGATCATTTTTTGACCTCCCTCTGAACCCACTCCAACAGGTCCCTGTCCTTCCTGTGCTGGGGTTCCCCAGAGCTGGATGGAGTACGCACAGGAGAGAGGAAGAGGGGAAGAATCACCTCCTTTGGCCTGCTGGCCATGCTTCTTTTTATGAATTCAGCTGAATGTGGCTACTCCATGAATTCCTGAGATCAGCAATAATATTTTTTTTCCAAATGCAGCTGCTGAGAAGATGGCAGAAGTTGGGTTTTTTCTCTCACTGTAGGTCTTGCCACATATACCTATATCTGTCACCCTGAAAGTGATCAAATGCAATTCCTTTTGTATGACTCTTCTCTGAGGATATGCTAGAAGTATTAGCTAGGATAGAGGTCTGTTGTCATTTTTTATGGAGAATCATAAACTGATGGTGAGGTTGTTTATGAAAAAGGCAGGCGGAGATACTGAATTGAGCACTTTTACTTGTAGAAGTCACTCCATCATGACTCCTGATGTTTTTGTGTAATTTCTGAGTCTTAAAGACATCTTATACTAATCAGGTGCTCTTGTGAGATCCTGATGCTTGTAAGAAGGAAAATACAGCAACATATCATAAGGAGTAGAAAACAGGAGAAGACCATTTCAGGTGTAGCTCCTCTTATCCATCATTGTATGTTCATGAATGGTGAATTCTGCCTGACATTAATTAAAAATTGGACAAGTCTGAGAGTGAAATCTTTTCAAATATTGCCAAATTTGAACCAAATCTCAAAAAATGCCAGTTATGTTCAATACTGCATTAAAATATTGGATTTATTTTTATGCCCTGCTACCCACTAAATAGAACATGCATTTATATAGCACATTGAGATATGGGTCTGGTTAGGAACCAGAAAAGCTAATTTTTGCAGTTAGCCTAGCAGGATATTTTATTTCCCATGATTTGTAGTGAGATTCAGCAATGAGTTCTGACGCCTTTTGAAGGTCACAGTAACATTTCTTCTGGGATAGGTGATTCACCCTAGGACTGGGTCTTCCTGCGGAGGAAAGCTGTGAAATGCTCAGTCAAAGGTACAATATTTGTGCCACTGCTGGGACATGTTGAATGGAGTGAAAAATTAGAAGCTGCTGAAACAGCTGCCACCTGCTTTGTTCTGGAAGATTTTGATGTAGTAAAATCTTCTTCTGCATAAGGTAGCCAGAGTCTGTAATCTTCAACAGGCTGTCTAGTAATCCATCAGTGATATCAAATGGCTCGAGGTGGATGTAAAGAAGGAACAGCTTTCTAAGTTACTAGGAACCACACCATATTTCTATTCAATAAGCACTGAATTGCATCCAAAAGAGATAAGTTCTCCTAGCCTCATTCTGGGTAAATATAGTCACTTCGTGACATTCAGAAGCATAAATTTAAAATGCCTTACACATATGGTTAAGATACTATATAAAGGAAAATTTAAATCTTTTGGCCAAGATCAGTAATGGTGAATAATTTTTTCAGTCCTGTTAAATTATCCATTTGAAAAACAATTAGATCAGTTGTGCAGGCAGTAAACTGCAGTGTTCGGCTTCTTGACATGGAGAGGCACAAGGAGTTTCAACATGTGCCTGGATAACAAAACATAATGTCATTGCAAGAGGCTTGCACTAATGCAGTCTAAGTAGGAGAGGAGAGGGACAGCATGAAACATGATAGATCTTCACTGCTGTGACCCTCACCTCAAGCTGCTACTCCCTGACTGTCATCAGTGCTTACCCAACACAGATGGAACCTCTGCCTGGCACTGAACCACATGCTGTCCTTTGCTATGAAACCCCTGCCTGTCTGAGCCAATACTGCCATTTTCTTTCAGCTGGGGGACCCTAAACTTAGGAGTTATTGGAGAGACAGGTGAAACAGCATCCAAACATCCTGCTGTGACAAAACCTTGAGTCAAGGTCTGCTTCACCTAAGGAAAAAAAGCAAAAGGCTTTTTGCCAGCCATACCAGAGGTCAATGTTGCCCCACCTGAAAGCATTATGTATTGTGGGGGGAGAGGCATGTACTTAAACATGCTCACCTTACACATTTCAGTTTTAAAAATATTACTGTAAATGCTTTCAGCAATATCAAATGTATGCAAACCACAAATGGCTCAGGGTTACTAATGTTTCTGTGGAGAAAGAGAGTTTTGAGGCACTTGACAGTGGGCTAAGCTTATCCTGAGAGCAACTCCTGCAGCATGGAGACAGCGTTACACTGGTGCTCAGACACTTTTGAGAAATATCACTCAAGTAAGGGATTTGCTGAGGGTGGTGAGACGCTGGCACAGGGTACCCAGCATTGTTGTGGATACCCCATCCCTGGAAGTGTTCAAGGCCAGGTTGGATGGGACTTTGAGCAACCTGGTCTAGTGGAATGTGTCCCTGCCCATGGCAGGGGAGTTGGAACTAGATGATCTTTAGGGTCCCTTCCAACCCAAACCATTCTATGATTCTATGATTCTAAGCCTTTAAAACATGCATTCTGAGTTGCAGGTGTCGGACTGCAGCAGCCTATTCCCATAGTCCTGCTTATGCTGGAACCAGCAAGAAAAATTGTGCTTTGGGAAAAAAAAAAAAAAACACTGCTCAATGAGAACAGGATTAGGTAGTTGTTAGCAAAAATTAAAATAGCTCAGAGTTGGGAGAAAGTAGCATTTCCACTGCTACTAAAGACTGTGTACTGAACCAATATAAACAGTTTCTCTAGGGACAATTTTATGTGTTTTTTATTTACAGCAAAGCTTTGTATAAAACAGAGAAACAAGCTGAGTTGCAATCCCAGGTCAACTGCTGTTGTTTTTATACAAGCAAAATATATACTTAATTGCTTGTGCCAAGAAGTGTTTGCATACTGTAATTGGAATATCTTGCTGCAAAACAGCTTTCAATCTATATAAATATTTAAAACTACAGTCATCAGACCTCTGGCTGGTGTAAATTGTCAGAACCTCTTTGAATTCAAAGTAACTGGCAATTTTTAGCAGCAGTGGGTCTCCTATTAATTGGAACTCCTGCTGATCCTCAAGGTGTCAGTTTGGCTCATATTTGTTTACAAAGCTCAGCTCGAGGAACCAAACTGTGCTGTATTTAGGATATATATACTCACTGCCCCTGGAAATTAACCATCTTATTTGGATGGCTAAGTGAAGAGTGCTATACTTATTTTGATTAGCCACAATTGAAAAGTATCTGAGTGCTGCTGTAAATTTCCCATCTCTAAATAAATAGGAATAAATATACATTCTTGTAAAAACACTTTATTCTTATTGTTTGAATAATATTTTGATATATTTTTCCATAAGAGGTGTTTTAAATGCAGTTGGACAGGGGATTTTAAAATAATGTTTTTAAAAGGCATCAGCTTCTAATGCAGCACAGAACCTGCCCAGAACTTTTTTCAGTGCTTTGGCTTTCTACAGGCCAGTCAGTTTTTCAGAGGTATGTGAATTTTGCAAGATGGAATTCAGGAGGCATCCACTATTCTGGTGGGTTGTGAGCTGGGCTTGAGCATTCTGCTGAGATGGCTGATCATGTCCGTTCATTGATAAGCATGAATATAGACATGGAAGAGCTTAGCAGAAGAGCCTGAGAGACCCACTGCAGAAGAGCTAGTATTATTGTGAAGACTCATGACATGAATACTAGCAGTTCTTTTTTTAATATAAATGCTGGGCAAGCTATGACAGCAAGTGCCAAGGACTCTATTTTGTTTGAACTAACATGTGAAAATGTTTTGATGACTGCTGTGTTTCAGTATTTGAATACATTTTTTTCGTGTAAGTAACATGACAGCATGCAAACCTTTATAAATCCCAGTACAAATATTACCCCTGTAAGATCTTAAATGTGTTTAAGAGGACATGCTTTTAAAGCAGGCCTTTTGTCTTTTAAGTTTGGGTTATTTTTCCTGTAAAAATGTTAATGCATTAGCTCTCCTTTTTAATATTTACATTATTGATCCTTCAAGCCTTCTGAGTACACAGTGATGTAAGCTTTGGCTACATCTTCCTCATTAACAGAGTGCTTGTTTCATTCCTAATTTATTAAACATATTCAGCCAGTGCAATGCAGCTTTACACTTAATTTCTCTTGATGAATTGTCAAACACCCTTAAACTGCACTAGATTTGTGTCGTGTTACAATCTGCCATCAGCGCTCTTCAAAAGACGGATAAAATAAACAGCTCAAAAGATATGCAGGTCTTAATTTTTTTGCTTAGTAAGGTTGCATTTTAATTTTTCCTGTTAAAAATCATTTGAATGGATGATATATGCAAGCTATAGAAATGCACCCACTTGTGTTTTGCTAAGCACATTTAAGACAGATGCTCAGCTGCATCCAGGAAGGGCTATGCTGGGGGGTGAGGAGAGGCTCCTAGCAGCTGTGGCCTCCTCTTCCCAAGCCACCTGGGCTGGATACAGATTAGATCATGAGAGCATAACTGCAATTCACATCACTGAAATAAGGTCACTGAGCTTGGTTTCACAGAACTCCCTCTCTGCCTTGTCCTATGGGAGGATGCCCTCCAGCCTGCGCCAGGAGTGCCCAGGGGCTGGTCTGCATGATGGCTGCACCAGCAGGTATCTGCAGGGAGAGACTGCCCTTTTCCAAAGGGCAAGGAAGAAAATGAGCTTGGAGTTGCTTGAGACACATCATCAATTGCCAACACTGGCTGTGATACTGCTGTCTCAGGAGAGCTTGTTCCTTCAGTGAAGAGCTGCAGATGCGGCACCACATCTGTGGTTTTACTTCCCATTGTGCAGTAGTTTACTGATACCCCCTTCTTTCCAGGGACCAGTTATGCAGGAGTATATGCGGAACAAACTTGTAGGACAATGTGGTCACGTATTTTATTGTAATGGAAAGGAAGCCTCTGTATTTTGCCAGTTGGTCCATACCTCACGTATGGCCCACCTATGGAGCTTTGTTCATGTAACATTCAGGTACTCCTTGTTGAACTTTGTTGTATGTTCAGAGAATAGGAGGTTAGCCAGAGATACCATCTCTGTATCACGTGACTTCTAAGTGACTGAGCGATTTCTGAGACTTTGTAATCCCTTGTGGGAAGGATTTGTGAAAAGCCTTTTGGAGGGTTGGGATCTCTGTTCTGCTTCTGCCTCAGCAGCTGTAGTGGTCCCAGCATTTCTGGAACAATGGGGTGTGCAGTATGGTTGCAATTTAAACAAAGCTGTCTGTGTATGTAGGGCCTCCTTAGTGAGTCATGTTGTTTTTGCACATCTTGCTTGTTCATTATTGCAAGTGAACAATATCCCCAACTCTAAGCAGTGAGACAACAGTGCCGCCATCTGTGACGATAACTGCAGAATTGTGCTGAGAGTCTGCCCAGGATGCAGGGAAGTATTTTTGCTATCTAACATGCCAGTTACACAGAATTTATGAGACGAAGTTCAAGAAAAGGATTCAGGAAAATGTCAAAGCTGTTTAAATAGCTAAGACATTTAAGTTTTCCTGGCAAAGCTCTACCGGCTGCCTAAAAGATTGTTATTAAATGCCTACAGCAGAGATCCTGCCTTTGTTGTAATGAGTACTTAGGGACCTGTCTGTGCCTTTATGCCAGTATTCAGTATGTAGTATTTAAAAGCAGATATTCTGAGACCTTACTTCAGTCTCCATGAACCAGGCCAAGGCTGAGTGCTTGGAATTGCATTTGGAGATGATGCTGAATGGTGCAGGTGGTGGTGCTTCCCACCCATCCTATGAACCATGATACATCCAGAGATTTTGGAAACTGAATGACTTAAACAAAATGCAGCTGTGGCTGAGAGTATACATATTTGTATACAAGCGTACATACCTCTGGATATATATTCAGCCTACCCAGACTGGAGAGAGTCTTTTCTATCTGTTGTGTGTATTCAAGCTCTGGACATTAGGCTGTGAGGACAGGCTTGATCTTACTGAGCAGAATGCATTTCGTGTTTTAGTTCCTGATTTCTAAGGAGTGCTGTGCTGTTGTGCTGAAATTGATGTTGAAAATGTTGCATCAGGCAAAATTTGGTGTCCCTTTTCATGATGTTCCGCTATGACTGTCTTCAGATTTCCAGCAGTTGGCTGTGGTGGTCCCTAGCCTGGACCTCTGTCTCATTCCCTCGTGGTGCACGGACCTCTGTGTGTCTTTATCAGCTGTGGAAATGCCCCTTCTGTGGTTGAGCATGTACATGAGCTGGGTACCACAGCGTCGTGCACCATAGTGTTCAGGTCATTTGTTGCATGCCTCCCTCACTGCTTCTTACAGACTGAAGTCCAACAGATGGGTCAACTGCTACCCATTGATGGGACCCAAACTTACTGGAGTTCAAAGCAAACCCCTCTGCTGGCTTCCCTGTGCTTTAGGCAAGCACCCTGCTGTAGTTGTTTTGGGTAATAAATGAGGTGTCGCTGTTTGGAATCAATGATGTTATTTTGCAAGTGACTGGGTAGTCACATTGTCATCTGTGCAGTTTGATCTTTTGGTAACTGTGTAAGGTGTATCTGCGGCACAGATAGGCTCTTTTAAAGAAAAAAATGATACTAATTAATGTTTTAAACTGCTTACTACTGTAAATTTATAGGGAGATGGACAGTGATTTTAAATGAGTAATAATGATTTAATTCTCATCACATTTTTGATATTGTAATTCTAAAGGCTGCTTAAAAATAGCTGTGATCCATACATGGAAATCACTGTCCATGCACCCATGTACTTGTGAAGTGAGGGCAGCAGTTTTGTCTGAACTGACTGGACTATTATATACAAGGACTCTGTTTTCTTCTGAGTAATGGGAAAGGTAGGACTGTGCAGTGACACCAAGCATTAAGAGTCAAATATTAAAGCCCTTGTCTGCTTTCTACTGTTAAACCCTGACCTTCGCAAAGACTTCAGTTCCTTTATTGAGGAATACCTTGTCTTTAGTGGGAGTTTGAACTGAATGTGGTATTGAAGATACAGTCCTAATTTTTAAAATGAAAGAAAAGTTTCTCCCATGGAGACTCAGGTTTCCAAATGCCTTCCTCTGTGGCAGAACAGAGCACCATCGAGGATGAGTATGGGTGATCTAGCCTAGCACTGAAGTCTCAGTATATAATTTTCAAAGCAGTCACCATTGCATGTTTTAGACTCTCAGTTATATCTGGGAGGTACAGCAGTGTTGAGCAAAGGTTCCCTGTGTTTAGCTGACTAAAGGGAAATTATTTATTTCCACATGTTGAGGTGGACCTGGATAACAAAGCAACAGAGAAAGCAGTGTGAAACTAACCTGGTTTTACATGGCCTGCTAGACATGATGAGGACAATAATGTGTTACATTTATAAACAATACAGTTTAATTTCAGAGCGATGATTGCAGCTTAAATCCACATTTACTTCTTCATCCTTTTTATTTCCATTTCTCTATTGTGCTGTGAAACTGTCTATGGATACGGCTAATAACCCACCTAAATAACCCTCTCATGAATGGGTTTCATTTTTTTATTTATTACTCTAGGATTACTATCAACCAGCTGTAGCTTCTCTAAATGACTGTGGGAAAATTTTCCTTGATAATCTTTAATGCTTTGAAAGATAAATATAAACATTTGGCAAGTGAGAAAGCTCCCTTCAACATGAAAATTAAACATGAAAACTTTTATTAGTTGTCAAAGACATCACCAAGTTGTTTTTAATTCATCTTGGAATATCCAAATGAAAGGTGTAATCAGACACTATTATCAGATAACATCTTCACCCAAAATAAAATAAAGGCTGAAAAGAAAAAAACTTTCTAAGAATTTTAGCATAAGGACTTTGTCTAATTTGGTGAGCTTTAATGTTCACACTTGAGAAACTACAGCTTAGATGAAATAGTTTGAAGATGCTTTTTTCACATAGACAGATTGATAGGGCTTTCCATCTGCTTAAAATCAGACTGAGATTAAGTGGCTTGTTGAATTGAGAGTTAGTGATATTCCTTAAGATATATTTCATTTTTTGTGGGAGTGATCAATTCTGCCTCCATCTGTAGAACTGTCAAAGCAGCTGCTTATATTATTGCTGCCCAGTGTGACAATTCAACATAGCAGCATTAAATTAGACCATGGTTTGGATCCTGTTGAAGCAAGAAGGTGTTTTGACATTGACTTTGTAGACAGCAGGCTCCAGATAGATATCGAAGCCATTTTCAGAATAAGTAGTGTTGTTCAGCGTCAAAGAAATAGTGTTTCCAGGATCATCGTTCATCTATGGCCCAGTCCCAATGTCCTTAAAAGGTAACACTTATGTTTAGTGTACTGGAAATGTGTCTTTTAAGTGGCAAGGCTGGCCACACAGTTACCTTTCTGAATGGGGCAAACAGACTGAAAGCACAGGCTTTGTCATTAACAGCTGAGTATGAAAAATCTGTAGTAAATATGACTGGTTCAAAAGCAATTGCTTCCAAGAACAAAAGGGACAAATGAACAATTTCATTCCAATTTTGCAATTGCTTCTCTCCCTCTGGAGTGTGCAGCATAATTAGAGCACTTACACAAAATCACATTTGTCAGCCTGGCTGCTAAATTCCCCCTAAAGATTTATCCACAAAGAGCAGTCTGTTATCACTCCCACTACAGCCTACAGTTCTCATTTTCACTTTCAGGGACAGGCAAGCAATTACTTTATCTCTATTGCAAATCTCATATAAATCTAATTGCAATGGAGTTAGGTAACATCAGATCTATGCACAAGTAGTTTCCAAGCTTTCCAACAAGGACCTGTCTTTTATCCAGGAGAAGCTTTATGAAAAGCTGTTACCAGAAGACAGTAAAGATTTGTCCTGAAGCTGCCATTTGTCCTACAGATGGACCAGTGTAGTAAAGGACTCCCCATAAGCTGTGAAGAACCCTTGTCTGTACCTGTTTGCCAGGAAGATATCTCTCTTAATAAGTGAGAGAAAAATTTCCAGTCTAAGACCAGAAAGGACACCCAGGGACCAGAGACCAGTCATCTCTAGAGATGCTGAATCACAAGCTCCAGTGTCTTCTGGTGCCATATGATTTGATAGAGCCCTGCTGCCAGAGGATCTCTTCCCAGCCCTTTTCCAAGTGCTTTGAAGGTATTGCATCCTCTCGTTGTTGAACTGAGGATGCTATTGATAGTCATAGTTCTTGTCATATCTCACTCAGTTACGACAGACAGATCTTGAGAGCATTAAACAAATTCAGAGAGAGAAACTCCATCTTCCTCAACCCTGTATCATCCCCAAAGAGCAGTATTTAAGCTACTGACACCTCACAAATACTTTGCAGATGAATTGTGCCGCTGCTCCATGTGTCTCTGCAGATCCACAAACAAGCCTGGGCAGACACCCATTAGAGAGAGTGTACATGTCTGATAGGCATGGATGCACTACGGACCTGTGGACATAAAAATAGGAAGATACAATTTTACTGATACTGATGTAGTTGTGTATCATTAGGAGACGTGACTGTTTAGGGTCTTAGTAATACAGACAGCAAGTCGTACACTTAAACTAAGTGCAAAGCTCCATTTGGAGATGATGAGTGCTGCATAAATACCTTGGCAGATTAGTTATGAACTGATTTTAAAATGTTATATAGTGACTATAGTCACTTTCATAAATCCAGATAATCCAGATACCTTACATTTGGGTTTGTATGATGGTCTGTACTGTCTAACCTCTGCCATCCAGTCTTGATACTCTCTGGACACTTAAAGGAAAACCTCTGAGCATGTACAGAAGCAACTGCATCCTAGGACCAGCTGTCTCCTAGTTCTTGGCTGAGTTTCAGTACAATTCCAGCAGCCTTGAGTTCATACAGAAGCAGTGGCTCTGTGCTTTAGCCTTCATGTTGGCAATGCCCCTCTGCCTGCACAGATCCAAAGTCTCTCTCAGGTATTTCTCTCATCTGAAAAAAGAGCATTTAGACATGATATGGAGGACACCAGGCTCACAGAACTCCTTTCAGTCTGTTGTGCCCATGCCACCGTGCTGCTAGCAAAGCAGGACTTGTCTTTCATCCAGTGCTAGCATAGCACGTATAAACTTCCCAGGGAAAAGTCCTCAGGATGTTCAAAAACCCTTGTAGCTCAGATCCTCAGGATGTCCAAAAAACCTTCTTGTCTCTCAGCACTTAGCTAATTGGCTGGTTTTGTTCTTCCCAGTGCTTGAGCTTCAGTTTGGCTGCACTGTTCCCAGGTTTGCCCAGTGCGGACACCCTTCACCACCACCTTTCTCCTCCATAGCGCAGGTGCTCTTCGGGCTGGGACACAGGCTGCTCTCCCAGAATAGCAGGGCAGTCCCTGGAGTCATGGCACTAAGCTAGATCCCAGGTCTTTCCTTTCAGCCAAGCCCCTAATGTGCAAAGGGAACAGGACTCTAGAGCCTGCATCCCAGATGTACAGATGTGCCAACAGCAGGGCTTCAGGCAGACAGGCCTCTTGGCACCTTTGTCCAGTGCTTTCTACTGACTGACTCTGGACAGCACCTTAGTGAGTGTGTGAGCTGTTAGTGCTCCTCCTCAGTTCTTCATCCCATGGCCTGTTTCTGGAGCCCTAATCTATAGCTCATGCAGGATCAGTCTGAAGTGCTACATGTCAGAACTGGAGGGACAGAGTGACTGGCAGTGTCTAGCACAGGCAGTCTGAATCTTGCCTCTTTACTATGTGGGGATACATTTTCTAATCTGCTTGAAAAAACAGCCTGGGCCCACACTGAACATACTTTAAATATAGATTCAAATAAATCTGTGTAAATCATTTTTAATTCCAGGCAGAGTTTTATCATCATTTTGCAAAAATAGTTTGGGTTGGTTGATAGAATTTTTGCATTAAAATCCAAGCTGTTCTGAAAATTGTTTCTACAACTTGAAACACATTTTTCACATTTGGAAGTAACCACAATTATTTGTGGTGCCAAGGGCTTTGAAATATGGAAATGAGAGGTTTATTTAGTGTGTGGATCAAGCTTATAAACAGCTTAAGTCCTCATTCCTTCTAACATCTTAACAGCTGTGCAGTTTCTTACAAAATATGTTTTATCGTTTCAAGAAATGCTGTTAACCTGGCAGTATTAAAACTGAATGAGCAAGGCCTCTTGGACAAATTGAAAAACAAATGGTGGTACGACAAAGGAGAATGTGGCAGCGGGGGAGGTGACTCCAAGGTTAGCCTCAATGTCACCAAAAGCGGGTAAACAGTATGTGAAGTAATTGGTGCATCTGCTGGGGTCTTACCTGCAACGAAACAGCTTCACCAGTGGCACAGCACTGCTGGTACCTGCAGCTGAAACCGAGGCGTATGCAATTACTGTCAAAGCAAAAATATTTGCATTTGTTTAAGCACCCCAAGGGGAACTCGTAAGTGGTCTCTGAGGTGACATCACCAGTTTTCAGAAACCTACATCTTCTGAAATCGTGGTGAACCTTTTCTAAGCCTGCTCTTGTGAACAAGCAGTTCAATACCTTCAGAAGCCTGCTCACCAGCTAAGTCTTTTTTTCTGCTGTATGATGCTACTCAAAATATTTTTTAGCAACATTAGGGGAAAAGGGCAAAAAATCAGTGTGACTACCTCTGAGGGGTAATTTAATGTATGATCCAGGCTCAGGGATCCACTATTGACACAAACAATACCGGTACAAATTACAATCTTCACAAGTATCCAAAACAGGAAGATTAGTTTCAGATAAAGTATCTTCATGCTGACATTTTCTGACATCTTTCCAACAAACTGAAATCTATGGTAGTTCCCTAGGCATAATTTGCCAGAATTTATCAGACAGGAATTTTAGGCTGCATGCTAGGCTGAGGTGCTAGCAGCTTCATATTCTGTCTGTATTCCCCTGTCTTCTATATGGCCGGTACCAGTACTTGCTTGCCTCCTCACAGCTTCATTTGGGAAACTGCCTGGTGCTGAAAAGAAGCAAAAATGTGGAAGATGGTGAAGTGGGGGAGAATTAAGATATTAAAAATACCCCTTCTGTTCCAGGCAGCATGTAATAACATTTATTTATGTGCTTGTGTGTGAACAATATATTAGAGAATGCTGCACAGATAGCTGTGCAGGCACAGAGATAGTCAGATATAGATTATTAAATTTGACTGATTTTTCATGCACAGTTTATGAAGCTTTCTCTACAGTTGCCTACATATATTTTTTTCTTACTATTTTCTCTCCTTCTTTAGTCTTCCTGCTCTTTTGTGCTGTGTCCTGGCCTCAGGGACCATCCCTTGGGCTGTTCTGCACTCACCCAGAACTGGTCTCCTAATCCTCTTCACTTTGCCTTCAATCCTGCTGCTCTACCTATTTTTCCCCACACCACTCTGCTTGCCAGCAGTCACAGTTTCAAAAATGGTCTCTATTTTCTCTTCCAAAGTGTTCAGATATATTAGACCTAATAGCACTTACCGGACTCCACTCAAGCCTGAACTTTTGCATTACTGGGGGAGGGGTATTTATTTAAATTTTTTTAATGCCACAGGCAGAGAATAAAATCATTAAAATACCTCAATTTTCTTAGAATATCATCCTCATAAGCCTGCAGTGGTTACAAAGTGAGATGAAAGCTAGATAGCACACTAAGGATGTTTTTAGCTTACTTTCCCTGATTACCAGCCACAGGTGCTGTGAGTTATGAAGCAATAAAGAAGAGAGCAGCTCATGGTAGAGGGACAGGCAGGGCTTCACCAGGGAAATGTCTGAAAGTGGTGAAGGAGCAAGTTTGGTGTGATGGAAAGTGACAGAAAAAGGAGTAGGGGGCAAAAGTAGTAAAGAAAGGCAAGGAGTATAGTTCATGGAGAAACGGGGGACCTGTGAGTGCAGGAGGGAGGAAGGAACACATTGCCAGTGAAAATAAACAATAGGTGGCACACAGGCAGTTCAGGATACAGTAGGCAGTGTGGTGGGCAGGACAGTGTTAGCAAAGGATGGAGAACGTGATGGAGCTCATCCTGTGGTTCTGGGACTGTAAACAGCCTGCCATGAGCATTCATCTGACCTTGGGCCCATTTCTTGCCACAATTTTTCTCAGGTGCAGCTGAGTGAGTAGGCAGTACCAATGGTCCTGGGAAGGTCCAGGTCCATCATGTGCCTGCACTGCCCACGTTTGGTACAACAAGGCACATCATGCAGGTGAGCAGGCATTCCCATGCTCCTCCAAGTCTGCATTGCAGCACCATCTGGCCTTGGGTTGTAAACTACAGCCAGGCTGATTCCCCAAAGGCTTACTTAGCCGTTTATCATCTATAAATTCATTTCCTTGTTCAGAAACAGTCTTGATCAATTGAAGTCAAGACCCTTTCTATTGAATTAATGGAGCTCTAAGTATTTTATATTTTTTTGCT
Source organism: Orthonyx spaldingii (assembly GCA_013397795.1). Lineage (NCBI taxonomy): Eukaryota > Metazoa > Chordata > Aves > Passeriformes > Orthonychidae > Orthonyx > Orthonyx spaldingii. The sequence continues at coordinate 108,429 of VZTJ01003087.1, forward strand.
AGCAAATTATAATTAGTGGAATAGCCAGGACACTATGCATTACTTTTGTAAATCTGATAGCTACCAACAAGTCCTGAACTAAGTTCTTACCTTCTTAAGAAGCTTAAGAATACTTCTTTTCATTGTATGAATTTAAAAAGAACAAACCCTGAGCTTTATTAGCAGCTCCAGTTTAAATTACAGGGCTTTGAAGTCTCATAAATGAGAAAAATAAACTCCTCTTCTCTTGAAAGAAATACAGCACCTGAGGCTTGACTGATAACTGTGCTGTTACTATTTGAGATTCATTAGTCAGAATATGACAGTCTAGACCCACAATAACCCTTCATGGTGGTACAGAGGACTACAGAAATGAGGGAGCTTCATAAGAGTTCAGCTGTTCTCCAAAGGTTTATACTGCTCTGTGAAATGAGATGTCGCCTAGCTCCATTCTCTGCTCTTAAAAGGTCACCTCTAGCCTCCCTATTTACTGTTCCCTTTAAGGGACTATCTTCCAAAATTCAGAAAGACAGTTCAGAAAGCTGCCCTGTGTGAACCACCTGTGGTTTAGTGATCTGATAAATTAGTTCATGATTGAAGATAAAAGTGAGTTCTCCAAGTCATTTGAGTGCTTTTGAAAGTATTACTTCAGATTCTAACTGTATGCCATCATTTCATGTGGTGCATGGGAAGGTACTGAAACACAATTTCTGCTACTTTGCTCTGTTGTTTTTATAAAAGTGTGAGTGGACAGAAGCTGTGATGATGGAGATCCTTTCCAGTCTCTGCTGGCAGCCCTCAGGAGAACACAGTGGCCCATGTTTTTTTCATTCAGCTGATGAGACTGACCTTACACTTAATTAATGGCTCAGCCATGACTGGGTAATGAAAATACTCCTAAAGTATACCCATGATTGCATTTTTAAAATCATTGTCTAACAGAATTCTATATTGGTTTCAGAATCACTCAGTATTGTGATTTAAATGTTATAATTGCCCATTTGTTGTCCTAAACACAGCTAGCTCAGAACTTCATTAATGCCATTTTAAAGCACTGTGATTTTGCTGATGTTGCTGGCTCAAGATCCAGCCTGAGGCTCTTAAAAAACAGCCTTTCCAACAGCAAGTGGTTGATGACAGGATAGGAGGAAATGAGTAAGAAGCCAAAAGAGGAGGTAGCAGGGCTGAGAACATAATGAAAAGTTAGAAAACCAGTGTCCCTGTGCCCAGGTCAGGCTGTGCCAACACTGACTTCAGCACATGGGTAAAGAACAGGGTCTCCTGTGCTGTCACACAACAGTTTTGCACTATGGGGCAAATTCTTCTCCACAGATAAAGGGTAATTTTAGTTATTATTTCTCATGTATTATCCTTACATGAACTTCAGGTGGTTGAATCCTGTTTATATGCAACAACAGAGATTCTCAGCAGCTGTACACTGGAAAAAAAAAACTGCACTCATTTTCACAAACTGTGCCAGTTTACTCCCGTGGAAGATTCAGCCCAACATTAGTAATTCAGGAATCACTAAGCAACTTGAACAAAACTCAAATCTATAGTCTTTTTCCTGCCATATTAAGTATACAATACTGAGCTTGATGGGAAATTTAATTATAAAAGCTGAATTTATCCCCTGTATATGACTTCAGTACCTTGCTCTTGCTCATATACAGCAAACCATACCAATTTTTTTGTTTCTGTCCCCTTTAATATCAGTGGGACTACTCACCAACTGATTGTGCAAGCAATGTAGTAACAAGTTGTAGTCTCTGAGTTCGTGACTGACATGGTCAAAATAAGTGACTTGCCCCAGGAGCCAAGGTGATCTGGACATGCATCTCCCATAAGAGCTGTTGAAAATCTCCTACTAAAATGAAACAAACAAACAAACAAAAAGCCTAAAATACATTAAAATTCACTACACCTGCAATCACTTACTGTGATTGCAAAGGGGTGTATATATGTTTTGTTTCTGAAAAACATAAGCAAAAAATCTTCCTTTTCGACTCTGCAGCCCCTCAGTCTGGGCTTCTTATATTGGACCATGTGCATTTCCCATCACAGCTGACTGATTTAAATAAGGACAAAAATCCTGTTTTGAAAATGCAAAATATTTAAAAATATTTCTCAGAATGCTTCTTTCTTGTCACAACTGGGACTGTCTGAAGGCAGAGGTGAAGGACATGTCACACAGCCTTGCTAAGGCAGGCAAGAAGGTGAGGGGCAGAGGACAGGCTTTCTTGAGCTTCAGCAAGGCCTTCATTCAGAAAGTTTTCCAGCAAAATTAGTGGAGAGGAGAAATAAGAGCCTGGCCTCAGTCACATCACTGCTATATCCCAGTGAAAAGTGGGAACTTTCTCTGCTGACCATTGCCATTGAGATCAGTTATAAACTGAGGATAGCATGGCAATTTAAAGTGTGAAATTGATTGTTTTTCCCAAAGGAAAACCTGAGAGCTTCCTTGCAGAGACAATGCAGAAAGAATGACATTAAAGGAACTACAGTTGCAAAAAAAGAAAAAAATTCCCTACCTGTTTCAGGCTTTATATGCCTAAACTGTTAGTGCTGAAAAAAAGGAAGCAAAGCACATGGAGACACTTGTTTTCTGACTTGTTCTCACCTTGCTGATGGCCTTGATAGTTCATACCTATTCCTAGTTATCAGTTTAATCTGCAGCAACTCCATAGGCTTCTGATTTTCCAAGTGAGAACAGTACCTGTATGCCCCTTACCTTTGTCACAACCAGCCCTGTTACACTGATGGGATTTAGGAGCACTGGAATGTGGCTCAGTGCCAGTGCATGACATGTTACAGATGACGGCTACTCAAATAATATTAATTATTTTGCACTTGTACTAGAAGCCAACAGTGGATCATGTTGACAGGCAACTTGCCAGCACCCCAAACCCACTCATTTCACAGCTGTGGGACTCTCATGTTCCACTGTCAACCTGCACAGCCTGCTGCCAGAAGCCTGAAGGCAAAATGTAAGTTTGAATACTGGAAAAGAGCAAGAAATGGGCATTTTCATTTCTAGAAGCAGAGTATTGCATATGAATTAAATGTGTGGGATTTGGAAAGTGGATGAAGCTTTTCCTTTACTTAGAGGGATCACTTGAGAGTTCCTGGGAAATCCTCTCACCCAACTGTGGCTGTCAAAAATTTCTCCAAGGCACCAAGGCTTCCTCAGCAGTAAATGTTTTTTTACTCATCATCCTTTGTTAAAACTGGTATCAAAGCCCACCATTTGGAGGTACCTACCTTTTCCATTAACTGCAGGGAGGTCTAGACAGACCGACAAAGTTTGGGGCATAGTTTAGGGGTGAAAAATTGAGATGAGGTGAATCCCCCCCTTTAGGTACATATAGAAAGAGTAATCAGAATGTATGAAGATGCAGGATCCCTAAAGCTAAGAATAGCATACAAGGCTCAGAAGCTGTTATTTGTGTATTAAATAGATACATACAAACCTGCACAAATATATTAATACATAAGCATTTGGGGATTTCCAGTTAAACCAGTTATAGAGTGTAACAAGCCCCTTTTCTCTTCAATGGAAACTATTTTAGTAGGTTCTGTTACACTATACTATTTAATGCTTGCACTGGTTATTTATTAAGCCTTGAAATCATAAGCTAATGTTTTAGTAATGAATGGATTATGGCATATTATAGGAGATCAATTTTCCCACAGGAATCTGCTGGCACACATAGGATCATGTTATTTAACATCACCAGAAGGCTATTTCTGTTTATCTCCCTGCTTCTCTGATATATATATTGTATTTGCATGCACACCTGCACATAAATAGATATCCATATGCCTACCACATTAAGAATTGGTCAATGATTCAAAGTGGAAAGTACAAAAAATAAATCTGTTAATAATTTCATACTTTTTAAAACAAAAAGTGGTAGATCTGCATGAAGTGGGGCATTACCACAATACTCTGAGATTATTCAATGAGTTTAAGCAACTTCAATGTAAACCCATAGCATTTCATGATTTTGAGGCATTGGATTAGGTTTCATTTCAATATTAAACTTTGTTACGTCACCCACAGCAAATACCACCAGTAACAAAGGCTATTCCAAGTAGAAATCTATCACCAGCCTGGGACCCTTTAAATATTGACATGAATAAGTGAGATTTAAGGAAAAACTCTCAATTTTAAAATAATGTTGAAACAGGAAATGAAAATGGAAGACTCACTGTCCTTCTTAGCTGGGGATAAGGGGACCTTCACAGCTCTGTCCCCCAAGTTGTTTGCATGCAGACCTCCTATTACAGGTGTGTGCCAAATGGTTATGGGCAGCACACTGCAGGAAGCATCTTCTTTTCTTGCCAGGATAATTTTGAGGGCAGTAAATGAAATACCTGTGGCCAAATCATATTATTAGTTTGTATGCATACAAACTAAAAATAGATTGAAAGCAAGGAACACAAATTAATGTTTCTTAAGCTGTATATCCAGTTGTCTTACAAATATCTCTGAAGGGTATGTTGTTAATATGTCTAAGCCAATAGTTTTGGGTTCACAGTAATTGCATACTATTTATTTACAAATCTTCCCCAGCAGTATGTGCCTGTTACCTAAAGCGATGGAGCAGGTCCCGGTCATATGTCTGTCTCTAAACCTGGGCCAACAGTACATGACATAGCACCCACTGTGGCCTCTGCTCTGTCACTTTGCAATGCGATTCTATGTAGTTTTACTTGAATAACATAAAATAACATATATAATGTTATTTATGTTATTTTCCACGTGAAGAACTCCTGTAAACCTTGCCGTTTTGAAACTCAGTGAGGCAGGCGTCTTAGACAAGCTGAAAAACAAATGGTGGTACGATAAAGGTGAATGTGGAGCCAAGGACTCTGGAAGTAAGGTCAGTCGCTACAGTTCGGGACCTACTATCGTGTTCACAAAGCAGTAGAGGAAGTAATAAACAAAATGACATCAAAATAAAATAAGCAGCTGTAGACACAAAATGAACCAGCTTTGGCCCATCTTGATGGGGGTCACACTTTAATTTAAGGAAGCACTATTGCATTTTAAAGTCTTCAGTGACATAAATCACGAAACATCATCCCAAATATTCAGAGCATCTCTTGAAGAAATGCAAAACAGATTTTTGGGTTTGGAAGAGGCAGGCTGTATTAGTTGTTTCCTTCCTTCCTGGACGGGATGGACTTTTCCCATTGGCTACTTAAGAAATGTCCCTTCACACCTTCTTTTGGAGCCGGCCTACCTCAGCAGTTTTATGAAAAGGAGAAATGCTAGCAGGAAGGATTGCCTTTCATTGCAGGCCAGGAAGGTGTCTGGCTGCTTTTGGGGATGTCCTTGGCTCCTTGAGGGCCAAGGAAGACTTAAGTTGAGCTTTGAAGTGAAAGGCTTCAGTAATTGATAGGTTCTACAGCTTCCAGTGTTTGTCCTAATGCATACCCAAACAGTTATCCTGACAGCTCGAGGGAGCTGACAGCTCCTTCTCTATATGGGGATAGATTCAGAGCCACATATTTTCTGATGGCCGGGAAACACCACAGTCAGTGCTGGCCCTGTATTTGGGGAGTCTGACATTTCTTCACAGTACCTGAGTCCATGCCAGCCTCTGCAGCCACAGCTAAAAGGAAAGAATGACAGGCACTGACTGCTTGCTGCCTGCAAGTCCCGAGACTTATCTTGATAAAATTAGCATGGGAAACAAGCTTTCAACACATTTTGCTTTTTCTGGCAAGTGCTTTGAAGAAAGGAGTGAAACCCATTTAATAGGATGACAGAGTACCTGTAAATAACAGCTGAGAAAGACTCAACCTACCACCTACATTAGGGCAGATCTTTCTCAGTCCTGCCTCCTCCTTGTTTGCAAGCACCATGTTAGCAATTGCCGCCGGAGGAACAGTCATCTCCAAGATACTCAGACTCCTCCTAGCCAGCTAAAAAAGCACAGACAAAGCAGAACCCGGCTATAAGCCCCAATCACCCCTGTACATCTATGGAAACTGTTACTGTGCTAATCTACTGATTACACAATGAATAGTGCCTCTTTAAATTAAACATCCAAATTTCTTGTGTTCTTCATAAGTTTACATTTCATAGAGATTACAATCAGAAGTACTCTCCTAACTTTAGCTAAAGATTATATAGTCTGCATAAGAATAAAGCTTTATAAGTATTTTAAGGCACACGATGTAGCATATGAAGTCAATCCTGAGAGAGTTCCTTGAGAACTATGCTAAAAAAGCACATGGACTTTAAGTCAAAAAAATGTGCTTCATAACTAAGCAGTGAAGTGTAGAATATGTAGAATAGTTACTTACTACAATACACCCAAGAAGGTGATTGGTTTTAGAACAATGTATATTTAATAATTTGCTAAAGAAAATCCTCACTTTTATCTAAATTAAGAATAATGTATAAAATTGCATAAATTGATATTTAGAGGTATATTGTTACTGAGCTTAGTAGTCCATGGGCATGTTCCAGAACTGTATCTATAGTAAAATAAAACCAAAATACAATAATAGGTAAGAGGCAAATATATCACAGTGTGTATCGTACAGTGTGCACTTTCAGAGGAAGTGTTTGTTTAAAGAAAGAACTTAAGCCTCACATGTTATTTTCACCTGTTGTTTAAGTATCAGAAGCTCAGTCTGGATCTTTTAAATTAACAGCAATGCCTATCACAAGTACAATTACGGGCCTTTGTAAAGATCAAGCAGAGTCTTGTCTGATCTAAATGGATTTCTGGATTCCAAGGCTTCTGAAGAACTTTACATAAATGCAGTTTCATATCAGTGCTGAAATGTCCCCTAAAGACAGCTAGACATGTCATTGTTTAATTCTCCACATAATGGAAGTAATGCTTTGCAGGAAGCAAGAAATGACATCCTGATATGTTGGCAGTATGCTTAGAGTATTTTTCATGCCAACCAGGAAAACTAGTTGCTTAAAATATATTTTATAGATCCAGATAGGTCAAATTTTGCTAAAGTATGTAAACAACTGTCATTAAATTTCAGCTAAACATTGTTACTTCTCTATTTATAGTGTTTTAATGTGTGGTTTGTGCTTCTTGGGATCCCTTTTCCAGGGTTAACTGTGTCACTTCTGTTTTCCCAGGACAAGACGAGTGCCTTGAGTCTCAGCAACGTTGCTGGAGTCTTCTACATTCTGGTTGGAGGCTTGGGCTTGGCAATGCTGGTGGCTTTGATAGAATTCTGTTACAAGTCCAGGGCAGAGGCGAAACGAATGAAGGTGGCAAAGAGTGCACAGACTTTTAACCCAACTTCCTCGCAGAATACCCAGAATTTAGCAACTTATAGAGAAGGTTACAACGTATATGGAACCGAAAGTATTAAAATTTAGGGGTAGGACTTAGGGCCTACTACAGCGAGTGGGTTATGCATCTTGTACCGCAGTGTTGTGACATGTCTGTCTAGTGGTGCTTGCTTCTGAACAGAGCTTTATATTTTGGAAAACTTCAGTGCAAAGTGGTTCAGTTCTTTTGGCTGCAGATGTACTGTATATTATTCTATGTTGCTAATAGACATCTGCATTGCAAGAAATTTTTAACATGAAAAATACATTTTGAACAACTCAAAGTTGTCAAACCAGTTGAGAGGTGACAACTATTTTAAATAAGAAAGTATATATCCAGAGGGCCAGTTTTTAAGTACTTGATTGGAAAGTCTGCTTTCCTAAAGGTTTGCACTCCACTAGTGACAAATTGCTGCAAGCCTATATTATTTGATATTGGCCCTATCTGTAACCAAGATTTAGGATAGGCAACATCACTGAACCATAGTTAACCTAATGGAAGAAAAGGCACTGTTACAAGAAGTCTAAATGTTGTTTTACCTTCTCTCCCTCCTCCCCTCCCTGTTCCTTCACCCTCCCTTCGATACATGTTTTATGCTAATTGTGTTGCTTTTTTATTTTTTTTCCCCCACAATATCCTGCTTCAGGTCAACCTTTGCCCACTGTAATAGTCACAAAGGGTCACTAACCAGTGAATACACCTTGATTATCATCCTCAGCTTTCAGTAACAAACCCCCCTTACTTAGGTCAAGACTAGTGTATTTTAGATGTTCACGCGGTGATTTTGGAGGCTGAAGCGCTGATGCTGCTGAGCTGCATCCTGCATAGCTCCCCTGAGTAGGTGTGCAGGGATGGTTTACTAATGTACTTGCTCTCATCCGTACAGTGAGTATCTTGCCAACTAATCATTAGACAAATCAACTCTCTGACCTTTGGAAATGGCACACAGCAGCAAATTGAGCTTCTAAATATAACTTTTATGTAGCTCCCAAGCTATGCTGGCTGCTTTATAAGTGAATGTGCAGCTAGCACCCTACCATGTCGTGCTAGAGCTCCCATGCCCTTGCAAATAGCAAGCCACATCTCCTCTGTTAACAAAAATCTTCAGCTACATTTTCCTGAAATCACTGAGCCATTCCTATAGTGGAAGTAGGAAACACAACTTTAGGGAAACAAGATGAATAATACTTATATTGCCAGCTAAAAAAACCAGCTTGTAGGAAACAACTGGAGAAACACTTATTATTTTTTTATTTATTATTTATATAGCGCTGGAGTAGACGGCGCTGTACAATAGGTGAAGTGTGCCAAACACATAACAGGTCCCTGTCCCGAGGAGTTTACAGCCTAAAGGCACAGCCGCTACAATACCGAACCATACAGTACAGAGCAAACACAGAGTGAGCAGAGAATGCTGTTTGAGCATGATAGCTGGAGCGCTGCGAGGAATAGGTGGGTTCTCGGGGCGTGAGGGAGGGGGCTGGCTGGGAAACTGTCCCCAACATACTGTTCTGTGTAGTTTTCCTCTCCTCCCTGTTCTAGAAGGAGTCATGACCCTGAGTATATTCTAATTACAACACAGCTGCCTAATTTCCCCATGTTAAAAAAAAAAAAAAGGCGTTAGCTGTGCACTTTGTTCACTAGTGAAAATGTGAGGCATAGTATGTGTCAAGGGGACTCCAGGAGTATAGGCCAGTGTTCATTACTCTGAATTGGGAACCAGGACTTCCAGATGCTAATGTTGATCTCCCAAGTCCACGCCCTACTGTCAGTAATGAGGGCCTTAAAAAGAAGTAATCCTCTGCAAGTCATTGTGCAAAATGCAAGTGAAGGGTGCTTTTCTCCTTTAAATTTTTTAGTGATGTGCTCACAACTGAGAGTGTCCCCAGGCTGGTATAGAAGTAAGAATTCCAGAAAACTTATTTCTTATCAAGTTTACAGAGTGCAATGCATTCAAAATACAGTCTTGAAAAAAGCAAACAAAAAAATTAAGCTTTCATTCAAATACTGACCTGACCCAAATTGGCTGAGCATGGTAAACATGGCATGACTTGACAATCCCCACAGTTGCCACCCAGCTCTGTGATTCCAGTGGAACAGACACTGATTATACTTGCAGAATTTTTTTTAGTCTTAGTGTTTTGTTATAATAAAAAAATAGAGCTAATTGAGTTTTATATTTAAAGGAAAGATTATAAGTACCTTGCTCTAAAGTTTGGATTTCTGTAGGACCTGTTGCAACACAGAGATTAATTTCTATTGGAAAAATATATTTTAAACAATACAAAAAAGATACAAAAATGTTGCATTTTATTTTATTGAAAATTCATTTTTGGGTCAGTCAAAACTTCGAATAGTTAATATTTTAGGGTGCAGACTTCTAAAATTCACCAAAAAATCACTAGAATTTTGAACAAATATTTACAGACTTCTGAAATTCTTTTCTGATTATTTGATGTAATATTTACCTGAGAAATTTCAAGTGAACTTCTTATAAATATGCTCATATGTGGAAGACTGCCAAGGTCCAGTCATCCTCTCCCGGTCAGACTGGCAGGGAGAGGTGCCTGTGTGCCACACTCTGCACAGGGGGACTATGCCATCTGTTCATACACGTGCTAGTCATAAACTCCTGTTTAGCTGGCAGCATTACACAGCCCACAAGAAGGGCTGCACATGTTTCTGTAGAAATACATGTGTCTTGTATATTTGGAAACCTTTGATATATTTATTTATCTAAGGAGTAAAGAGATCATATTGGAACTTGCTAATATGGAAAGATGCCTGGTGGTTCTAACCCGCATGAGTAACCAACACACTGACTTTTTAAGCTAACACCGAATAGTTTTAATAGTATATGTTTTAAGCTAATATAAAATAGCTTAAATAACCCTCTTGACAATTAATATTCATTACCATGATTTTTATTTTAGTTTCATCCAGTCAAACATGAGTTACCTCAGGGAAATTCACCCTGCCTGTGAAGGCAGCTGAAAATGAAAATGAGGGACTAGTCTCTATGTGTGGACTGGCCTATATGATAATGGACTAGTCTATATGTGTGGGATAAAGACATTCAGAAGGGCTGACAGGCAGTTGCATCTGCTAAAGGTGGGGAAAAAGTTTGCTTTAAGAAGGGAACAATCCCTTCCTCTTCCCCTGGGCAGCAGTTTTTCCATTAGTAGTAAGCCCTTAGTGTACAAGTGGAGCTGATAGCAAGAGCAGTGAGGAGCTTAATATCCTTCTCTCCAGCTGCTCTAGGGCAAAGCCCTGCTGTGTTCCTCACCCCAAACCCACAGGCTTTTGAAGGAGTTCTCCCAGTATCCAGCCAGCCACCACCATTGCCTCTCCCTGGCCTTCTCAGTGGGCCATGAAGCTCAGGAACCAGCTTCCAGCTCAGCTGCCTTCTCTTGCTCTCCCATCCCATGCTGTTTGTTTATAACTAATGAATGAAATTAATTGCAAAACTACAAAAAGCAATGAAAAACATCTTTACTACAATTAACTACAAAAAAAGGTGAAGTGCTACAGGATGGCTCAGTAAGTGTGTAATGTACTTATTTTGACTTGTATACTTCCAATTTCATAGTCAAGAGAGAAACATTCATTAGAAATTCATCTTAGATATTTGTGCCAAAGACACATCCATATGACCCAAGTAATACAAGAGCCTGAACAACAAAAGAATCCACAAAGTCTACGATATTTGTATTACACAGGCTGAGGATATCAGTTTCCAAAATTCCCATTTTCCGTTAGGAACAAGGCAGTCAGTGTTTTCACATTATTAATTCCTCAACTAATTTAATCAAAACTAATGACAAATTGAAAATACATTACCACTATTAACCACATACACTTACTGCAAGGAAACTTTCACAGTTTGGGTACTATTCACAGTAAATACTGAGACTTTTCCCTCTTATCCCAGCCACTCCTGAAACTGGTTCTGCATCCAGGCCAGAAATCTGGAATTGTCGCAGCACAGTACTAGCAGAGTACTAGCCTGGCTGGTACCTATAGCATAGTTTGAAATACAGAGCAGTATTACAGTAGCAGAAATAGAGAAAAAGTAACCGCTTACCTGGTTACTTGGCTTTATGGCACTGTCCCAAGTACAATTTTGACCTGCTCCTCCTGGCTTTTTTTCAAGTGTCTGAGTTTTCCTGTGGCATGTTGCTGAGCTGTTGTTAGTCTCTGCACTTAGAGGACAAGAATTATTTCCTTGCAACTTTTCTGTTCTTCTGTGAAAGGCTGCTGAGAAAACATTGTTCTCTTTTTTTTTCTTTTTTTTTCCCCTAGATCCCTTTTATTGTCTTTCTGTCCTGAGTGTGTTGTCAATGGCCAGAAAGTTATTTAGACTGAGCTACTAAAGCACAGTTGCATACAATTCATGTATCCCATACAAATCTGAGTGCTGTCACTCAGATTTCCCAGTGGGAAACTCTGAATGGCCATGAACAGATAGCTGACTCTGGTACACAATGATGACTTTCTGGGAAATTCAGCACATCTGGAGTAAGCTGTCCCTTTTCCACCCAAGTTTGCTTTCTAATCTGGTTTGGACTCTCATCCCTCTCCCACACTAGAGTACCTTTAGTTTTTTCTTGCCATAGACCAGAACGTGTTTTCTGCACTTCTGCGGACAGTTATCAGTATCCGTTTGCAGTGGGACTCAGGACATGCACCATGTGGATCTATACCACACTGCATTGTGTCAGTGCTTTGCAAATGCTGAGATTTTTATTTGGTGCTGGGAAGTAGTTGAAGTTTTTGGTAATGTACAGGCCCAGGTCCCCACTTCCTCATCACCTCTGCCACCCTTTTTGTATCTGGGTGTTGTTTTAAATCAAGATATGTTCGGTAACAGTCCCTGTCACAAAGTAGAGTGGTGACAGGGAAAGTTTTCTTTACCAAAGCCCAGGTTTTTCAGTGTAAGGGGAATGCCATAATGCCCTCTGTAAGCTGAGGCCTTTTCCCGAATTTGCGTGCTTGTGAGGGCTGAAGGTTTTAGGGTAATTGGTTCAGAAAGTTGCTTTTAAATCCAAGCTCCGACTGTGCCACAAACAGCTGCTGTATTTTTGACAACTCTTTTTGAAGGAGCTACTGATAACAACGCAATATTAGACTGGTGCATTTCCACAGAAGTGCACCAGAAACAGTGGAAATGTTTGGGAGTTTTAAGAACTCTTCCTCATCCCTATATACTCATATATAAAATTAACTTCACAGATCAAACACCAGCTCAGGATTTCACTGCTACCTCAGAAGGAGAAACTGGGCTCAGAGGGATAAAGTTCAAAATGTAGAGATTAGTAATAAAGCAAACAAAATGATGTTTGTCATCCCTTTGCTCCTATGTGAATGCACTCTCCTATCTCCCTTTTTTCCCAATTGGTATTTCAGACTGCATCCCTGCACACCATTTACGTAGCTTCTCCTGACTAGAAATCAGATTTCCCTACTTATTAATATCTTAACATGGTTATCTCTGAAATCTCTTTAAGTGTGGTATAGTTTGGAAGCCTGTTGTTCCAGGTCCTTGCTGCATTGTTTGACCTTAGACATTTACCCTAATTTTAGTCACCTGGAAATCATTTGCCTTAAACTAGTCATCTTGGCTTTTTTGTTGTAATCACATGAGAGAGCCCTATTAGAATAAGTTATTGATTTTTCGATAACTGAAGTTAGATGGCATAAATATAAATCTTTTAACAAATACAGATTTTTTGCTTGAGTAATTTAGTCCCTAAACAAGATATTTTGTTCTGATTTACCTGAAACTACAGATTTTGAAGTAAAAAAAATTTAAACCTTCTTATGGAAAATTTAGATACAATGTAGAAAACTGTTTTCTTTGAAAGTTACCACCTTCTCTAATTGTAGGAATATGTATGTATGAAAGATATTTGAGGACAGTTCCCAGATTTCCTGATACTAAATATTTGCATTGTGAAAAAAAGTAATAATTTCTTTAGATTTGAACCATGGAATTGCCACAGAGATAGCTGATACAGCTATTGCAATTTATAAACAATTTGCAGTAGTTATATTTTATCTTTACATTCCTAGTTGAAGGTCAAATCCTATAAACACCTGTGCATGACATTATTCACAGATGCTAATGCTTTCAGGTTCCAAAAGATCTTCTCACTGTATATAAATTTAGTTTGAAGCAGTTTAGATGAAGATATTACCTCTTCAGTTAATTTCATGATCAAATTCAGATTTTATATTTAAATCAGTAACAATTTATTGTAATAAAATTTACCCTCAGAATTGCTAGTCTTTTTTTCCCCCAGTAGATTTAAGTGCTATGTATTATATTTATGATGATTACTATTTTTATATTTAATGTTAACATGAAAAAATGCAGATGTCTAAAATTTAATATTTTGGTGTTTGCTGTGTCCTGGTTGGTTGAAGGACAGAGACATTATAACACTTTCTTCTCTTCTGCTTTTTCTTCCAACCTAGCTTACCTTTTCTGAAGCCATAAGAAACAAAGCCAGATTATCCATCACAGGGAGCGTGGGAGAAAACGGACGCGTATTGACTCCCGACTGCCCGAAGGCCGTGCACACTGGAACTGCAATTAGACAAAGTTCAGGATTGGCTGTAATTGCATCGGACCTACCATAAAAACCAAAAAAATAATTGAGTGCCTTAATCAAACTGTGTTCATGACTGATGGGAACGCAGCACGGACTGTAACGACATGGGAGTGTCATTGATGAACTAATAATTTGGCTGAGAAAGGGAAGTACGTCCAAATGCGCCAGACATCATCAGCAACAATGTGTGCATGAGCTCAGCTCGGAAACCCAAACTCAGATTTTATATCAGGAAAATTCATAATTTAGTTTTGTTGGGGGGAGGGGGCTGGGAAGGGTGTATTAACAGCAACAAATTTCACTTGAGTGGACTTAAAACTAATAAGACTTGCCAATTTAGCGCATTAAACTGTGAAGAACATGCTCAGAAAGGACACCATTTTGGTCTTTGTCTTGACAAAGAGAGAAAAATAGCTATAGAAGTCAATGAACATGCTAACCTGTGTCTCCAGAACATCAATATATACAATGGAAGAATACTCAGCTGTTCAGCTGTAGAAATGAATCACTAAACTGTGATAAAAAAATAATACATATGTAAATCCTGTGAAAAAAATAAAGAAATTATTTACATTTTCTTTGGAAAAAGAGGAATATTGAAACATGCTTGCTTTTTAACTGATGTAAATTCAGTAGAGTACAACACAATTCTTTTTTCTAACCATCTTAGGGAAAAATCATTGCAATAATTGATATAAAATGTCATCACTGTAATAAAATTCAGAGAATTTTTTTTTTATAAAAGTTGTTGGTCATCCTCTTGTTTGCTGTTACCTTCATTCTGTTCCATCATTCCGTGTTCCACAGATTTGCATCTGTCTAATACAAGAAACAAAATGATAAAATGTTTAGAGTACTTCATCAGTCTGCAGTGTAGAATCAAAAGAGACTACGGGTCACTCATGTTACAGATATTATTTATAATCTTGTTCTGTGTAAGAAACTGTGGTTTTTGTACCCACCAAAAAGAATAAAACAACAAATGTTCTTATAATATTGACAGAGCTTGAGTTGTTTTCTGATCATTAGGGATGCCACCTGGAAAATAGAAAAGGGTTGTTCATTTCTTACAACAGGATTCAGGATATTGTCAGAGTTAGCCTGAGTCCCTGCACATTTTTGAAGTGCTTTTAAGTCTGTAGGGAGGAGGGACTCTGAGCAGCTGAACAATTGTCATGATTATTCACTAGGTATTTTAGTACTAGTCACTAAAACCCTTTCTGAGGTATTAGGGAAACATTTAGTGTTTGTCCTCTGGGTAGGTCAAGGGACGAGATGCCAGGGAGCAAGGAAATACGAATGACAGTCCTTGAGACTGATGTGATAGAGGATAGATGCAGCCTGCTTGGTGTGCAGGAACCTCGGCTTTAATCACCCAGCCTATCAGTGGCATGCCTGGGAAAGACTAGCAGCCACCATTTGAATAAAATCCAGATGTCAACAGGAGCAGGCATGTCTGTAGGTGCAAAGTTGCAGCAATTCTGTTCTGTCATGATCATTCTCCTTGGCCTTGCAAGACTTGGCAGTGTCCAAATCCAGAGTATTGCCAACAGTGTAACAGCTCCATGCCAGAGCCCAGACTGCAAGTGAGCTCAAACTTGGAGTAATTATAGCTCGTGATTTTTCCAGGCCCATGGGGAGTCATGTTGCTATGGCTTACATTTCCCCAAAGCCTGATGCTGGTGCTTCTCTCAGCTCCCAGGGCCTAAGGATGCCCAACAATGACCAACTCTCAACTGGGGGTTGCCAAAAATGGCAACCAGACATTACTGAGGGTGATGCTCGTTCTTTGGGATGCAGGTAGCTACAGAGCAGCAAAGAACGAGTTAGTTTCAGCCCAGACATCAACAATATAAATACGAGTTTCTTGCCTCAAATACGCTGTAGAAACCCTTTATAGCTACCAGGGAGAAATAACAAGAGTGAATGACTTCATCTTAAAGTAGACCTTAAAACATCAGACAGCTGAACCACAGCAGCAAGAGCCTAAATCCTTCCACTAACCTTAATATAGGCTGAGAAAGACCAGTTCTTATACAGAGCTTGACAGTGCAGGCAAACATGAAAATAAGGTAATGCTTACCCCTAAAGCACAGTAACTACAATGAGTGCAGGGGTTTTAGAGAAAAATATAACACTGCAGTGAATCACTGTGACTAAACTTACTGTGTATTCATGTTTTACTGGCATGTTTAGCACGTTCATGAGTTACTGTGAATTGTTCAGTGTTTCTTTGGCTAGGTTAGGTGAGTTGTCTGGCTTTTCTCTTTTTTGAGTAAACCTGGAAGCTCCCTTCTTTTTTCAGCTAAATTTAAAAAACTATTTCTGGGTGGATTGGGTTTGAGTTCGTCTTTTTCTCAAAGAAAAAGTGTTTTCCTCCATTTTTCACAAAGTAACATATTAGAGGTTGAACAGATTGAGAGACTGAGTATGAAGAATGCTGTCTCTTTTGTTTTGCTCTGTCTGTCTGTTTTTCCAGGAGCTTGTCTTCATCCTTTCCTTGTCTACGACTGTGAGCAGTGCTAGGGCTGTCTTGGGATATTCTACTGTCTTCCAGTGTTACTCCTCTTATATGGTCCCCTGTCTCTTTAACACATTATATTTATTTTTCACTTTCAGTAAACAACTTATTGCTGCTGTTGGTAATGCTGCTCCATGGAGCTCATTATTAATTCCCTAAGTCAGGTTTCCACTTGGCAACGAGGCACCCAAGTCCTTTGAGAAGTCCAGTGTCAGTAACCATGGAGCATCCACACCGAGAGGGATTCAGAATTGAATGGCACTGAGCTGCATGGCCATGGAGTGGCATGACCCAGCAAGGGCACGTGGCCAGCAGCCACAGTGGGGAATCACACCATCCTCTTACCACTTCCAAGCCTTATCCTTGCCAAGGGAATGCTTTGCTGAAAGAAAGCTTGGTCAGATGAAGTGAAGAGGCAATTCCCACTTTGTTGATGCCTGTCATAAGCAGATATAATATTTAAAGGAAAAAAAAGAAAAGAAAAAAGTCTAGATGGGAAAATGCTACAGCAGAGAGAGTTGAACTACAATTCAGGTGGTTGAGAAATCCCAGGGTATTGGTCTGCTGTCTCCACAGTAACTTAGTCTTTTGCCTTACTTCAAGAGGGTATCTATTGCATGACTGCTGTGACCATAGAGAGCAGCTCTGGGGAGAAGGACTTGGGGGTGTTGGTGGATAACAAGCTTGACATGACCCAGAAATGTGCCCTCACAGCTCAGAAAGCCAATGGTGTCCTGGGCTGCATCCAAAGCAGCGTGGGCAGCAGGGCCAGGGAGGGGATTCTGCCCCTCTGCTGTGCTCTGGTGAGATCCCACCTGCAGTGCTGCATCTAGCTCTGGGGTCCCAGCACAGGAAGGACATGGACCTGTTGGAGAGAGTCCCGAGGAGAGCCACTAAGTGTATGACAGGTCTGGAACACCTCTCCTGTGAAGACATACTGAGAGAGCTGGGGTTCAGCCTGGAGAAGAGAAGGGACCCCTATACAGCTGTCTTGGATGGCGTAAGGCATCTCAAATGGTACCTGTGGGACAGTAACTAAATTGTGTCCCAGTCTCTTCAGATGAGTTGCTTTCAGGCCTCCATTGACTAGACCTCCATGGAGTATGAAAAGAATTCAGACACATAATTTTCCTATAGATTTCTATATTTAGCTGTCTTAATGATGAACTGAATTATATCAGCATTTATCTGGTTCTAAAATAATTTCAATTTCAATGTAATCAAGAGCAATTATTAACATTAACACTCACAACAGTATTAGATTCATCTGCAAAATAAGTTGTCTGAGCTGGTGTGAATCATACAGGACCACCCTGCTTTGACATTCACTGTTATATTAGTTTTCTGTTCTACACATTCAACCCTCACACATTGGTTGTGTATTCTATTAAACACTTATTAAATTTAAAGTCAGTACAGACTTGCTGAGTTGTCTGAGAACCTTGCATGCAGAATTAGTTTTATGCAACCACTTGTTATTGCTGAATTTCAACTAGAGACTATTCTGGAAGCTTAATGTACATGTTCTGGATTGAATTTGCCTCAGTGCAATTGAGGACAGAGCCTTAAGAAAGAATTACAACTTTATACAACTGGTTGTAATCATTCCATGTGGTGAAGGAGGACAGTGGTACCTGTTCACCTCTGTTGCTTAATAATTCTGTAATAGCTTCTACCCTGATAGAATGTCAGAATGAAGAACAAATATTCTTTAATATTCAAAGTGTAAGTATACTTTCATCCATGATTAGAAAATTACAGCAGAAGCTCTCGACCTGCAGAATTTACCCACACTAATGCCAAAAACAAGAAAAGAAAGGCAGCCTGCAAGGAGCTGCAGGGATTTGTTGTAGACATTGATTAATTAACACTGTTACCACAAAATGTGTAATTGGCATGCAACAGCAAGTTTAGCTTCAGCTGCAATGTCTAAGGGTAAGAAGTCACCAGCGGAATTATAAATAGAAATTTAGAGCCACTTCCTTTTCTAAGTGAGAGGAGTGTCACAGATTCCAAATAACTTATCGATTTCATAACAGTTGCATTAAATGTAAAGTCAGGCAAGCTGAAATGAGTAAATAGGAAACATGAAATAATTTAGATTGGAAGGGATTTCTTGAGGTCAGCTCCTTCAAGCTTCCATTTAAAGTAGATTCAGCTTTGAAGTTAGATCCAATTTCAAAGCTTAAGAGTCTTCTCAGTGTTATTCTATCATAATTTTAGCATCTCCAGTGTTGAAACTGCATAACGTCTCTGGGCAACCTCTTCAAAAGTTCTGACCACCCTCAATGTTTTACTAAGGGCAAATTTTCCTAAATTTTTTATTGTTATTCTACATTGAGAGTAGATTCAAAAGTAGCAACACATATCCCAAGCTGCTTACCTAAATGAAGATGTGTATTATCATTTGTGTTGCTGAGCTCAGAATCTGGACCTTTCTGTTAGGAGAGTAAGGCACGTTATAATCACACTTCAGAGGAGCATGCCCTGCTGTCAGTCTTTCCTTATGGCTAAAACAAGGATTGATGCCCCCAGCTCACCCATCCATCATCTTCCATTAGCACCACATATTAAAAAGTTTTAAAAGCCAGACCCTGATTGTCTTTTTAAATTGTTCTTGTATCTCTAAGAGGTCTAAAGACCTTCAACAAGGCTAAACAGTTGAAGTGGACTTTCAAGTGCTTTAAGATAAGTTACACATTTTCCTAAATCCTTGAAAAACAATTATATTGCTTTTCAAGTTTTGGTGTATTTTAGCTATTCCTGTAAGGATTCCAGTGCTAAGGCCCTAATTCTACCTAGCCTTTTGCCTGATACTAATTGTTCAAATCCATGCATAATGGTGTAAAAATGTAACCACTAGTGCCGATGGAAAGATCTGATCTTGTGAGACCTTTAAATGTATTCTGGTGTGATTGTGTAGAAGGTGTGGAGAATTTGGAAGTCACAAGACTGCAGCAGTTTAAGAGTTTTTCTACACATTACAGCAGTCATGAAGTCCATAAATACATAACAGGGGTGGTGTCTTCCCTTCTTCCCTCTTATATTCCAGCCACCTGCGATACTGACAATTGCTGGAATTTCCCTGACATTTCTAAAACAACTTTAAGAAAAAAAATGCCTTTTTGGCAAAAGGACAGAATCAATATTCTACCAAAAAATTCATCTGTTAAAAGCTCCATCACAAAGATTCAGAAACAACTGCTGGAAAGCCTTTAGAAAATGCAATGGCATGCTGAGAACATCTGATATTTGGGGTGACACTCCACTTCCTTTAAACATCTCCAATTTAACTATCTAGGATCTTGTAGGATGCAGTATAAATAACTGCTTTTAGATGGCTGTTTGTGGGTGGGATAGTTATGCCCTAACAATCTTTTCTGAGTTTTGTTGGTGAAGACAACCAAGAATGACTCATTTAATAGTTGACATTTGCGCTATAGGTGCCTACACTTGGCCAGATGACTCCTACTCATGGTGACCCAAGTCCAGCCACCACACTGTGAAATGGAGTGAGTCTGGCACGTTTGCAGCATCGGTGAGACGAGCTCTGGTCACAGTGTCAGTGACACAGGGACACAAGGATAGAGTTGCTGCCACCGCTTCCAAACTGAATGCTTATTACCTTCAGCTACACAGTACCTGATGCCCAGAGGTTGCTTGTTTGCCTCTCTGTGCATAAACACACAAATCTGGGCTCCCTGCTGCTCTCACAGCTGCTGCTGAGATACCACCAGCCCCTAGCAATGATTGCTTTCCCCCAACTCCAAAAGATCATGTTGCTTGGTACATGTTTTGTTAAACTTGCCATTTAATTAGTATAAGCTACTGGTAAGCTGGTGGGTACCCTGGTGACAGCATCAGCTGGATGCCCCAAAATCTGAATTCTCAAAGGAGAGGTGAGAGAAGGTGAGGAGATATTTCCCTCGTGACAAGTGTACCTTCAGCAGACCTCAGGCATGACATTTTGGATCAAGAGGGCTGAAGGCAGGCCAGTACAGCCTGAGGCCCTCTGGAGGTACATGGAAAACCTCTCTGTGTATTTCAACAGGTACATTTTCATTACAGTTGAAACTTAAGCTTGTATTTCCTACAGCTCAATGAGTTAACTATTGGCAATATAGAAATTTCCATTTTCATGTTACTCTATTAATGCTTATTTCTTCACACCAAGTGGAATGTCTACAGAAGAAACCTCAGCCAGGAGCAGACTGGTTTTCATCCTCATTACTGGAACTATTCCATGCATCAGACCTAGGATGATAACAAAAAAACTGAAAATACATGAAAATTACATCATTTATATAAAGACTAGAAATAAGATTTCATTTCTTCATTTAGGGAGTATTTTAAACTAATTCTGATAAAAAGCAGCAAAACAAAGTCACTGTATGAAACACTGAATTGCATTATTCCCAAGGAAAATGTACAGAGGTGCTTTCTTTTAAAATAAGCAATTATCACTCTGAATAATGTTGGGAAGAAATGCCTGCTTTTTCCCCAGAGACATTTCTGAGTACAAGGAGGCCATAGCAACCCTGAGGAAGGAGGCTGCCAGACACGTTGAGTTACACTGATAACCATGTCAGGTTAAGTTAGGTTTGATATATTCTAAGTGTGTGATCAGTCGCTGAAGGCTTTGAAGTGGCAAGCATGATGCAATCAAGTCTGAAATTCCTGCAGAGCTCCTGAACAGATGGGGAGGTTTCTTTCTTAAGCATGCAGACACAACTTCTAACCTGTCTCCTCTTTCTCCCCATCAAACAGAATCTGTTTCAGGAGAAAGAGTGCAATTAAGGTCACTGCTTTCAGACAGGTTCCTTGGTGCTTGGAAGGCGGGAAACTGATGGGGAAATGCTGCTGCATCCTTCTCCTCCGATTTTATTTGGTCACGGGGGCATGCAAAGCCTGAGAGAAGGCTGTAAGACATCTAAGCCATTAGCAAGAACAACTGGTAAGATTTGGTCCATCATGCTGATATACTTTCCCATGCATTCAGACTTGTCCACCTGATTATAACATCCTCTGTTAGGAACTGAAAACCAGGAGTGACTGTGATGTTAAATTAACCTAGGGAAAAAAGAACTGACAAGCACAAACCATTCTTTATACTTTTGGCACATTCTGTAGGATTTTTCTACAGATAAATCATAGGAGTTCTGACCAAAGAGGAAATTGGCTTTCACTCAGCATTGCTGTAACCATGCCATTTTCTGAAGGCCACTGAAGCTCTTTGGGACTGTGTGTGGTCATAGAGCATTAGCAATTTGTAGTCAACCTGAAGAAGGCTCTCTGGAGATTTTATTCCCACAAGACAACATAGACTTTTGACTTTCCATCAGCATGAAGTTCACCCAAACCAGTCATACTGTCTCATCTTGTTATATGAATTTCAGCAGTAGTCACAATCCACAGTCCACGGACATGTCACTTTGTGGGGTGCTCATCTGGCCAGTTGTGGATCGGCAGACAAGAAGAACAGAAAGCCCTTTTCTGAGATGCTTTGTTTCAGGTCCTACTTGTGGTCCCATCCTTTCTTCTTTTCCCTCCCTCCTGGGCCACTTTGGCCCTTTTCCCTGTTCGTGAGATTCTAGGCTAGAATTCCACCCTGTCAGGCATCAATGGGCTATAGCTGGTGAGGAGGAAAGGGATTAATGAAATGGAAACTTGAATGAGTGAGTTGTGGACCTGCTCTACTGGTTTCTTTTTGGCTGCCTTTCCTCTTTACAGCTCCCGTGCTCTCCCCCACACTTTCTTAGTTTTCTTTCCTTATTTCAAGTCCTGCTACAGCTCTGGTCTCCATCATGTTCCTGTCAGAGCTTCTTCTGCCAAAGCCTGCCTTACCACTTGGTCATTAATTTCTTTTACTGACCTGAATTTTTGCCCCTTTGCTCACCTACATCAAGCCCCAAGTCTTTCTCCCACCCACTGGAGTTTCTTCCACTCTCGCAGATATTCTTTGTGCCAAAATGATAAAGGTTGTAATCTTGTCACCACGCAGCCCCCCCTTGCAAGGCAATATCATACCTACAGTTCTGCATAACAGCTAACCTTAGACTAATTTCTAAACCTCAGACTGCTTACATTGGTATCCCTGGGATTCCTTCCAACTGAACCAAATCCATCGTAAAGTCCCATATTGAAAGCTTCCTCCGGTTCCAACCTGATGAACGGTCACAATAAAAGCGCAAGAATTCCTTTTCATGTTCATTGCAGACAGAATTCCTAAAATTTATATATTTGTTTTAATCTGCAGGAGTAGGAGTATATTGGTGCATTTTCTTCCTGACTTTTTACAGTAAAGCTAAAGAGTCATTCAGCCTTCATTCTGTATTTCTGAGGTGGATTACTCCTACTTAAGTATACAGTTTTACATTTGTCCATCTTAAATTGCATTCACTTTTTCTAAACTATTTATCCAATGCCATAGGTTCATATAAAACTTTTCAACATTTCACACGAAATAGAAAATAATAAAAGAGAACAAAAGGGAAACGTATGTTTTAATAGTGAGAAACATTAGTTCATTATGACAAATTACAAGTGCTATTAATATTTAATAAAATAATACTTCATTCTAAAGTTTTCTTATTAAAATGATGATTTCTGCAAAACATTGCAGGAAGACTACATTTAAAGTCATTATTTTAGAGTTATTTTCAAAATGATGGTAATGCAATGTTTTTGTGGCATTAGCAACAGATGATATTAAGTTGTTATGGCGATAGAAGTGATGTGGTGACTTTGTGGAACTGAGTGACATTATGGTGACAGTTTGGGAACAGTTCCCTTGTTTATGAGCTTGGCTTTGAAGAAGAGAGACATGAAGCTTTGCAAATCTAAAGCCTGTCTGTGTATAAAATGCCAAATATATTAACTTCTCTCTGACCAAATTTACAGCTGAAAGAAGATAAATATTTCAACAGTACTTCCTCAGGCCCATTTACTTTAATATCCCTTAGGAAAATAAGATTTATACCCATACAGTAAGCTTGCACAAAGGGATAAACACCACATTTTAGTAAATTTGATATATCTGAAGGGTTTCCCAGTAGTTAGAAAACAGAAATAATTTCTAGGTAGAATAATATTTTTTTTCTTTCCTGATATGAAGTCATCAATCAGAAAACTTCATCTTCTGTTTTTTAATTAGCCTCCTTGGATAAATGCCAAAAACCCCATTTATTCAGTAAAATGATGCTAAGGCAAAAAAATGTCCCTTTCTAGAACATCCTTTCTTATGTTCTCTGTTAGAAGAAAGAAGAGGAAAGAAAAAGATTTGTACCTTTTCCAACTGTAGTATTGAAATCATTATAGAGAATCAACACATGTCACTGAGCAACATTTCAGTGAATGTGAAGACTGGTGTCAGCCCACAAAAAAAAAAACGACAAAATGCCAAACTCCACAATTCCAGTTACCATTAAGGTCAAACAGAAAATGTGCAATTGAAACAAAAACAAAGAAAGAATTCTAGCAGTATTCTCAAAGTGGACAGTACTTGGAGAAAGTCCTTGGAATGAGTCACAGAAAGGCTAAAACTTTTGTACTGAGCTGTTCCTAGTGGTCAAGCAGAAATCCAAACATCTTGTTAGAACAAGCCCAGTGAAAGATTGTTCCAAAGAAAGACAGAGCATCTCCGGAAACACCAAGTCAAGAGTTGTGTACAAAGGCTTGAAGGGGATGTACAGGCAATGAAAGGTCATGGCACAGTGGAGAGAAGCAGCAACAGCAGAAATCCAAGTTAGACATTTGTAAACAAAATTTTTACAGAAATTTTGGTCAAATATGGAGACAGGCTGCTCAGAGGGACTGTGGAGACTCCAGTCTCAGGGGTAATTAAAAGCTGCTGGATGTAGTTCTGAGCAACCTGATCTAACACTGAGGTGGGATGCCCTAACTTGGAGTGGGGATTGGTACAAAAACTTGCAATGGCCTTGAGCTTCTTGCAAGTTAAATGGTATTCTGAAAATATTTTTCAGTGGAGGACTGTTTCCTTCCTGTCACTGGCTCTGCAACATGAAACAGCATTGTTCCTAGAATGGACAATCTAGGGAGAAATAGAAACAGTTGTTTTGTGGCCAAGCACCTCCTACAGAGTGAACAAAAGAGAAAAAGGCAACAGAACTGGCTGACATGAGACTTTGGGGCAGTTCTTAGAAGAACATTCCGTAAGTGGGATTTTCTGACTTTCAAACCCTTTGCAGACAATGTGGCAGCAATGAGTCACAAAGATGAGGGAAGCAACAAGTTTCCTGGGACAGAAGGAACAGGTTGCTGAGCAGGAGGTTTATGCTTAGCATGTGATACAGCAGTGTGTGCTGGGAGATGTTGTGGAGGGTGCAATTTAAGGTGCTGATCATACACCAAATTTAACAGCCAACAGCACACCCACACATCCTGATTTGTCCAGCCCAACAGGGAACTGGCATTCTCCACCACGGATTATTCATATCTGGAAAATAAATAGAATTAAAAAGATGAGACCATATATTAAACCCTTGCTCCTTATAATGCCCTGCTTATCCACAGTCCCTTTGCTCTCTCTGCTCCTTTCAGGACCAGATACCACATATTTCCCAAATCTCTTTCACTAGGAGAATCCCAATTTTGCAAGATCCATGAAGTTGCCTGGACTTCTATTGTCTATAGGCACACAGTTTCCTATATACAGGAAAGAGGGATATTTTCATTTCTAAAAGAGATTGAAGGGAAAAAATAGAGCCAAAGGAATGGATAGAGCAGCTACAGCAAAGTACCGGCAGAGAAAAGGAAACGTGTAATAGATGCAGTGCTGAGGTGGTTATCATTGCTAGAGGGAGCAAACATTTGTAGCAGAATAAATGCAAACTGTTGCAAATGAATGTCATAATCATTTAGGTTGGAAAAGACCTTCAAGATCGGTGAGTCCAACCATAAACCTAACACTTCCAAATCCGCCACTAAATTATAAAGCCCAAGGGGTTGCTGTTTTCTGGTGATTATTTTGAAAAAGACATCATAATGGCAGGATTCAAGGAGATAAGGAGCATCTGCCAGCATACAGTGTAATACATATCATATAAAGATAACAGAGAAAAAACACTGGGGTATGGGCTGGTCACTTGGTTTCACAAACTAATTTTTGTGTGGTGCATGCTGACTCCATCTCAAGATACCCACCTACTACCTGGGGTGTTTATCTTCTTGAGGCATTCAGACCTTGATCATTTATTAGCACGGACAATCTGGGCCATCCCTCGCACTTTTCAGATACTCACAGGTCTACAGTTGAGAAGTGAAAACTACAAGCACCTCATCGGAGGGCACATTTGTCACAACCCACAGCACCTCCCGTGCTAGTGTTGGGCTTTCAAATGCCGCTCAGAACTGACTTAAACCTTAACTTTTTTTAAGGTAAAACACAGCTATTTTCTGCATCCAGGAATTTGATTGCATTGATTTGCCTTTATCTGCTAGAATACCCTGCCCTCTGAAATCTCCCATGTAGATGTTTCTAGACCTTAATCAAGCTGTGTTGTCATGACATGTTCTCTCAGATAAATCAAACTGATTTATTATTTAAATATCTGATTGTACAGCAGTTTTTTTCAACCTGGCATGGTTCTTGATACATGCACCCTTGGGCTGTGTCAGCACAATGCTTTAGTCAGCCGTATTTCATACCCCTAAAAGCTTTGTCACTCTGAGACCACTTTGGCAGGAGGAAGGCAAACCTCTCTGCAGCCTTGTGAGACCCATTCAGATGTGTGCAGTTGAAGACAAAATTCTGCCTTGCCTGTATTCAGCTGTAGCTCTGCCTGACCACTCTTCAGGGACATGGTAATTTACTGTCCCAGCAGTGGCTCAAGTGAAGAGATGCTCCTACCTGCTGTCACCCCTCCCTCCAAAAGCAGTCAGTGAGGGCACCTCCCAGACCCCACCAGAGCCACCACCCTTGGATGGACATTCAGGGAGGAGAAGAATGAAGCCAAGCTCCCACCCCAGACCCCTAGCACAAGTTTACCCCCACAGAGCTGATCCTGGAGCAAATCCCAGGGCAGTCACAGACTGATGGAGGGAGGACAAGGTGGGATGAGAGCCCCACCATGCTCAGCAGTGAGTTATTATCACATGCTGCAGTGAACATGTGGTGGCTTTTTCCCTGCCTACTCCTTGCGGGCCGACAACCTTGTTCTGTTAATTTCAGTGGGAAATGTGATGAGTAGGTGAATATGTCCTCTGAATTGGTATTTCAGGCAGAAAAGATTAATTTATGTATATTTGATAATTGGTGATGCATTTCTTAATTTGATTTCTTTTGGATGATTTCCTATATACCCACACACATGCAAAATAAAGGACAAAAAGTTTTTGGCTGCTGTATTTTGTATATATTAGTAGCATGGTTGGTGCATTGGGGGTTTTTTTTGCCAAATACATAAGAACTGCTAAAATTTACCAAACAGACTCCCTTTGAAACTGAAATTTCTTGCATACCCCTGGGAAAAATATTGCACAGGCATTAATAGTGCTGGCTGCCCCTAGACCACACCAATAGATCTTGACATCAGGTTTTATTTGCAGAGAAAACCACACCTCAGTTATCCTTCTCTGTGTTTTGCTTCTGGAGATGAACTGCCTGGTATTTTCGTGACAAAGCTGCGTGTCCATTTGTAACCCTCTTGGATCAGCTTGGTGATGTTGTCAAACTTGGATGCTGATGTATGGGAAACCACTGAAGAGGAACGCCTGAGAATTTATTTGAGCCATTCTTTCTGCTGCTGACATAAATATGCCCAGCTCTTACAAACCTGTTTATCCCTGAAGATTCTCATCACCTATGAAACAGCATCCCTCAGGGCCACAGAGGTTGATAGTAGTTCCACTGGTGGACAAATTTCAATAAGGAACAAGCCAAAAAAGTTAAATTTAAAAACTTTGGAGGCATTTGGTTTTAGCTGTCACAAATACCATGTTAGAATTTCCTTTAGTACTTGTCTAAAACACATTCCTACCTTTGCTCAGTTCCTATTATTTCCTTTCCTTCTCCAGTATAAAGAAATCTGTATATTGCACAAAAATTTTCCAGGTAGCCATTGTACCAAGGTTTGGGAAATCTGAACAGGACACTTCAGTTTTACTCCCCGTCTCACTACACTGGTTTAAAAAATAATTTAAAATTTCAGTTCGAACTCCAGGTTGAATATGACAAAGGAGCAGAGATAAGTCTAGAAAAAATATCTCTAATAAAAATGCAGGATTATTAAGATCAGTGTGGAATTTACATTATGGAGAAACAAAGACACTGTCAGAAAAGTAGCTTGATGGGAAGATATTGGTTCACCTGAAAATCTAGTCTCAAAGCTTCCTGTTTGTTTACTTTCTGGTATTCATTTTTAGCTATCAAATTAAAATTGACTCTAAACAATGCCATTGTGTGACATAAACTGGATCTGTCACAGGTCTAGACCTACTTTCACTCTTCTCAGACACTCATCCCAGGACAGTTCCATAGCCCAGGCCTTTGACAAGAAATATTACATTAGAAAAATGTGTTATGCAACTAACCTGAACAGCTCCCTTCCACCCTTTCAGTTTTATGATTTCCTTTTCCTTGGATTCACTACTAATTTTCTGAAAGCCTCACCATGGAAGTTCACCTTTGTTTTTGGAGGAATGATTTCAGGCTAAAATCCTTTTACCTCAGTATCATACAATCAGTTTGAATAACCAGTATAGTCACTTCTTAACAATGGAACTTGCTTCTTCCTTTCCTTTTTCATTCTCAAAAGGGTGATTTTTTTTCTCCTTAGTAGACTTTGAATCTGTGTCAATGATGTCCTCTTGGTCACTTGATAGGGAAAGTGCTTTAAATCTCCTTAGGAGTTACTAGTGTTAATTTGGTCTGTTCCTGAGAGTATCTCTGAATTCTCCAACTGTCCCAGCTCTCTACCCTTTTCCTCTTTATTAGTTCCAGTTATAGAAGCACAGCAATGGTGGTGGGGAGGCTGTGAAGCAGATGGAAAACCTGCCACAAGACCCAGAATGCTTCTGCCATGCTGGACAAGAATAATGAAGGAAAACAACAACTTCTTTTCCTCCTGTCATGAAGGAGTGTTGCAAATTGCTTAAAGAATCATCAGCAAAGGTACCAGTAAAAACAAGTTTAATATAAAAGTGACAGCACGACAAAGTTAAGTGGCAAGGTTCACTCTGCTGCTTACTAGATGGTTAAAGCACAGTGAGGAAAAACAGCAAATAGAAATCCAGGCTCAATCAATCCAAACCAAAACAAACCAAAATAAACACAAAACTATCTTCGTGGAGGGGAAGGGGAACAGGAAGAGAGTAAAGGATTCATATCAGATTTATAATAACACAACTGTAACTTACAGGTCTATTTTACTTACAAACCTAAAGTACTTAAGAATCCAGGAGGGCAGCATTTCTCCCACATTTGCTATAGCATATACACACTTGTAATTGTACAGGCACCGTGGTCCAGGAGAGCTCAAAGGGTCTCATTTTGGACTGCTGTTTATAGGGCCACAAGAGAGTAGGCTCTAGTCATAATGAAGTTTCAGCCTGGCAGCACTTTGGGTCAGCACCCTTTCTTTGAAAGTTTGAGAACAAAAATGTCATTCCACTTGGGTTGTTACTCAGGCAAAAAAAAGTTTCTAAGGCTGTCCATTAAAAAGAAAAGGGCAGGAGGTCGTGAGGCAGCACAAGTTCCTGGGAACAGATAGTGTTTCTGATATGGTCAAGAGGAGCTCACTCCAAGTGCTCTTCATTAAGGCCGAGGCCTCACGAGCATTTCTCAGATCATAGTATGGCCTGTGAGGAAAGAAGGGATGCACCACCACACCTCCCACTCATGAATACCATCCAACCAAAAACGTCATGTGTGTCAGATTTATCGTGTACACCTGGGTAGGGATAAACCAACAGCTGGGACAAGTGTTAACTGCATTACCTATGGGCTGAGGGGCAGCTCTTATCCTGTGGTCCATGGGGTCCAGCTCCTCCAGAACCTATATTCTCCCTTGGTTTATATGCACACACACATATACACATTCCTGTTCAGGTCTCCATCAATTGAAGAGCAGTAGAGACACTGCAGAGTCTTCCAAGCTACCCTCGGTGCAGGCAATGGTGATGATGCCAGCACAGCTCTCCGGAGAAGGACCATGGCCCTGACACCATCTGTGCCATGCAGAAGGTTCTGCTGACCCCAAGGGAAGGTGGCAGATCAAGTCTGGAGGTTGCTCCCTCCCTTTGACAATGTCAGAGCAGGTTCAGGAGAAGCTTTGCAAAGTCTGCTCCACTTGCACTGTTTTTGTTTTTCCCCTAACCTCTTTCTGAACTCTTGGATAAACAGCGGTGAACTGAAGTTCACAGAGCTTGATTTCTTTCCCAAAAGACTTTTGTTCTACAGGAAATAACTCTTTTCTACAAAAAGAATAAACATACGAACTACTCAGACTTAACAATGCTCATGTGTCAAAAGAGAGAGTATGAAGAGGGCACAAGGGATTTATTTTCTGAATGGATTTGCTCATCCTGAATAAAAGCTGGCATCTTTTAATAGACTGAATTTTCTTTTCTGGCAAACAGTCCAGCTAAACTGACAAGCTTCTGAGTACAGGCTCCTAAATAAACAGTCCTGTCTCCCTCTTGCAGAAATATCGCAACAATTATAAACATTGCCGATGGAAAAACAATCTAAAGAAAGGGAAGCTGGCGGGCTCCAGGAAGAAGGAGGAGCCGGCACGTGCACATCGATTCACAGGAAGGGTTCTTCTGTGATAAAAATTAAGTAGGGCAAATATTTGTGTTCACTCCTGCCTCTGAAAGAACTGCTTCCAGAAAATATTTTGTTATCAAGATGATTTAACACAAAAGAATTTAGATTATCTACATCTTTTATATGAGGTCAACTACAAATCAAGTCTTTATGTGACAATGCCTACCTGACTTGACAGAAATGCTTCTTCTTCAGTGTGAGAAAGTTCAGAGGCTGGCAATAACCCTTAGCTTGTCCTTTAGAAGTAAGAGCTTTCCTGCAAACCATTCTGGACTAGCCCATCCTTTTTCCTCTATACTTCTGAGCCAAAAGATTTCTCTGGCTCCAATTTCTAAGAGAAACATTGCTAGTTCTTTTAGCTGTAGTCTGCTCTGAGTGATTTAGAACGGCATTAGTGCACCATCCACCAGCCCTAGAGCAGACCATGTGCCAGTGCTCTGGGAGGTATCTGCAGGGAGACCTGCACACATCTAAACGGAACTGTACTCTTGCCTGTGCAGGTCTTGAAAAGTAGCACTCACACAATCACACAAAAACAGAGATCTTTTTTTAATGTTTTCATTAGATTGGTTCATTTTTGTCTCCTGTGCTTAGCTCTGAGATTTTTTTCTTTTTTGTACTAAAACCAATACAAAAGAATAGTAACACTTACCTATGCTTTCTTTCATTTCTGTATTTTGTACTATTCCTTAAGCTTTGGGGCAACTGGAAGAGGACAGCCACAGTTCAGTAGGACGCTGAATCTCTCCTCCTCCCACAACTCTCAGTCAGCACAGACTGACCCATGGGATCCCAGGCTTAAGGACCCTCATACTCCCCAGGGGTCTGTGCTGCTACCATCTCAGTTTCACCTCCTGAGTTCTCAGGTCCTCTCCAGAAATACTGAGGCATATTCCCCAAGGAAGGATCACCAAGCAGACCTCAGTTCTGCAAGTGCTCAAGGCACAAAATTGTTGTTCTTGTTCAGCATATCTGAACCCAGGCATAGTAAAATTAATAATTCATGTCTTCACCTTTGCATATTCAATTTCACCACTTTTTCCGCTGTGTTTTTACTTTCTTAATTGCTAGTTTGATGCAATAGTGCAAAAAGATGCATACCAGAAGTGGAGTGACTGAACAAATTACCTGTTTTCACAGTATTTCTCCTAAATTCTCTCAAGTGGAGCAGTTTGCTGTTCTCAGAAACAACCTGAAGTCCTTCAACTAAAAGACTTTTGTCTTAGTAGCATGTGTATAGAATAGTAGTGATGTTTCCATTTCAACATCAGTTGAGTACCTGAATCAACAGGAAAGCAGATTGATCCCAGAGAGCCAACAAGAGAGGGGAGATGCTATCCATTCTGTAGCTGCCATCGTTCTTGGCCTTCACCCATGTCCCTGGAATTCACTTACTGACTCCACCTCTGTAATCCATTTCCAGATCTGGTGCTTTTGTGTTGTTCTTTTATCATTATAGCTGGCCTTGCCTGTCAGTTTTGCTCATCTGCCATGTAGGGGATGCTGGAAGGAGCTGCTCTAATGGAAAACCCAAAGCAATGCTGTATTGTTTCTTCTTGAGAAAGGGGAGGAGGCAGTGGAGCCAGGTAGGCAGCCTCCGGCCACCCAGAATGCTCTGTCTGATGTCTAGTTTCCCTATTTCCTTGTCTCTCTACTTGTTAAGTATCCCAGTTAACTCCTTTCGGCTGTTTTAATATGCATTGTCACAGCAGGGTGTGTACTTCCTGCTTCACCAGTCTAGTCCTCCTGCTGCCCTCTCTCCCTGAAACTACCTCTAACTGAATGCTCAACCTCAGACCTTACCCAAAGCTTTGGATACAAAATATCCAAACATATTGATGTAATTTGCAAGACACAGCCACCTCACCTTGCTTTGGTTAGATGACAAAAGCTCCATGAGGGTACTGGACCTTGGGCTTCTGAGGGGTTTTTAAGTTTGTTATTTCTGACCAGTGGGATCTCGCTGGTATTCCTTGGGGGAAGGACTATGTACAAAAAGGATGGCAGATAGGATGTAAGATGGAAAAGCCCGAGGTGCAGCCCTGAGCAAAAGTCAAAGAGCAATGAAGACCAGAGAATTTTATAACATAAATAGAAAAATTTTCTATATATGTTCAAAACCTAGGAATAGGTTGTTCCCTCATATCTATAAAGATATGCAAGAACATAAACTTTGCTTTATCAAACCAAAGCAATAGTCTGTCTGGACAGAAATTCTGTCCACGAAATTGGCTCCTAGCAGGTGCTTTTCAGAAAAGTGCAAACATGCCCCACTAGGATCAGGCTTTCCTCTGCTGTAACCTCAGGCGCTAGGATGTCATTTGTCCCTAA
Source organism: Orthonyx spaldingii (assembly GCA_013397795.1). Classification (NCBI taxonomy): domain Eukaryota; kingdom Metazoa; phylum Chordata; class Aves; order Passeriformes; family Orthonychidae; genus Orthonyx; species Orthonyx spaldingii. Next base: position 140,979 of record VZTJ01003087.1, read on the forward strand.
AGGCTACGGCCCTCTCCCACCCTTACTCCCTTGGCATGGCTGTCCTGGCCATCCCTGTGACCCATGCTGCACTCTTGCACCCCATACTTGCAATTCTTCCCTTGTTAGGAAAAGGTACTCCCTGTATCCTATGACTGAAAGTTGCCTGCACTTCAGAAAATTATTTGACTCACAAACACTCCTATGACAGAGAAGAAAACCTTTGGAAATATATTTTTCACAGGCCTAGCACTGAGCAAGAGTAGGAAGATGATGAGCTCATTTCACATAACCCTTAGAATAGTTACAAGAAGCAGGTAATGGTTTTCTCCAGTACATTAAACAGGTGACTAAAAGATTGGCAATCCATTAACAGAATAACACACAATAGCTTTCTGTGGAAGAACATTTAATTTTTATCTTTCCAGGTTTGCAAATCAAAACTTTATAAAATGCTTTTCAAACTTCAATTCTCTCTTTTAAGCTCTCATTTGTGTAATCTCTACAGTGAGATAAACATTGGCCTGAAAAGAAGTATTTGAGTAGCTAAATTGACAGAGGAGCAAAGTTAAAAATTTGCTTCTTCCTTTAACTCTTATACACTCTGTGATGGGGCTATCCATCATAAGTGAGCTATCTCAGGACTGATCACTAGTCTGGCACAATGTAATTACTGCACCAAAAGCATTGTATTATATAGCATGAAATGAAATGGCAACTTTGCCTTCCACATTATGAACCCGTTGACTAATGATGGAGTGTTGCAATTAGAAAATATGGAAGTAACAATACAAGGTATTTCACAGTCTACTAATGTATAGAATAAAACTATTGAGAGAATGAAGTAGGGAAATTAAAACCAATAAAACTGGAACAGAAAATAACAATGGCATTCTTAATAATCTGTAAAAGGAGAGGATGGAAGTGTCCTCTAAAGCAGGTCAAGTTTGAAAGGATTATGTGCAGTGCCTGAAAAGGGCTTTCTTCTGGTCTTGTGTCAGTGGACCTATTTTTTTTTTTTTTTAGTATGTTTTGTGATGGCTGAGAACTGTTGCATTCATTGCCATCATAAGTGTGACCTAGCATCAGGAGATTTTGCTTTAAGCAACTAGAGAGGAAAAACCAGTGAATTGTGGGCAAGAGCTCCATTGCCCAGAGCTCCATCCCTGACTCCCATTTGATGCTGCCTGAGTAGCAAAAGGCTGATCACTGCATCACTGCTAGATCACCTGGGGACACCAAGCCAAAAGCAGGAGTGGCATAGCTAGTGCTTTGAAAAATCATAGGTTTGGTACTGTCCTAGTTTGAGGACA
>VZTJ01003106.1:0-51152 GCA_013397795.1 Orthonyx spaldingii
TACCCTTCCTTGTACTTGTACTGTAGGAAAAAGAAGTATCCACTGAGTTTTATTTTAGTTTTTTTTCATTCCTAGCAACCCCTGTGGCACCACCTCCGGGCAGTTTATCAACTGAAACCACAGAGTTTACAGTGCGAAAGTATTCAAGTGATGACCTGCAGTGCAGAGCTACATAGGAATCCACACGTTATTCTTCTGATATAGATGACATTTTCCAAGACTCTCCCTGGCCTATATATTAAGAACTACTGGTCATTAACTGAGAGGAAGAAAAGTCTCGAAATCATGGAAGATATACCAAAGACCTGAAATTCAATAAATACTCCCTACATAAAGAATCATTTACTGATCTTCAAGTACCATGGCCAAATCAACTCTTACTCAAACTACTGAGGCAATAAAATGTAACTACATAGAGATTGACTGGGAAGATTAAAGAGAGCTAACACATACAATGCAATTCTGTATTAATACCTAAGAGTAACAAAATATTATGCCTTTTTACACAGCTTTAACTTCGAAATGAAAACTTGGTTAGGGTTTTCTTTCCTCATCCCCAGCTCAGCTGTGTAGCTGCAGAGTCAGGGCCATGCATACTGGCAGTGCTGAGGGCAGCCCAACACCTCAGAACTCCAGGCTGTTGCACGAGGAGATGCTGCCGCAAGCCCAGGAGGGACCCTGCTTTGGGCTATGGCCACCACCCAGCTCCCATAGCAAATCTTCCACATCACCTAGGTCTTCTCTTGCAACACGGCACACCCATAACTTGCAGGGACAGCTGAAGCAGGACAGTGTAGAACCAAAACATTGATGGACAACTCAAAGGCAGTGACAGGTAATGGTTTTGTTGCCTCCATTTGGCTCAGTTGCAAACCCTGGGTCCAACTGCTAGCACATGGCACCCATGTGACAGCCTGTGCCATGAGGGCTCCTGAGCACTCACATCACTGGCGATGTCCCGGGAGGCTCTCGCAGACTTGATGGGAATGGCATCTGCCCGCATGTCGTAGCCCTTCTTCTTCGCCTCCTCCATCGCCTGCTTGTACAGTTTCTGAAACAGACACCACCATGCCCTCAGACAGCGCTGCTTCCCGGCCACGGCAGCGCCCAGGCATGCACGCTGCACCCACAGCAGCCACCCACCTCACTGAAGTTCACTTTGTTCTGCTGGGCCAGCAGGATCCCAGGGGTGTCCGGCATGATGTGAATGCTGGTTTTGTCCTTCTCCCAGGCTGAGATGTACGAGCGCTGGAAAACAAGGACAGAAAACAAAATCATGCAGGCTGAAGGAAACTCAATCAGCAAATGAGCTCCATGAACCAAAGTGAAGGGTCCCAGCTCTGCCGTAACCCAAGAACTCCTGCCTTTCCCCCCAAACTTTCTAACGCCTTTTCCACACTGCACCCCATTACTGCTCCAAACACACAAATAAAAATTTCATCTCAAACAAGGAACACAAATCCCTGATGCAAGAGGAACCAACATTCCCCTTGCACAATCCGGGCCAGGGAAGGACCACCATCTTGAGAAAGGAAGGTATCTGTTTCCTTCAGAATGCAAACATGAGGAAANCTCAGGAACAAACTCAACAAGAAGATCAGCTCCATGAACCAAAGAAAAGGGGCTCTACTTTGCACTGACTCAGGAACACCTTTCTTTTTCCCAAGGTTTCCAATGCTTCACCCTTTTCTCTTCCACACTGCACCCCATTACTGCTCCAAACACACAAATAAAAATTTCATCTCAAACAAGGAACACAAATCCCTGATGCAAGAGGAACCAACATTCCCCTTGCACAATCCGGGCCAGGGAAGGACCACCATCTTGAGAAAGGAAGGTATCTGTTTCCTTCAGAATGCAAACATGAGGAAATCTCACTTGGTCCATGATTTTGGAGTTGTGCTTTGCCAGCACCATGGGCATTGAGTCAGGAAGGCTTGTGAATTTGATGGTGTCGGGGTGCTGCCGATACTTCTTGTCACTCAGGATCTCACTCGCCCTCTTGTTCTTCTCCACGTCCAATGATCCAATTGGGGACCAGCCAATGCCCCTCAGCCACTGCAGGTCAGACTTGTACACGTTCTGCAAGGACAGGAAAGGCCACAATCAGCTCAGCAACTTCCTCACTCCAACCAATCCCAACTCCTACCAATGGACATTCTCCTGAATGGAATATGTTCCATGGGGTCAACCCACCAGCCACCCACTCCATGGTTGTACCCATCTCCTAAGGCGCTTCATACCATTCTCCACAGCACCCAGGGTTTGTCTTTCCCAGCTTCTGGTTCTCCATAAAAAAACACTTGGCTCCATTGCCCTTTCCCTGCCACACAGATACCTCCTTCAAAACTAGAACAGAACTCAGGACAGACAACACAGGCAATAAAGAACAACTCACATCACTCTGGAGGTCGTACACTGTCTTGGCATGGACAACATCGTTCTGGTCTGGCAGGCAGGTCCAGCGGTGCAGAGGGTGCCGGTAATCGGCATCACTGACCAGCTCCTGGCATTTCTTGGCCAACACCACTCCCAGCATGTCCACGGGGCTGCTGAACCTTGTCTTGAACTTCTCAAAGTCCTTCTTGTACTCCCTGTCACTCTGGATCTTGGCCACGTGCATCGACCACATCATCTTGGGGTCATCCTCTATGTTCCTGGCCCCAATGTGGTGGCCCAGCTGTTTTCTGTACGCAGTTTTATATTTGTACTAATTGAACACAAAAGCAACAATTACCACCTTTTTCCAAGCTGCCTTTTCAGTTTCTCTGCTTTTAATATAGTGGTTAATCATTTTGCATCTAACATATTTTAATTTGCTTGTTTATTTTCCCAACATTTTTGGCGTTTTTTATAACATCCAGAAGATGTTACAGGATGTCTTATATACTATCATCTTTAAATTGTTGTATTTAATTCAATTAACTTTACACCACTGTGAATTGCACAGCCTTTGAGGTGGGCAGTAATATATCAATGTTAAAATTTTGCATATCTCCCCCTGTCAAATATAAACCATTTTTATCCAAGATTATGTGCCCCCTCTGTGGCCCACTCTTGCTTTCCCTCTGCAAGACCCACCTCGCTGGCTATGTCTCGGGATGCCTTGGCTGCCTGGAGGGGGATGGCATCAGGAGGAAGGTCATAGCCTTTCTTCTTCAGCTCTTCATATCCTACCTTGTAATGTTTCTATTGGAGGAGGATTCAAAGGAATTAATGCAAATAAAGCTCTCCAGAGATTTTTTTCTAATGCTACAACTTTCTACTTCTGACTGTTGAAAAGAAAGCACAGGTTTCCAAACACAGTTTAATTAATCAGACTCCATTCCTTGCTATTAATAACATTTCATAACCTTGGATATAAAATATTTAAAAATTACAATCTAAATGTTTTCTGATTATTTCACTGATGACCAAAATTTTCTTTTAGCAAATATATTACTCTGAATAATTAACAGAGCTTTCTGTAAAGGTGAGTAATACAGCCCTGTGATTCTCTAAACCCAGTTTCAAATGCAAACTTACATCACTTGTGTTAATCAAGTTTGATTTAGCCAGTAAAATTTCAGGAGTATCAGGCATGATGTGAATCTTAGTCTTGTCCTTGTTCCAAGCTTCTCTGTAGAGTATCTGAAAGAGACACAAAAAAACCCCTGGTCTGATCCAATTCACTTGCACAGCAGTAATTTGAGTTCACCTTTCCTCTGCATCAGCAAAGCAAAGACGTACTAAGCAAGCAGAAGGGGTGTTAACAACAAAAGAGGCTTAAATCAAAAAATACCATGACTTCCTACTGAAATACAGCCCTTCTTTCTTCTTTACATCCATGTAATGCCAAGAAAGCAGCATTAAAACAATATATTTACATACTACCTACTAAAAGTCTTATTTGCAGTCATTACTGCAAAAGTTATCAGTACTCAAGATCTTCATCTTCTGAAAAAGGCACAAAGAGCAGTGAGGCCCTGACTATAAACACCTGCTATTTGTATATTTTAAGTACATGTTCTGATAGAGAGATCCTTTTAAAAATGTATATTAATGTATTCATTAATTGAATCCCACGTTCTGTCTCTAGAGGCAACTTACATCACTCCTATTTTTGGCATTAGATTTTGCCAAAACGACATCCATGGCATCTGGGATACTTGTGAACTTAATAGTGTCTGGGTGCTGCCTGTACTTCTTCTCACTCAGTATTTCAGAAGCTTTCTTGTTCTTTTCAGATTCCAGAGATCCCAGAGGACTCCATCCAATGCCTCTGAGCCACTGCAGATCTGACTTATACACGTTCTGTTAAGGTGAAAATCAAAACCACAGTAGATTATTTCACCGTTCATTGATTAAACCCTTGGAAAAGTCTAACCGGCAGTTTAGTTCCAATCTGATCTATACTGACATCAAAAGAGTCATCAAAGATACTTTCCAATAAGCAGTGATTATTTTACATAGCAATAAGTGAATTAAACCCACAGGGAGCTTACATCACTCTGCAGTTCGTTGACCCTCTTTGCCTCGGTGACATCGACCTGGTCAGGCAGACAAGTCCAGCGGTGCAGGATGTGTTTGTAGTCCACATCACTGACCAGCTCCTGACACTTCTTAGCCAGAAGGAAGCCCAGCATATCCACGGGCATATTGAACTTGGTCTTCCACTTTTCAAAGTCTTTCTTGTACTCCCTCTCACTCTGCATTTTAGCTACTTGCATGGACCACAACATCTTGGGGTCATCCTGCAAGCTGCGGAAGCCGATGTGGTGCCCCTGCTGCTTGCGGTATCCTTCTTTGTACTTGAACTGCAATGGCAAAGATGGCACTGCTCAAATCACAGTAACAAACATGCAAGGGTAAAACAAACAAGCAAAATATCAATACCTTCTCTCATCTTAATGTTCCTCATGAAATTACCCCTGGAAGTGTTCAAGGCCAGGTTGGACGGGGCTTGGAGTAACCTGGGATAGTGGAGGGTGGCCCTGCCCACAGCAAGGGTGGAACTGAATAATCCTTAATGTCCCTTCCAACCCAAACCCTTTTGTGATTCTATGATTCCATAAATAAGCAATTTGTTATGGCATCTCATGTAAAGTTTCAGCAGCCCCTTGATTACTGTGCATCACTTGGTGTCAGTGAATGCTGTCCCCGGGAAAGAAAGAATCCCTGGAAAGCAAGAGAGTATGGCAATAGGAATGGTGTGCTGTGCCATCTGATTTCCACACTTACACTGTTCAGAGCTCCCTGACACTGACACACCGAAATATTTTGATGAATAACATAATCTATGATGAATAATAATGAAATATAAAGATATTTAAGCACAGGAAACATTTCCTAATGGTTAATAAAATCTCTCCCACAAATGCAGGAGTTGTATTTGTGCCAGGTTATGGTAACAGCAGTCCATGTGTCACCACATCTGTTTCAGAGCTGTAATGAGGATTTCTCTGCAAAGGCACTGGGCTCAGCTAATTGGACCAAATTTGCTGCTGCTCTGAAAATGAAGTATCCAAAAGAGCAGACAACTCCTCCCTTTGTGTGACCAGCCATGTCATGGATGGACCAAACTTTGGACTTGTTAAGATGCCAGAGAAACCCTTGTAAAATTGTCAAGAACAGCTCGGGAAGGAGTTTTGTCAGCAATGCTGGTTTAGACTCCAAGCCACACCTTAGCAGAGAAGTGTGTTTTAATTTTGTGTGACTCTGTAGGTTCTAACAACCAGATCAATGCGTGTCACATTGAGTTACAAATGCTGCTTACATCACTGGCAATGTCCCTTGAAGCTTTGGCAGCTTTCACTGACATGGCTTCAGGTGTGAGGTCATAGCCTTTCTTTATCATTTCCTCCCAGCCAAGCTTGTAGAGTTTCTAGAATTGAAAACAATATTAATTAAAACCAGTAATACGTGTGTCACTTGCTATTTAGATACACTAATGATCCATAACACCAAATTCTGGTCACCTCACAGGCTTCAGTCACGAGAGAAGGGCTGCTGGAATGGGAACTGAGAAATGGGAAACTGATAAACAGGGAAGGCTGGTCTTCCAAGGCTTGGGATAGAGACTAAATAGTTTTTCACTACTGCAGCAGCTTCCTACTATAGCATATCTTGAGGACTTGAAACATGTCTGGAGAATTAGAAATATATACATCTGAGATAACTGAACACTTTTTGATTGGCTTAACAAAATTTTAATTAATAAGGCTTTCATGCAGTCATTTAATAGTCAAGTCAGTTTGTACACAGTTGATTTTAAGTACAGGCACCCTCAAGTCAAAGATTTGCCTCTGAGCAATGATGCAAAGCAAAATCTGAGTATTTTCTACTGGCACAATTATCACTTTCTCCTATCTGAAAGCTGAGAGAAAGGCTGGAATCACTGCATCTACTTTTTCCCATAGGTTAAGTTAAAAATATACACAATTAACTTGCAATTTTATAGTATGGGATTTTTAACATAACTGATGTCTATGCTAAACACAGAGCATGGACTATGCACTTCCAGATTTCAAAAGCAGGACTTTAACTTTCCATACATTATAATGCAATTTAGTCTGTCAGTTTGCTAGCCCGAAGCTGGTACTTCTTTTACTCTGAAAATATTACCCACATGAAATTCTTGCCTGTGTTCTAAATCCCCAGCAGATGTTAATTTAAAAGGTTGATAGGAAGTATCAAAATACTCTACCTGACTGTAGTTTGTCTTGTTCTGTTTGGCCTGTAGAATATCTGGTGTGTCTGGCATCACATGGACCTGAGTTTTATCCTTCTCCCAGGCTTGAGTATAAGCATGCTGTGGACAGAAAGTCACAGAGAGTCACACCAGATGTGTTCATGGAAATGACAAATGAAAGTTCTTTCAGGATTTTCATCTTTCTTTTTGGCTATGGATGGGTAAAAAGGTGAAGCTGCTGACTCAGATTTTTTTTACTATATAATGATCTAATCCAGAATCAGCTCAATTATTGTCTGGTCTTGCTTCTAATGAAATCCAACTATCAAGATTTTCAGGACCAGTCATTTCCATCACTTCATATAAGAATGGGAAGAATAGAGGTTGGAGAAAAATGAGAAAAGTTTTCTTTAACCAATGCTGTTTATCAATAAGTGTTTCAATGAGGAAAAAAATGAAAAAAAGAGGAGCCTGTGACCATTGTTTTTCCCACGGAAACACTGTTCTACAAAGGTGTTTAAGTGGCAGAGATGTACAGACTGTTTATTGGAATGGATTATATGAGAATGCCTGCCTGGTTTTTCCCCTAAACACTCACTTTGTTCATGATATTTGCATTCTGCTTTGCAAGGACCAGGTCCATGGCATCGTTCTGCTTGGTGAAGGGGAACATGCTGGGGTGCTGGCGGTACTTCCGATCACTCGCAATCTCCGTGGCCTTCTTGGATTTCTCCACATCCAGAGAACCAATGGGACTCCAACCAATCCCCCTGAACCACTCCTTGTAATCCTGCTTGTACTCATTCTGCCAAACAGGACACGAAAGCAAAGTTCACAATGTACAAACACCTCATACAGAATTGTCCTGTTCTTCCCAAAATGCAGCCATGATGGAAAAAAAAAAGCTACAAAAAAAAGGTAGCTCATACAAAATGAACCTGTTCTTTCCAAACTGCAGCCATGATGGAAGAACAAAAGCCACAAAAAGAAAACTTACATCACTTTGGATCTGATTCATGTTTCTGTACAGCTCCAAACTCATTGCATCTGGCAGCAGCATGTACTGGTGGATCAGTCGTTTGTAGTTGGCGTTGGTCACACGGTCCTGGGCCTCCTTGGCTGCCACCACGCTGAGGGCATCAGAAGGTGTCTGGTAATGAGTCTTGCTCTGCTCATAGGCCTTCTTGTACTCCCTGTCCGACTGCATCTTGGCCACTTGCATGCAGTGGACCAGTTTGGGATCGTCCTGGAGGCTGCGGAAGCCGACGAGTTTCCCCTTGTCTTGTTCATACCCTAATTTGTATTTATACTGGAAGAGAACAAGAACAGAGACTTTCATTCATTTAGATTTGAAATTAAGGAAAAAATTCTTGGCTGGGAGGGTGGTGAGGTGCTGGCACAGGGTGCCCAGAGACGCTGTGGCTGCTCCTGGATCCCTGGAAGTGTCCAAGGCCAGGTTGGAGCAGCCTGGGATAGTGGAAGGTGTTCCTGCCCATAATTTCTCCCAAAAACTTACATCACTGGCAATATCCCTAGAAGCTCTGGCAGCTTTGACAGGAATAGCATCAGCCCTGAGATCGTATCCTTTCTTCCTGGTTTCTTCAAATGAAGATCTGTACATTTTCTGTAAAAAGAAAAAGAAACATCTTTAAAAAAGCAAAAAATCATGTATTTTCCACAAGCACAACTATTGGTGAAAAGTTACATCTATAAGGATATCAGCTTAAAAAATAAAAAGATATAAAAATGTGTATTTCTGCCCACATTGCAGATGTGCACAATTATAAGCAGTACTTTATTTAGCATATGCAGATTTAACAACTGGCTACCAAAACCTGTCTATAATGTCATCTTTTCCCAAAAGAACATCTATAGTGCTATCTACAAACATTTGAATCCTGTACAAAACCTTGTTCATGGGGAAATAAAATAATTGATAATAAAATAATAAATACAGTAACAAACATGAACAGTACTCAAACTCTATTATTTTGTTAGCAGCTCTTATATTTTAATGACCTGAATGAACACGTCAGAACCTGATTATAAACATGGCATTTTCTTGGCAATTTTGGGTATCTAATTTTGGGGAAGGAAGCAGGGAAAAGGAAAATTAATAGCTTTAGTGGAATTACTACAGGTTACCAAGGTGAGAATTTTGCATGCTGTCATCTCACTTAGTCCTAATTAAAAAATAAGAGCAAGGTCACAGCCTTACAAACAATACTCACTTCACTTAAATTGAATGCATTTGCTTTTGCTAAAACAATCTGTGGAATATCTGGGGTGATGTGAACTTTCTTTTTGTCTTCTTCCCAGGCTTGTTTGTACTTGTGCTACAAGGATTAAAAAAATAGAGATCTCAGCATCTCTTACTATTAAATAAAACAATTTAAAAGACTATTTCCTACTTGAAATCCAAACTGCCTTGACAATGACGTGTTACTACCATGGTAGGCATATTTATCTTTTTTATTCTAGCACTTAAAGCACACTCATTAGCTACAAAATAAAATTATGTTTTCTAGAGCTCTGCATGCAACAGGATTGACTATTAAATCAGAGATAGATTGTTTCCTACTTCTGCAAGCTTAAATGAATTCTGATGAGCACTTTCGTACCTCATCCATGATTTTGGCATTATTTAAAGCCAAGACCATGTTCATGGAATCCATAGGAACAGAATACTTCAACTTGTCTGGATGCTGGCGATATTTCTTCTCACTAAGAATTTCCATGGCTTTTTTGTTCTTCTCAGCTTCCATGGAGCCCAGTGGAAGCCATCCAACCCCCTTCATAGTTTCATCATACTCTGCTTTGTATTGATTCTGGAGGCAGAAAGTAGATAAAAACCAATATGGAGCATAAAATAGTTTATAAATTTGGAAGTACAGGATAAAACGTATTAAGGAAAAGTGAAGTGTTTCCTGTCTTGGTCTGCACATAACTATTGCTCCTGAAGGGCCTGATGGGACATGTAAAGAGTAAATACTAATAAAATTATTTATTTTAAGCTTAAATTTAATATTTCAGAGTCTAGGATAAATAAAATGGTTGCAATTGTTGAAAAATTTGTTTAATTTACTACATTTTACTATATACTGATCTAATTTCACTAAAAATAATATTATTTATCTTACAGTATTTCTTTCATAAACTAAGCAACTTTGAATTCACAGTGCAAAGGCTGAAGAACCTCTTACTTACATCACTTTGTAACTGCATCATGTTTTTGGCCAACTCAATGCTCATAGCATCGGGCAGGACGTTGTAGGTGTGGATCAAGTTCTTGTAGTTTGCATTTGTAGCCACTTCCTGAGCTTTCTTGGCTGCCACCACACTGACCATGTCAACTGGAGTGTGGAAATTAGTCTTGGCCTTCTCATAACCCTTTTTGTACTCCCTGTCAGATTGCATCTTGGCCACCTGCATGAAGTGCACCAGCTTGGGGTCGTCCTCCAGGCTGCGGAAGCCGATGTGCTTCCCTTTGGCCTTCTCGTAGGCCAGTTTGTATTTGTGCTGAGAGCAGGAAAGAGAAAGAACAGCGAAAACCTCAGTTAAAAAATGCAATCTTAAGCTCTGTTTTATCACTGAAAAAATAAATCACAAGATTTGAGGTTTAGTCATTTAATTTAAAGTCACAGAATGGTATCACCCAACCAAACTCACATCGCTCGCGATGTCTCTGGAGCTTTTGGCTGCTTTTATTGGAATTGCATCTGGCTGCAAGTCATAGCCCTTCTTCTTGTCCTCCTCCCATCCAGCTTTGTAAAGTTTCTAAGTTCAGATGTGAAAGAGAACAGGTGTCACGAAGGCAGAACTCTGAATTTAAATATTTTCAAACAAGGCATTAAAATGACACTGATTTTTGCTCTATGCAGGAGGCACTGAACGCCCACCATGAGCACAGCAACTCACATCACTCATTGTCATCTGGTTCACTTTGCACTGCAGAATTTCTGGGGTATCTGGCATAACATGAATGCTGGTCTTCTCTTTGTTCCATTTATCTGTGTACAGCCTCTGCAATTATGAAGAAATTGTTAGCATTGAAAAGGTATTGAACTCATAAAATAAGAGTTTCCTTTTGTTCTGCTCATTTGCCATAAATAATATTCCATAGAAATATTATTAGCACCAGAAATAACCTTCACAAATACAGCTGCTGAGGAGCAACATTATTTTCCTCCTTTCTTTAGTATTTTGAGAAATTTTTGAAGTATGTTTTGATAATTAATAAATATTGAAGCAGGAAGTTTTCAGTCTGTGTTCTTCCTTGCTTTAATGGGAAGCATAATTTTTATTTTTACAGACAGTCTTTCCATGGCAAACATGGAATAAGGATCCTGGATAACTAGAGACAAGCGTAAAGAGCTCCACTTTCCAGGAAACTTGTACAAAACTGACAGAATTCCAGGTTACTTGCAGTTTACTGATTGTGAATACTTCCCACAGAATAAAAAAGGTTACTAAAGCACTACAAATCTGGAGAAGAAATCTTTAATCACGTCCACAAAAGAGAAATCTTTAATCTTTATAAACAGAAAATGAAACTCTCTTAATTATGAGCAGTCTGAGGCTTCCATGATCTCTCCAGTCTTAGCCAAAGAACCACTACACTCCTTGGAAATTTTAATAATTTCAGTGGGAATGCACCTTGCCCCACAACTTCACAAGACAAAGACCCAAACTCTGGGTCAATCCAACAACTTCCCACCTTGTTCATAGTCTGGGCATTTTGCTTGGCCAGCACTTGCTCCATGGCATCCATGGGGATGGAGAACTTCAGCTGGTCGGGATGCTGGCGGTATTTCTTCTCACTGAGAATCTCGGTGGCTTTCTTGGCCTTTTCTACATCCAGTGACTGAATTGGGACCCAGCCAACTCCTCTCAGCCAGTTATTGAAGTCAGATTTGTACAGATTCTTTTAAAAAATAAACATAATGAGGCAAGAAAAATGACAGTGTCTATATATATAAAACAGGTAAGGCCTTAAAACTTCTCCTGGTTGTTCATTTTTGAGGGGAAATCTAGATTTAATTAAAATTTAAGTATGATAAAGTCAGTATTTAGACCTAGTACATAACCTACAATCTCTGACAGGAGAAATAAAATCACAGTAATTAAAATCTGACTACAAAAGTACATTAATTAGTAAAACATGCTCATTTGCTGGGAATAAGCCATATATGGAGTGATATAAAGAAACTTGTTAGCCACTAGATAAACTTCCTAGAACTTAAAAGCTACACATAATTCTCATAATGTTTGGAAAATAAATGGTTCCAGACCAGTCTCTTACATCCCAACCTTCTGTTAATCCAATATAACATACATTGGATTATATAAATTATTTGTTTGGCCTTAAAAGGTTAATGATGTCACACAGTTATGATCAGAATTAAAAATAGAGCTGATTATTGATGACTTACATCACTCTGAAGCTGCATCACATTTTTGGACAGCTCCAGGTTCACAGAATCAGGCAGGAGGGTGTAATTGTGAATTGGCTGCTTGTAGCCAGTGTTTGTCACCACTTCCTGGGCTTTCTTGGCAGCTGTCACACTGAACATATCCAAAGGAGTGTGATATTTGGTCTTGGTGACTTCATAATCCTTCCTGTATTCCCGATCCGATTGGATTTTGGCCACGTTCATGTAGTGAACGAGTTTGGGGTCGTCCTGCAGGCTCCGGTACCCGACCTGTTTGCCTTTGTCCTTCTCGTAGGATTCCTTGTACTTGTACTAGAGACAGAGGGAGAACAGCCTCACCCACTTGGGAAAGGGAAACACACTTTGGATGGCTTTAAAATACTGAGTTTCAAAGTATTAACTACTGCAGCTCATTCTATAACCTCATTAATTGTTTTTATGACAGGACAGGATTATTTAGGTCAATAAAAGAAGAGGTTTATTGGATTTTTCAGATTGTCTTGACACCTGGTACATATTTCAACCCACATCTGTAGCCACAAGCCCTCCCTCACCACTGTCACTGACACAGGCTTGCAGCTCCCAGGGACATTCAGCTTTTAATTAAGACTATAATAATAATAAATTATTGAACAGCACCACCAAACAATTCGATATCCCAATATTCAAATGGGGATGTTTAAGAGAGGATTGAAAAGTCACTTGCAACCTTTTGCTAAAGCAGGAGTACAGGTCTCCAGCACAGGTAAAAAACAATAAATAATGAAATGCAGGAGGGGTGTGTGTTCCACTGGATGTAAATCCTACTTACATCACTTGCAATATTCCGAGAAGCTTTAGCAGCAAGAATTGGAATGGCATCTGGTTTCAGATCATAGCCTTTGGCAAGGGTTTTCTTCCAGTCTGCTTTGTAGTTAGCCTTGGAGGGGAAAAGGGGAAGAGTGTGCAGTGTCAGGAATAGCAATTCTAATATAGAGTTTAAGCCCATGTTTTTATTATAGTTATAGGAATTAAAATATTCAGTTTAGTCCATGAAATTTCAAGGAAAAAATGTTAACCTGTACACAAACTGCAGTTCTGTTATAATAAACAAATCTACTACAAAGATAATCATGACCTCCATAAGCAATTTTTGCAATTTTTGTTTAGAACAACTCTACCAGTGGCATTTTTGCCCTTTCTCATGCAAAACCCTTTTTCATTTGACTGAACCTTCAGAAATTTTTTCCTGTTAGCTTCAAACCAGGCTTTGTGGTCTAAAGGGACTAGGGAAAGCAGCCTGGCTTATTTTTTTAATCTATTAAAATTCCAAGGCTATTAAGGGAGATGTCAGTTTTTATCTCACTCCTGGAAGGCTGATAATGCCACCAAAAAATTTAATATCACAAAGGCAATAAAATTGATACCATCAGTGGAGAGCTTCCTGATGTTGAAATTCAAAATATACTCACATCACTGATGTTGTAGGCATTAACTCTAGCCTGGATGAACTGGGGCACATCAGGAGGGAGGTGGTACTTGTGAATAATTTCTTCCCCTTTGGATTTATACAATATCTGCAAAGACAAATAAAGAAAGAAATTTAACAGCCCAATTTATAGACTGTGAATTGAAAAACTATTTTAAAAAAATCTGATTTCCAGGTTATTTTCTGCTGGAATAAAATTGTGGATCCACACATTCACCTACACAATTATTTCAGGAGTGCTCTTAGAGCTGGAGGATGAAGTGAAGGTGGGCACAGGGCAGAAATTGATCATCTCGGAGTGTTCCCAAAGTTTACTTACATCACTCAGCTGTTTGCTGTTGATCTCTGCTTGCTTCTGTACTGGAGAGTCAGTCACTGAAGTGAATTTGGTTTGATCAGGATGCTTTTTGTAGGTGTACTGAAGGAAGGTTAAAAAGTATTTGTAGAAAATGCATATAAAGTATTTTCCAAGTGTTGATAGTACATAAAATTATTACTAAATTAACTTAACTACTTTAAAAATATGATTTAAAAAAATCTGTTGATTTAAGCAGATGAATGCTTGAGGTTCGTTCTTCATTTTGGTACTATTGCACTAATTTTGTGAGTTTATTTGTTATAAAAAGGATTGTGCTATATCTAGTTTGATCACTAGATGTCATAAAAGGCCCTAAAATAGAGACAAAAATGGCTTTCAAAAGTCACAAATGGCAGTGAGGCCAAACTCAAAATCACTGATATTACCAGGGATCACTCAGTTAATTTTCCTGTGGTGAACCACTGCTGTCCTGCACTCACATCTTTACATTGCTCCAACTTCTTAATTGCTTCATACTCTTGAGTGATGGTCTGAGGGAAGTAGCACTTTGTCTTTTCCTCCTCATAATCTGCTTTGTAATTTTTCTAGGAACAAAAGCAACATTCAGTAAGGAACCGCAACTGAGCTTTGTCTGAAGTGCCAGAGTGACAGGGAAAGCAGAACAATTGCCACACTTACATCACTCTTCATAGCTTCAACTTTCATGCAGTGGATGTGATGTGGATCCTCAAAGCTGCCCAAGTAGTGCCCCAAAATATTCTTCTGATATGCATCCTTATATTTTACCTGTCGAAAACAACAACGAGTTGAGAAGCAAAAGTAATCAAGAGGGTCATTACTGAAGGCTAAACCCCAAATGAAATACTTACATCACTAAAGTTCTTCAGAGCAGCATCGGTCTGGAACTTGGGTGTCTCACAGTAATTCATCCTGTTTCCTTTGGACTGTTCATAGGCTTCTTTGTACAATTTCTGCAAATCAAATAATACCAGATCATGCAGGAGATTTCACTGCAAGTCACCCTCACCATGTTAAAAATGACAAGAGTAAAACTGTGAAATGGTTCCAACGAAAAGCTTTCCCACAGGACTCAAAACCAGATGGCACTCACTGTTCTCCCAATGATTTTTAAAAAGAACTTTTTTTATGTTTGTAAGGGATGACAGAAAGGTCTGACTAACAGTTTTTGAGCTTCTGACACTGAGAAATATTCAATCTCTTTTCATATGAATAAAACAGGGACTGAGAAAACCATTACAGCAAGTAACCAGAATATAATATAAAAATATGCAAAAGCACCACATATTTTATCATTATTAGCTGAAATTCCTTAAAATAGTAAGGGAAGAACTGTCCTCTTGTGATTCATTATCCACAAGGATCTAAATGAACTGCACACTAATTAGCCATCCACATGCCACTGCTGTTGCTACACTCCTCTGTGGAGAAGTCATTCTTTGCCTGAATTGTTCTGGCTGGTGCTATCTCATGACAAATAAGGCTCTACAAGACTAAAAATACTACGAGATCCAAAGGAGAAGTCTTGTGAAGAAATGATGGGTTTGATTTCTGGTACATAACTGAAAATGATGTAGCTGCACTTTGATAATACTCACATCACTCAGAATATTTCCTGCAGTTTTCAATTGCTTCAGCAATGGGTTCTCTGTAGCAGGGAGCACATTATAATCTGCAACAGCTTTTTTCTTTTCATAGTCTGCTCTGTATTTGAACTTGAAAGAATAAAAATAAAAAAAGAAGTTTTAAAAATCAGTATTAAAAGCCAAAAGCTCACTAACCTGTGTGATCGCCCAGAGAAGCTGTGGCTGCCCCTGCAAGTGTCCCAGGCCAGGTTGGAGCACCCTGGCATAGTGGGAGGTGTCCCTTCCCATGGCAAGGGGTGCAATAAACAGGATTCAAGGTCCCTTCCCACCCATTTTCTTCAGGAAAAATGCCCCTGTGTTATACTCATGATTTATGGTGGCAAAGGGCCATGAAAGGTCTTAACAAAACAATTTCAGCACAAACTTGTGTGAGTTCAGAACTGTTCCCAAGCTGAACAGGAGGCACACAGGTCCCTCACCTTGCTGACATTATCTGAAGCTCGTTTATTGGCTTCATATTCTGGAGTTTCAGTCTGCATGAAGTAGATTTGGTCTTTCATGTTTTCAAAGTCCTCCTGGTATTTCCTCTGTCAGGAACAGAAACAGAAAACAACATATTATATCATTATAAATCAGAAATCCAAAGCGGATTATTTAGGAAAAAAAGCAATGCCATAAATGGAGCATCAGCATTTTCCACATGAAGATAAAGGAGGATAAAACTGTGGAAGGTTTTCTGCAGGATTCACTCACCATACTCAGATTTTCTGCATTCATTTTTGCAATTGCCACGTCATAGCACGGAGTTTGACTCCACTTGCCTTTGATTTTGTTTTTATAGTCCTCGTGGTAAATAACCTATAAGGAAACAAACCAATAAAATTTAATCCCCAAGACACAGCTCCATTTTCACTTGACAGATTTATTTTTCAAAGGTGTCTTTTTAAAGCTGCTTCATATTTTATACCTGCCTTATAACTAGTTCAGCAGTTGTTGTAAAAAACACCATAAATATGATTTGGCCAAACCATTTCAGTGTTAGGCCATTTCTCTTAGTACCTTCCCTGACCTAAAAAGGATAAATAAATAATCTCTAACATATTCCTTTAGTTCTCTTTTCTCACTGGTCACATAATATTGGAATATTGCCTGTTTAGTCAGAATTTATTGCTGCTGGAACTGGTTATAAGCAAACCCTTTTAATTAGCAGGTATTTGTGATTTCTGTTATTTACTCAAGCTCACAGAAATCACGTATCAAATGTTTAAAGAGTTTGTCTAAAAACAAAACACCTGTCTGAGTTTTGACTCAGTGTTCCAGGTGCATTTTCAGCCACAGTTGCATTACTTACCATAAAAAATAAAACTCCTCAAATACCTTTTTAATATTGATAGAGAACATATATGCTGAATATAATCTTTTAAAAATTCTGTGTTTTATAGTTTTGAAGGTACCTTTAAAGCTTATTATATTACTCATTTCAAAGAATCATGATAGGGATTTTTTTTCACATGTTCTAAACTTTTCTTGATTTTAAGCTATGGAATTTAGCTTTTAAGCTATGGAAAAGCAAGACTAAAGGAATTTTCTATAAATTAACTATTTTCTCTTCCACATGGGTTCAGTGCAATTTTCTTAGTGGTTACTCCACCATAAGTGAATACTGTAACTCTCTAATCTTAAAATGCATCTAATTTTCAGTACACAATAAAATAAATTAAAAAGAAAAGGAAGAGTAATAGTTAAATCCAGAATGGAGTTAAAGTCCTGCTTCTGCCTTACAAGATCATGCAATTTGATCCCAGTTTCTCCAGCAAAAGTTGGTCTTCCTGTGTGTTTTGCTTTCCCTTTCCTTAGATCCCTTTTTTGTCCCTCTGCCTGCAGGAGCGAGGTTTGGGCAGCGTGTTCTACTCACATCACTCAGCTGCCGTGTCACCTTCTTGGCTTGTTCCACCTCAGGGGGGTCTGGCAGGGAGGTGAATTTAGCTTTCCTTTCATCGTGCCCCTTTTTGTAGACAATCTGAAAGTATGGCAGAAATACACATTTACTTGAGCAGCATCACAGCACTGAACTCTGCTACCACCACATCAGTAAAAGAAGTTCTGCCCACAGCCCCTGCAGCAGGAACTCTTTCAATCTGTGGATTACCAGGGAGCTTCTGAACATCTGCAGAATTCACTGAAATCTTCAGGTGAGAGCTGAAATCCCCAATGAAGAGTTCTATGTATCTGAATATCAGCAAATCCCACAGTACCACCAACTCCTGACTTGTCTTATCCCTGTTTCAGAGGCACCTTTGCAGACCCACACTAGAGAACTGGACTTAGTGACAACCCTGAGAACGTCTCCATTTGGTGAGATACTCAAGGTCTTCTTACTGATTTAATAAATTAATTATTTCATTCATTCCTAACCCATAGCATCAAATTGCCAACAGATTTATACTCTAACATGCTCTACTTTGCACTCTAATATTAAGTACAGCTTTTTCTATGAATACCACTATTATCAGAGCCATCAGTGCACACACATTTTTATTTTAATTCCCATTATGAAGCTTTTATATCTAATCAAAGTCCATGACATGTCCCAGGCTGTACCATAACCCGACAGCCTTTGGTACCTACATGCAAACCCCTGCTTTGATACTCACATCACTCAGAGTCTTCTGAGCCTGTGCCACCCTCCTGAGCTCTGGACTGTCATTGTAGGGATAGAACAGTGTTTTGTCTGCATCCCAGTCTTCAGTATAGAGTTTCTACAAACCAGAAAAATGCCAGAATGTTCATTATGAATTCATTCCTGGCTTTGAACGATTCTTTCTCTTCAGCTGCTTAGAGCCGTGGTTATTTTTCCTTACCTTGCTGAACATTGCTGTGTTTTTTATTGCATTCACAAGCTCTGGAGCATCAGGGGGAAGCAGGTACTTGTCCTTATTCTCCTCCCAGTTCTGTTTATATAATACCTGGAAGGAAAGATCAGCAAGTTGGTCACTCTATCATTAAAAAAATACTTACTTTTGTAAATAAACTGCCTGCTTTAAAGTTGGGGTTTTTTTTCCAAAGTGAAAGTCTCTGAGCAGTGGTATTTGAAGAGAACAACCAGAAATATTTAAGATTATATTTATATTTGCCCTACCAACCAACCAACTTCTCTGCTATCCCTCCCTGTGCTTCTAAACTGTTGTATAAACATTGCTTTAGCACCCTGAGCTCACAGCTTTGTTCTGATCCGTAACCTCAGGATCCACCAGTGTTGGGAAAGTCAGAACTCGCTCACCTTGCTCACTTGCTGTGACACTTTCTTTGCATGCTCTATATCCTTGGCCTTTTCATCCACGTGGCAAATGGTTCTGGCAACTTCCCCAGCCATGCGGTATTTAACCTGGAGCACAACAAAATGCATTGATTCTACAGCAAAACTGATTTAAAAAAAACAAACCAAAACAACAGAACATTGACATTTTCACCCTTCATATAAACACCCAGAACCTGGATGAACCTAGAAACGAAGCCCAAGGAAGCAAATGGATTTGGTGAATTAACTGAGGGAGAAATGCAGCTTTGAGACAGCTTCAAGGGACGGGAATCCAAGTTAGAGGTGGTGCCTCCTGTACTCACAGAGCTCTTTGTAAGAGCACTTCCACCCTGTATAAAGAGAGATTCCCAGTGTAGCTCCATTCCCCAGGCCATTCCCATGTAAACCCTGGCTGCAGTGCCCAAACCAATACAGCCACAGTGCCATGGCAAACCAGCAGCTTGGTTGGAATTATCACTTCTTACCTAACATTTAAAATAAAGATTTCATTTGCTTCTTTACTTCTCACTAAACATTTTTTTCCTCATGCAGTTGCTACCCACCTCACTGAGCTGGTCCTGCACTTTCTTGATCCTCCGGATTTCTGGGGTATCAACTGTGGAAGCATATGGCTTTCCTCTTTCTTTTCTAAATTTTTCTTTGTACTTGTTCTGGAAGAAAGTGATGATAAAATCATTAAGACATATCCCAAAGCTCTGGCAGAACTGTATTAGCAATTATTGCCATATTTATCTGGTTAGGACAGGAACTTGGGGCAGAGTATTCAATAATATAAACTAGAATCACTCAATTACATCTGCACTTAGGCTTATTTTAGCCAACTGAGTTTTAGCCAACTTATTGTAGCCATCTGACACAGTAGGGAAAAAAACCATCTCTAACTCCAGCCTGATTTGGATCACCTCTAATTTATTACGGTCTCTCCACAAGCTTGGTATGGATAAATTCAGTGATCTGCAATATAACTATCAAACAATCCCTGTAAAATATTTTTAAAGCTGGTGTTATTCAAGAAATTAAAAACATAGGACAACCTACCTCGCTGAACAGGTCCTTCATTTTATTGCTGTGTTCTAGGTAAGGTGTCAAAAACTTGGATGGGTCCACTTTTGTCCGGATCGTCTTCTTCCTGATGGGAGGGGCTGCAGCCTCCCCAGAGGGCTGGGTGTGCTCAGTTGTGTAGGTGGTGGTGGTGGTGGTGGTCTCAGGGCCTGAGTAGTCTGTGCTGATGGTCTCAGTGATCTCAGTCACCACCTGGGGATTAAAAAAATTAAATCATCACTTGTTTTACAGCTGTAAAAGTTCATCATCGTAAGCGCTTTTCACCGCCCTGAGCTGGTGAAAGGATGTTCTGCCCTCATCCAGATCCACGTGGAGACAGAAAATCAGGGACACTTTTCCTACTGGGATTACCCATTACGCTCCCTATACATCACCCACCCTAAAAAAATCCACAAGGAATGAAGAGTCTGGCTGGTTTCTGCGTCAAGTTCATGGAATTATTCCCCAGAGGGTCTGGGAGTGTGGGGCTCCAGCTGCCTCTGCTCTACATGCATTAACTTCCAATCAATTTCAGTGCTTTATATACTTGTTTATCAACATAGTCATGCTGCAAGCAAAAATTTTAATACCAAGATTCCAATGAAAAGCATCTAAAAGTAATTATCATAACTAAAAAACGTGCTCCAGAATCACCCAAATAAGTGTCAGGTTTTACTACATATCATTTAGCTTTATAAAAAATTGCCTTGAACAAGGACTGCATGAAGGTCAGAGTTCTGGGAGTTATTTGCATCAATATGAGACAGAGCTGAAAATGCACCAGGAATTACACAATTAATAGTTTCTGTTTCTGCATAAGCCCATGCCATAGAGAATATTTCATGGTAACACATCAGGGAGTTGGATTATATTTGTTTTTTAAGCAGAGTTTCAAATTATGGCAATCACTCCTTGGTGACCCAAATATTTTTTACCAGTGATGTGATGAAAAATCTGCAAAACTGTAATTTTTCAGTAAAATTACACAAGATGAAGGGAACAGAACTCATACATGTAAACTGATCTTAGATCGTCGCACAGCAGGGATTTGCAGCAAAAATAAAGTTTTAGGCAGCAATTGTTCAGTGGTATTTGTGTGTTTAATGTGAAAAATTAAACCTCAGAATACAAAAGGCCACTAATTTAGTGTTCCATGTTAATTACATGCATTTATACACTACATGCAGCATGACAAGGACCTTTACCTCATGTGGCTCACCCTCCTCAATAACTGTCTCCTCAATGTAGTACTTTTAAAAAAAGAGGAAAAAAAAATCATTGTTAGGCCACATCAGGAAATTGTAGCTTCTGTGAAGTTGTTTTAAAACACACTTCTGAAGAAACAGGACTTTAGTTCATAGATACTTATGGAGTCATTTGGTAATTCTGAATATCTGTTCACATTTTGCATCAATGATTGGATTTTTATTCCATACATTCCTCAGCTAATCATCACCCAAATAATTAATGAAGGATGGTTATTTAATTTTACCCACAAGAGGGAAGACACTGATGACCACATCAAAAGAATAAGCATTTAAACCCCAGGATTCTCCTGATTTTTTATCTGGTGACACTCACGACTGTTGTCCTCAGAGCTGTTCCTACCTACAGATCCTGGAAGGACACCAATAATTTCTGGCTGTCAGTTAAACTTTGTTGCTGGTCACAATTCTGAGCCTGCTGATGTTCCACTCACTTTACTGCCCACTACCCCACCCTAATCTCATAAATCAGGGATACAGTCACAACGGGAGGCGTCCCTAAAGCAGCCCAGGCACACAACCTTCACTGGTCCCCTTTGTCCACAGCAGCTGTGAACTCATTATAAAAATGAATGACGTTCATCAGCCATAGTTTGCTCTTGATAACTCAGTGTTCACTTCTCCACATGACCTTCATGTCTTTCATGTGTTTAAAAATAGCTTGTCAAAGGATTTGCTCCACAGCCTTCCCAAAGAACGAAGTGAGGCTGACCAGCCTGTAGCTCCCTGGATCTTCCTTCTTGCCTTTCTTGAAGACCAAATCCAGCTGAACGTTGCCCGTGGATGTAGGAATGGAGTTTGTAATGTTTTAAGTCTTTAAGTTTCTCCCAAGTTGTCTGCTCCTGCTTCCACCTTCAGTATATTTCTTTTTTTGTGTGATTTTGTTGAGTCAGGAGCTCCGTGTTCCTCCACACCATCCTTCTGCTGTTTGATTTCTGCCCTTTGGGCTGAGCTGTGTGCTCAGGGGAAATCATGCTCGAGGATCACCCAACTCCCCTGGGCCCTTTTGCTGCTTCCCACAGGATTTTCCCCAAACAGCCCCAAATCTGCTCCTCTAAAGTCGGGGATTGTAATTCCGCTTATCTTGCTCGCTGCTCTCTGGATCTTCAGTTCCATCGTCCCGCGGTCACTGCAGCCCTTGATCTTTACGTTTTCCACCAGTTCTGGCTTGTTTGTGAGCACCACGTCCAGTGGAGCATCTTTCCCAAACAGGACAAGGGAGCTGGGAAGGGTCTGGAGCCCCAGGAGCGCCTGGGGGAGCTGGGAAAGGGGCTCAGCCTGGTTTCTCCAGGAGGCTCGGGGGGACCTTTCAGCTCTGCACAACTCCCTGACGGGAGGGTGCTGCCGGGTGTGGGTCTGCTCCCAGGGAATAATCGACAGGACAACAGGAAACAGCCTCTAATTGTGCCAGGGGAGGTTTTTGTCGGAAATCGGGAAAAATTTATTCCCCGTCCGCCGCTTCCCGCCCGCGGCCGCGCGGTGGCGCCGTCGCGCGGCAAATGGCGGCCGCTGAGGGGAGCGCCGGGGCCTCGGCCCTCGGCAGCCGCCCCGCTCAGAAGGGACGGGAAAAAAGCTTTTAAAGACTTTGCTGCAGGAACAGCACCCGCTGGACGCGCAATGCGCTTCGCTTCCACTGCGAGAAAATGGAAAATGCGTGGTTTGTGTTGGAAAAATCTCTGTGGTACTTGCTCGGGGTCACTTGCCAAAACTGCAGGAACGGAAAACCCTTTGAACCTAAAAAAATTCTCGTTGAAATTTAACACCCTTTCTGAGAGCTCTTCATCAAAGTTAATTCAAGCGACCAGCCCGTACTTCCCAAGTTGCGACATATTGGGCTGTTCTGAGGTGATTTCCATGCTGGACCCACCTTCCACAAACCTCCCATAAAACCTTCCACAATTTTCTATAAAACCTTCCACAAACTTTCTCTGAAATCTTTCACAAACTTTCTACAAAATCTTCCAGAAAACCCTCTGCAAAACCTGCCACAAACTTTCTACAAAACCTTCTGCAAAATCTCCCACAAACTTTCTATAAAATCTTCCACAAAACCCTCTGCAAAACCCTCCACAAAACCCTTCCACAAACTTTCTACAAAATGTCCCACAAAACCTCAAATAACTCATCAGCAAAAGTTTGTGCCGTTCACTGTGGATTTTTGCACATCCCAAGACAACTACAACATCAAGTAATGGCTCATAATTCCAGAGAAAGTTAAAAAATAGCATCTTAAAATCCTTGGCAATGCCTCAGCCGCTCAATATTCAACAGTCATGTCTTACTCATTCAGAAGATGAATTTCTGATAGAACTCAAAGGTTTAAAATCTTGGATTGATACAGGAATTAAGAAAATTCTGGAAAGGCTTAAAATTGTACCAGATGCTGTTGTTCCTCTTTTATTTAACATCTCACCATGAATATCCTGAGGGAAGCTACTAAAGCGGTGCCTCCTCGGCCCAAGGGATGTGGTTACTGCAAGGTGGTCATTGAAAATTAAAAACAAAGGCTGAAATGGGACTGCATGAACACAAAGCCCAACATACCATAATTCCAGATGGAATAAATAAACAATGAAAGCAAATAAATATCCGTTACAGAGAGCACACAATGCACAGGAAGCATAAAGGCAATTACAAGTAATATGGTAATAAGAAATTTAATGGAGGGTTGGTGTCATTGTAACTAGGTAGTAAAATGTTTTTAAAGTGGACTTCATGAGTGGTGACACTTATTTTGCAAAATGAATTTAACTACTCTGACTGCCAAATCATTTGGCTTTATTTCATTCACTATTGGAAATACATAAAGCTGGCTGTGCCCTCACACCACCTGAAATCAACAGTCTACGGAACACAGTGTGGTGACAATGAGTTGTAGGATGTTTACATTTATACTCTTTTTCTTTTCCTCAAACACGGAGTGATTTTTTACAAGGATTTGTGTATTTCATGACACATAAGTTAATTTCAGAGTAGTACCAAGGCAACAAGTAAGACCACATTGTTAATTTCGTGTACTCTTTCAATAGCAATGTTATTGTTCCCATGGCTCCAGCTGTAGGTTTCCCAGTTCCTGGGGAATTTTTTATTCAATTTCATGAGACTAAACATTTCAGCATCTAACTGTGAGTTTAAATGACCTACTGGCAAATTAATTTGTGATGCACCTCCACATAGAATCATGGAATCACAGAATGCCCTGCATTGGAAGGGACCTTCGAGATCCTCTATTCTACACCTTCCACTGTCCCAGGCTGCTCCAAGCCCCAATGAACCTGGCCTTGGGCAGTTCCAGGGATCCAGGGGCAGCCACAGCTTCTCTGGGCACCCTGTGCCAGGGCCTCCCCACCCTCACAGGGAAGGATTTCTTCCTCATATCTAATTTAAACCTACCCTCTGTCAATTTAAAGTCCTGCCCTCTTGCCCTGTCACTTGAACCTGGCTCCATCTCTGCAGTCTCAGGCTAAATTGGTTCGTGGTCCCCTGGTGGCACAAAGCTGCTGCATTTCTGCAGACGCAGGGCTAGAAAGGGGCTTCCAAAGTCATCTTCTCCAGCATGGATTGGGTGACAGAGGGCAAGCCAGGAGGGAAAAGAGCTGGCCCAGTGCATCTATAATTACACAGGGAGTAATCAGAAAATCTCGCACTGTGAGCGTGGGATGGTTCCAGTCCTTATTTAAACTGAGAAACTATGACAGGAACCAGGAGACTTTGCTCTACCAAGAGCAACTGTTGTTGTTGTTGTTGTTTTACTGATTAAACCATTTAATAGATATCTAATCATTCCCTAATCTTCAGAGAGCAAACAGCAACCTCTGCTCCTGAGCAGAGTCTCAGTAAGGTGATTAATATATTCAGTCACAAGGCAAGAAACGAACATTTCTACTCTCGCATTTTCTTCTTACCTCCACAACTTCCTCATATTCTTCTTCCTCCATTCTGAGGGTTTGTTTCTGTCTCTCCCCCACTCACTGGTCACGCAGCAGGTGAAAATGTGAATAAACAGTATTAGCCCAAGACTGAAAATACCATGAGAAGGTACAAATCAAGTTCATAAAGCGCTTGGGGTCATGGTTAGTAATTAGTCAGATCCTAAATAAAATTGGGATCTGGCATTACTTGGACTGTTGTGGAAAAATCCAGGATTAAGTTTCAAACATACTGATATAAATTACAATTTTGGACAAATACTTCATTCCAGTAGTTACAACGCCAACACTGGAATCCAATGAAAATAAAGAAGAGATCTCTTGAAACATCATGTAAGATTTTCATTACAACAGAATTATTTGAAGTGTTTTTCTTTTCTCTGTGACTATTTTATGCTATTTCATTATATCATTCAAGCTCCTGTTTGAATGGGAGCTTCATATTCTATTATATTAATTCGTAAGTAAGAGCATAATGCAGAAAAATACTGTAAATATTTTTTTAAGTGACCTTAGGTTAATGAGGCAATTTCTGTCTTCCCAGCATCAGCTTATAGAGATGCTCTGGGGTTTTTTTTAAGCTCTTGTGGCTTTTTTCTCTCTATTTCTTCAGACCTGGAAAAGATGAAAATCCACAGAGTTGGCTGAAGTACAAAGCACAGATTAGTGTCAGAACCTTTGAACGAATTAATTAACACACTGATTTTGCTGTGAGGCAAAGCTACAATTTTCCACCAGAGTCTGCAGCCCTGTTTCTAATGTTGGGAGGGGATGAGGCTTTGGAACAGCTGCTCCTGAGTCCAGGGATATTTGCCGTGTAAGCTAATCCTGCCAACTGATGGGGCGGTTGTGTTTAGCTGGCTAAACTGCAATTCCTTCTGAGGCAAGGGAAGTCGAGTAATGCAGGTTAAATATAGGAACATGGAATATTGTCCCTTTTTAGTCCCAATGGGCTGAGAAAAATGGCCAAAAAATATTTGGAAAAATGCATTGTTAACTATTAATATTATTATTATATTAACTCAAATAATGAGCGACAGGTCATGTGAAACAGTAGGCCAAGGTGTATGAATAAACTCAAGACGTGGGGATTGCATATAAACACAATCTCTTTAACCTGTGCTGTTACAACCTTCAGTTAGACTTCCGAACACCATCCCAGGTCTCTTCCTCCTCCTCCAGTCTGCAACTGATTATTCAGGCAGAAAACCTGACCTCCATGGGCAAAGCATGACAACTACTCCCAAAAAACTACACAATGGGCAAACATCTCGAGATCTTGTTCTAAGGAAAAGAAGTGAAATGCATTTAAAATGTTCTTACCAGCGACATCCAGTAAATATCCTTTGGAGCAAAGGCTCTCCAGTCTTCCCTCCTGCGCAGCACTGGGCGAGAGCGAGGGGTTCAGCAGCTCCCCGGTGACGTGTGTGGCCCACACAGCCAATCTGGCTCCAGCCCGCTCGAGTTTCATCCCTAAATATACTCGGTGACCCCGGAGGAGGCCACCTGTTCTCAGCCACATCAGGGAAAGGGAGCTGGGCACCTCTGTGCTCCTCAGGAAACCCAAAACACACCAGAGCTTGGCCGGACCTCACCAGCGCTCGGCTGAGATGGAGCCCCAGGCAAACCCAAGGGAGCGCTCCAATGGGAAAAACATTGCCAGAGTAGATAATAACATGGAATTTCAAGTGATGGAGGCAATTTCATTCCTGCAATGTACCTGAGTAAACACCGTCCAAATTCAAGAATCTCTGAACCTGAGGAGTCCACACTGCAAATTAAATTTGTAGTGTCTTTAATTTCACCCCATAAGAACACCTGAAGTGCTTTTTCACCTTGACGCAAACAGCTTATCAATATTTTTATCACTGATGAAATGTTTCGTAGCTGAACATGCAGACCCAGGAACATGTGAAAAGTGACTGTTTGCAAGGAGGGAACCCAACAAAGAGCCAACATGCCTGGTGAAGGAAGGCTAAGAAAAGCTGATAAACAGATTAAGTGACAGGGGAGCAACCCTGGTATTTTGGAAGGTCAGGATGGTGATAACAGACTTAGGTGATCACTTGACTGACAAATAGCGTGGACTTTGGTTCTTCAAGGAGGTGCATTCCAAAGCCAACATCAACAATGATCCCTTTTCATATGCTAGATCACATAATTCAATCAATGATTGTCAGGAGCCCTTGAGAGACATCTTTCTCCTTAACTCTTTCCAGAAGTTCATATTTATATCCAGATGAAATATCATATCTCATTCCCTTCTGCCAAGTATTTTATACTCTGTCCAGAGCTGCAGACCCCTGCCTTTCTCCTTTGGGCAAGCCACTTTCAATTACTCTGCATTTTGCTTTACTAGGCAGTCCTTCCCCTTTTTAATCTGATTTCTGTTTACTTAACTTTCTTAACATCTTTTGAAATTGTCCAGAAATTAACTCAGCGTGTTGATGGAGTCTCTTGAGAGCAACCTCGGCATAACCTGCTGCTCTCTGATCCCGATCCTCCATGTGTGCATTCCAGAAATAACTCATAGGCTCATTTCCTCCCAAGTGCTGCTTCTCAGTAGATTGGATGCGAAATGTGACATCTTCATTATCAATAACAAACCTTAATGGAGCCAAGGGCCAACTTTCCTTATTGAACATGTAATTGATTATTGTCATTTCCAGCTTGATCTTGGGAGTTCCTGCAAACAATTTCTCCCTCAGTAATACCCTGAAACCCCTCCATGACTGGAACCTCACCTTCAGACCATTTTACACTGCTATTCAATACATTTCATTTAGGAAGACACTAAACAAGGCTAAAATTACCCACAGGACGCCAGCACCACTTTCTGTGCCACTGAAATGCAGCTGTCTTTGGTGTGAAACATTGCAGCTCTTCAGCAGCACAGGTCAGGGCTGGAAAAAAGCATGGAATAACCCATGGAATTACAGAAGGGGGTTAAGAACCAAAAGGATTATTAATGAAATGAAATGAAAAGTTAGGCTGAACATAAGATTTTTTTCTGTCATCAGAGCATGAAAAACGGAGGATGGTGCTCTTGGGTCACTTGAGAAAATATTTCAATTCCTGCATTTTGCTGCTTTGCTCCTTCAGCTCCAAATCTCAAGGACCAGCTCTGACAAAACTATCAGCATTGCATGGGGAAGGAGAATCCCAGGATCACTGAGGCTGGAAAAGCCCTCCCAGCCCATGGAGTCCAAGCTGTGCCCAGTGCCCACTTTGTCCCCAGCCCAGAGCTCTGAGTGCCACCTCCAGCTGTTCTTTGGACACCTCCAGGGATGGGGAGTCCAAACTTCCCTGTTCCAAACATGTATGAGGTAAAGGGAATACTAATGGTTAATATTCCTTTTTTTAAAAAAAAATTATTTTGTTGTGAAAATTTATGTCTGACTCCGATTTTTGATGAAATACTGATAAAACCATAGACTCATTAAGGCTGGAAAAGACCTCCAAGATCATCAAGTGCAGCTTTTGACTTTGTTGTGAGAATATGAACTTGACTTTCTGGGGGACAAATATTTCAAAAGCATTAACTGTGCCCTAGGTGGGAGCCTGGCAGCTCTGACCCAGGTTAACACACCACAGCACATAAATGAGCACGTGCTCAGCAGTTCTGAACTAAAGACAGAATGCTGCAAAAGTACTTAGGCAGAAAAAGATGATGCTTTGCATTTCAATCACAAAAAATTCAAAGCAAAAAATATTTTCTTGTATTTAACTTATTTAAATATTGAGTTCAATCAATCCTTATCCTGAGGAGCCACTCAGGGCATGACGGATAAATGTCCTGGCATCCCAGGTGCTATATTTAACCTCCTGACGTAACCAATAGAGCACCTGGCCTTAACAAGCATTGTATCATTGGAAAAGGACATTTAAATACATATTTGTGCCACCATGTCTACTTTTAACCTACCACCAGTGAGTTCCTTCTCATGTTTTCACCATTCCCCACTGCGAGGCTCCTTTGCCCAGCACCTTTTGGTTTAATGTATGGAAATACTGTGGAGAGCATTTTTACCAAAAATTAGGAAGGGCTTGGTTGGACAAATGCAAAGGATTTTTTTCAAATTAAATACACATCTATTTCTCTGACCCCTCCCTTTTTACAGCTGGCCAATCTTTCTAGTGGATGAAACCAGGCTGGGAGCACAGGCCTTGTCAGGGACCGGCTCTTGGTTTACAAATAAAAAGGTTTTTAGGAAAGGATGCATATTATCTCAAGAATCCCACTTTTACTTCAGTGCTGCTTATCCTCTTTCTCAAAGTATTAATAGAAAGTATTAGATCATAACAAATAATATACTTGGAGGCAGTGAATCAAAGTGCTGGGAGCAGGTCACCTACAGTGTCTTATTTTCGGGTTTATTTTTTGATGCTGACGGGCTGCTACGGGGTGAGTAGCAGCACAAGGTAGTGGCTGTGAGGTGTAAACCAACCACTCATGTGCTGCTGTGACTCAAAAAGACTTTGCTGGAAGAGGAGGAATAAAGAAATATGGTATAAAACCAAAATTCACTTCATGCTTCTCAATGTCCCTGGACAGAGAAGGAACTGTGGCCTCGCTGTCAAATTGTTCGGTTACAGGACCAAAGTTTTTAGTGTAGGAAGTGTTCTACCAGAATATTTCAAACACTGAATCAAAAGAAGATTCAAAGTGGCAAAAAAAAAAAAAAAAAATCCAAACAAACCCAACTGAAGAGAATATAAACAAGATGCCAAGTAGTTGTTGATTTTTGTCATGATGAGATATGCTAAAGCAAAGAGAAATCACATGAACAAATGCACCTCCAGTTGGTTGTAGAAACTTAAAAATTAATTAGGTTAATATTTGACCCCCCAACACTGAAGACATAAAATCAGAGTGTAAAAGATCGACACAAGATATTCGGTGGGGCCATTGGCATGAGGAGAGTTCTCCTCGCATGACAGCATCTGTCACAGCCTCCCTGGTCTTTACTTAGGGCCCTTGAGAATCCTAAAAGAAAATATTTATCAACAAGATGATGTCAAACAGCCTAATTTATCTCCCCTGCTAATGTTCCCGAGACAGCCACAGGCTCTTAGACATGGGTGCTCATCAGAAAGAAGATACAGCAAAGGAATATTTCCTCAAGCATTCAAAGCCAGCTCTGATTGTATTGATCAGATTTCCTAATGGGAGGTGACGGGGGAAGCTGAGATACAGCACCCAACTCATAATATTCAGGTTTTGCAATATTAATATAAGTTACTATAAACTAGGAAGGGAAGGTGAGATTCTTCCCAAATGTTTTCTCCTTCCTGCTGTTTATAAGACAAGTAAACTTCTATATTTTTAGAACAGAGGTACAAATATCAGCTGTAAATGCCAATGAAAAGCCCTGATTGGCAGCCAGAGTTTGAGCTCTCATCCTGTCTCCCACACTTATCCCTTTGGACAAACCTCTGCTTCACTACTCTGCAGTAAAACAACACAGGTCTTTTATCTTTTAAAGACAAACCTTTTCATTATTAGCCTCATTTTGCAAATCATTACAGCAACTACAGGGAGAGATGTTACTGTATAAGCAGATTGATCTATTTAGGGTTGTCCCATCCCTGGAAGAGTCAAGGCCAGGTTGGATGGGGCTGGGAGCAGCCTGGTTTATTGCACTGATGCTGCTTTCCCCTCCCAAGGTGGGTTATTGTTGAGGAAATACAGTTCTGGTTTCCTGCACTGCCCTGAGGGTGCTTTCCCCTCCCAAGGTGGGTTATTGTTGAGGAAATACAGTTCTGGTTTCCTGCACTGCCCTGAGGGTGCTTTCCCCTCCCAAGGTGGGTTATTGTTGAGGAAATACAATTCCTGATGCTGCCCCTCGGCTGCCTGCACACGGCTGTCCCTCCTCAGCACCCTGAGTGCTGCTGCCATGAGGACACGTTGCAGTTTTCTCACAACGTGCCAGTTTAATTTCACCTCACATTTTCAAACCTACTGGTTTCCATATCCTGCAGCCTTTCCCTGGCTTCTCACTGGACTCCTTGCAGGGAATTTAGAGCAGAGTTGTTGTTTCTTACAGAATCGAGCTGAAACAATTTATTGAGAAGCCATAACCCAGGCCAGGTTCATTTCTATCCCAGAGCACACTCAAATAATTTAATAAGTCTTCCCATTTCTAACAAAGCTTGGCAGCAGGAAGCATTCACCTGGCATTGTACAGCCCTGCCAACTTTCCACATCACCCCCACAGCCACCAGCAAAGGGATGGATTAACACAGCTATGACACAGAGGCATTCCCTGCTGCAAATCCTCTGGGATGAAGGCACAGGGCTGAACACTCCCTTTGAAACTGTGATCAGAGCATCACTTTAATTCTGCAGCCACCTCTGCTGCCTTTTCCAGTTCAACCATTGCCCTGATACTGCTGAAAGATGTTTGTGCCCTGTGTGAGAACAGAGGGAAGAAATCCAATATTTACTCCCTAGGCCTCCATACCTTTCTTTCACCAAGGACATGCTTTCTTCCCAGCAGGGTACAAACTCTGAATACAAAGGTGGGATTGAGGTCAAATTGTGATTGAGTCCTTTTCACCTTTTTTTCTCCTTGGGCTAAAGAAGGAAGGTGTTACTGTCCCTCTTCCCCAATCCAAGTGTTTTCCAGTTAGTGCGGGGTTCATTTGTGGAGCTTCCAGTGAAATGAGCTCGTGATCCTCACCGCCTCGTGCTCCCTCTCCCTCCAAGCCCCTCTGACTTTCCCACTCTGCAGACTGGTTCCCACAGTCAATGGAAAATCAAACGTGCAATTCATGGGCTGTGACAAGAATTGTCCAAAGATCACAGAAGCTGCTGTAGAAGAAGGTCAAGATTTAGATCAAAGCTCAAGGAATCTACTAAAAATACTCCAGAATAACCAAATCTTCCCATTGACAGACAATTCAGGGGCCTTCAGTCTCCTCACCCTGAAGGATGCTGACCAAGCAATGGACCAGAGCTCACATGTCCAGTGTCACAGCCTTCAGCAAACTGCAACCTGTGTCTGAGACTTATTTTTAAATATTCTCTCTCACTCATTTAAAAAGAACATATTTATAGGAAAGGTTTGAACACCTCTGACTGTGAAGCAAGGGGGGAAAGGCAGCGTGCTTCACATTCCTGACTGGCATTGCTGGAGTGGTGTCTCATCTCCTGAAATACAACCTGCACTAGTCCATAAAATATTAAGACTGCTCGCTGGCCGTGGCCAGGAATACTCAGCAGCAGCAGTTCCCAGGGGCAGAACGCCCTGTGAAAGGTCACCAACACAGCACTGAGGTCACCACACAGCAGCCACCAGGAGTAATTCTTCTCTGCACTATTATTAACAGTGCTGGGCAGCCACAAGGAGTCTGCTGGGCTCCCACTGCTCTGCAGCGGCTCCAGACAATAAAAACCCACTTTGTTACTGCATCAGTAAAAGGACATTTAATCACAACATCACCAATTCCCTCCCCTAACTCACTTGGCACTGGGCCATGCCCTCCTAGGAGACAAATCCTCAGTGGGGTAACCTGCAGGAGCTCCTGAGCCAGCAGAAACTTCTGCAAACGGAACTGATCCCACTGAAGCTCCACCAGTGCCATAAATGGGGACCTTACCTGAATTACTCACACCAGGGACAGCTGGAGCCAGGCTGGGAGAGCTGGGAATGTTCACCTGGAGAAGGGAAGGCTCCAGGGAGAGCTCAGAGCCCCTTGCAGGGCCTGAAGGGGCTCCAGGAGAGCTGGAGAGGACTGGGGACAAGGGCTGGAGGGACAGGACACAAGGAATGGCTTCCACTGCCAGAGGGCAGGGATGGATGGGAGATTGGGAATTGGGAATTCCTGGTTGGGAGGGTGGGGAGGCCCTGGAATGGAATTCCCAGAGAAGCTGTGGCTGCCCCTGGATCCCTGGCAGTGTCCCAGGCCAGGCTGGACACTGGGGCTTGGAGCAGCCTGGGACAGTGGAAGTGTCCCTTCCCAGGGATGATGAAACTGGGTATGCTGAGGTCCCTTCCCACCCAAACCATTCTGTGATTCCACATTCTGTGATTGTCTCTAGACCTTTGCTAAGGAAAGCCGTGGTCCTGCCCTCTCCCCCACACCAAAATGCTGGAGGTGCCCCCCAGCCCCTGCCCAGTCCCACACACCTCCGTGCCCGGCCTCACCCAGTCCCACATTCCGACCTTTCCACCTTTGTCTCCATCTGTCCAAAATCATCCAGGCTTCTAAATGGACTTTTTCTCTGCAATGAGGGATCAAGGGGGCAGGAAACTTTATTCATTAAATCGTTCTCATTTCCAAGAGTCTGGCAGACTTTCAGCTCATTTCTTTGGAAACCATTCCATGGGAGGCTGAACTCCTGATGACTTCATGGAGCTTTTTATAAAGCGAGATAATGACGGTGGAGGGACAGAAGCAGCTGCACAG
This sequence comes from Orthonyx spaldingii, assembly GCA_013397795.1. Taxonomy (NCBI): domain Eukaryota; kingdom Metazoa; phylum Chordata; class Aves; order Passeriformes; family Orthonychidae; genus Orthonyx; species Orthonyx spaldingii. The sequence continues at coordinate 33,460 of VZTJ01003106.1, forward strand.
TTCCCCTGGCTGTGGCAGAGATTCCCCAAGCACCACAACCTTCAGCAAGTCCCTCACCCCACGGATGCCAGGAACGGGATGCCCACGGACACAGTGGTTTTTCAGGGAAGGAGACAACTCACCTTCCATTTGGGAATGTCTTGTACCAGATCTCGAGCACATCTTCGGTGTCTGCTCATCAGGGCGGGGATGGTTTAATGCAATAAATCCCTTCAGAACCTGCAAATTCAGTGACCCAACACAGGTCACACCACGTTGAACATTTTCAGTGCTGGAGATTCCCTGGCAAGAGTATCTTTGCTGAAGAGCACAGTAGAGATTAAAAACCCAGTGTAACTCTTGCAGAAGTGTTGTTAATCCACAGATTTCTGAGCAACAAGCATGGAACAAATATTTTTGTGTATTGAATTTTTTTGGCTGTGACACTGCAAATCAAGTCAATAATTTTCAGGTTTGAATGGAGTTGTTCCTACAATGACACAATTCTCCTGCTGTTGACAGCCAGCAAAACCTCCTGTGTAAAAACAGCCCACCCCTTCACTGTGGAGAAACACCAGAAAACACAAAAATGTCAAATTTACTGAAGGAGGATTTTTTAAAAAAGCAGAAACAGGATAGACTAAGACAAGACTAAAGATAGGCATGGCAGGAGCTCAGTGAAAGCCACATGAAATTGCTGTGACTGTCTGTGATAAAAGCTCATCCTAAGAGATAAAAACTAACTTCAGGGGGTTACTGGTCTGTGAAACAAATCATTAAATTACTCCATCACATTTATCCAGGCTCAGAGGTGGCTGAGGTTTTAGCAGCACATTCAGCTGATGGTGCAGAGGAAAGGTGATGGTCTGCAAAAACACGACTGGCACGGGAGAGACTGAACAAGGTGAGGGAACGGCCTCGGGCTGTGCCAGGGGAGGGTCAGGCTGGATATTGGGAAAATTTCTTCGTGGAAAGGGCTGTCCAGCCCAGGCAGTGGTGGAGTCCCTATCCCTGGAGGGATTTAAAAGCCCTGGAGATGTGGCACGTGGGCACATGGGCAGTGGTGGCCTTGGCTGGGGAATGGTTGGGCTTAATGACCTTGGAGAGTTTTTCCAACCCTAATGAGTCTGTGATTCCTTACTCCACATACAAAGTTCTCCCTTGTTTAACAGCAGTTTTCTGACAATTACTTCCCCAAGCCTCACACAAGTGTTTGTGGTACTACAAGGGAAGGAGGGGGGCAGGAGATTTCTTTTGGTGGCTGCAGAGGCTTAAACAATCTCATTCCCTTGGATACAGCAAAACAAAACTCTCTTCATTTGAAGTATTTGCTAATAAAAAGGAGGATCCTGTCCCCACCTGGCCTCCCAGGAAGGGAGCAGCCTGAGGGGGAGCTGGAGCAAGAAATCACAGACTCATAGAGCTTCAAATCCTGCTTTGGAAGGGACCCACGAGGATCATCAAATCCAGCTCCTGGCCCTGCACAGGACAGCCACAAGAATCCTTCCCAGCATCTTTGGGAAGTGCTGGCAGGACGGGAACACCGACTGCCCAACTGCTCTGCGCTCAGAAACTGACAATAATTCCCAGTTTGGATCCAGGTTGGGCTGGCAGGGGAGTGGAGATAATTATAACCTTCCTGGAGCAGCTCCAGCGCCGCCAGCGCCTGGCTGGGATGCAGATGGGTCCGGCTGCGCCGTGTCCCGGGAATATCGGCCCTGCCATCTGCCACGGCCAGGGAGGGACCACAGTGCCCTCAGCAAAGCCGTGCCCACCACCAGGAAACACAACAACAACGCTTTTGTTCACTTTGCCCCCATAAATCCCGGCCACATCGCGGATTCCGCGTCACTGCCAGGCAGAGACACCTTCTGCCAAAGTGACCTCAGAGCTGGGCTGGCTCCTCCCCAGGGCTGTGAGGAGAAAAGGGGAGGAAAAACCCAATGGTCAAAATCCTGAGGGGCCTCTTGCTTTCAGAAAAGCAGAATTAAGGTTTCATTTTAAATCTCAAATGAGCTGAACCCCGGATATCCTCCAACACCTTCCCCCTCTCCCTGCCCCAGCCACCCTGTCATTCCTTCACCAGGCTCAGCAGGGAACAGTGGGCGCTGCTGCCCCTGGCAGAAAAATCCTGCAAAAATGGGATTTTCCCACCTTATCTCCCACCAATATGCACAGTTAATGCATTATCCCAGTGTTCCCTTAAAAACACCAGGAATTAATGGTCTCAGCACCTGGTGGAAAAATTGTTGTGCCTGGATTCAGGCTGCCCTTGTCCACAGGATGGCAAAGAGGCGCCTGTTCCTCCCTGGTCCCATCCTCCCTAAGGAATTGTCCACACTGATGGAGAACTCTATCAGCACTCCAGGATTTTAGCCTGGAGAAAAGGAAGCTCAGGTGAGACCTTATTTTTATCTACAACTTACCTGACAGGAGTTTGGAGCCAGGTGGGGCTCAGGATCTGCTGCCAGGGAACAACAGAGAGGATGAAACAGCCTCAAGCTGTGCCAGGGGAGGGTTAAATTGGATATTAGGTAAAATTTCTTCATGGGAAGGGCTGTCCAGCCCTGGCACAGCTGCCCAGGGCAGTGGTGGAGTGCCCATCCCTGGAGCACAGGTCAGACACTGGGATTTCTCAGGAAGATCTGCACATCAAGCAAAGTTCAAGCCTTTCCTCCATTCATCACTGCAGCACCTCTGACATCCCAGGCACGGTGGAACTCCAAGAAATTCCCTGGCCAACTCCACACAGTTATTTGTTGCTTACACAGCTCTGATTTCCACCCATTAACTCAGGTTTCAAAGGCAAACACACAGGAAATGACACAACATCTGTGAGGATCCCACAGCACGAGGCCCTCCCTCAGAACTCTCCAACATTTACACTAAATCTTTATTTCTGTACAAAAATTTAGGCAATTTTCCTTGTTCCCAAAGAAATCTGCATCTCTGCATGACCCCACGAGTTGCTTACATATATACACACATTTATATTTTTGAAGAAGAAAAAAGCTTTCCAGCTCTGAAGAATGAAGGCAAAAAACAAGTCAGAACTGAAAAATTAATGACAAGAATTAATTGTCAATATTGTTGACTATTCTGTAGCTGTGCATGTATTTCATCCCCATATTACAATAAAACCATATTCAGGATAAGTCAATGCAGACTGCAACAAGAGAGTAATGACACAACCTGTAATTTAAAAAGTGGTAACAGCATCAAGAAATTAATTATTAAATTAATTTAAAATGCGATCATTAAAAAAGCAACGATGAAGGAGAACTCAGCAGCCTAACTTCTATACACTCAAGAAAAAAAGCCCAAAAGTAACATTTTCTGTTAAAAAGTCTATTTACAGTTCCATACACCAGGTGTAAGTGCCTAAGGAATGCACAGTTCAGAGGATCCCTGGGCTAAACCAGACAAAAATAAAGTGTGGTAATGGTGGCTTCTTTTTTAGTCACCTTCTATTTAATTGGATTCTAAGGAAAACTAAAGGCAGATTTCAGAAGTTCTATCAAAGTCAAGGAGTAATGGAGTTAAGAGGAACAGGCAGGAGAAGACCTGGCTTTAAGGCAGCTCAGCATTCCTTCACCCGCCACAAAAATGTCCCAGGAGAATCATGGAATCCCGGACTGGTGTGGGTTGGAAGGGGCCTTAAAGATTATTTAATTCCAGCTCCCTGCCATGGCAGGGACACCTCCCAGTGTCCCAGGGTGCTCCAAGCCCCAATGTCCAGCCTGGCCTGGGCCAGTCCCAGGGATCCAGGGGCAGCCACAGCTTCTCTGGGCAGCGCCAGGGAGGAGCTGGAGGCAGAGCCCACCCTGCTGGGAAAAACGTGTCCCACAGGAAACAACCGCAGCCAGCACAGCTAAAAACGGAGGTGGAAGGATAAGGAATGTGGAAAGGCATTTTGGCATCCCTCACACCATCCTAACGGGGTTTGCTGCAATTCCTGGTTCCTCAGAGCTCCAGGAACTCCGCCTGCCTCTGCGTTACTCCACAGGGAGGTTGTTCCACGGGATTCCCCACGGATCCAGCTCCTGCAGCTGGAAGGGACCCAAGGAGCCCCAAATCCCCCCAGGGCTGGTGGGGATGCAGAGCTGGGCAGGAACAGCCCTGGGATTACCGAGGTTGGAAAAGCCCTCCAAGGTCACCGAGTCCGAGCTGTGCCCGACCCCCCCCCCAGCACCCAGACCGGAGCACCGAGTGCCACCTCCAGTCCATGAACACAAAACTGGGAATTCTATCTCCTAACCCAGCTTTGGCTCCATCTCTTCTGCTTTTTGAGATGTTTCCTGTAACCCCCCCCCAGCACCCACAGGTACCTGTGATACGTGGATATGGAAGAGGGGCACATCCCTGGGGTTCAGCATTTCCGACAGGAAAACAACATTTCACAGTCATTTTAATTCCCATTCTCGACACCAACCAGCACAGACTTACCACCAAACTTGTCCCAAGCAAACCTTCCCAAACAAATCCCCACCACAAGCTGGGCAGAACAGCACATTTCACCCCAACACCACCTAAACAGCCCCAAAAACCAGGTCAGAAATCACATATTTGCTTGAAAAGTTTCACTGCACCTCACACACCAAAGGTTTAATGCGAACAGGCACATTTTGACAAGTGTTTTCAACTTAAAATCATAAATACTGGTAGGTTTTAAAGAAGTAGCAATTCTGACATCATCTATAAATGCATAAATATGATGGTACAGAGCCCCCCAGCCCAATTCCAGTCCAAATTTACGTTTGTTGCACTTCAACAAGAATAAGAGAATGGAATGAGTTCCCTTCAGCTCCATGAAAAGCAGAGTTTAAAAGACAGAAAGTGTCAAAGGGGAAAAAATTCAAGGAATGCTCTGATCAAATTTCAGGGAAAAAAAGTTGCTTAATAGAGTCCTGGTTTTTCCGTATTACAATAAACAGGTCTATAAAATGTTTTGGCTAAATGACTTTAATACCCACGCGTGAGTGCAGACACAGGAGTGCTCCAGCTGGGAGCTGCCACCCTCCCAAGGCTTGGGATTCATCTGAAGCAATAATTTTATACATTCTGGAATGAGATTTGATTGCAGTCTCAGCATCAGCCACGTCCTGGCTGCGTTTCTTTCAGGAAGATGACAAAGCCCTTAGAGAGAGAAGGACAAAGTACAAGTGCTCAAAGGAAACCGGACCCCGCTGCGGGGATTCACACGCGGATGTTCCTCCCCTTTGCGAGCACCAGCCTGGCTAGAGCCGGCAGTTTGTACCAAGGGATTGCAGGGCAGTGCAGGAGCAGGAGCGGCAGCCCAGCCTCGCAAAGCCGGGCCTGGGCCAGCCAAGGGCCGGGGCAGGAGCCGAGGATGCTGAGACATTCCCGGACACGGGACACGCACACGGTGACCTGGTCTGTTCCCATTCCTGCCACACACCCCAGCCCCCACAGACGTGCTCAGGCCCCCCAGGCTGAGCTGGTTTTACTTTTTAACCTCTCCACAAGAGAATCCAGCTTTTCTCGGCCCCCTCCCCAGTCAGGCAAGGAGAACACTGAGCTCAAGATGTACAAGGAAGGATTCCCAGCCTTCCAGGTAAAGCAGCATTTTCTGGCTTCATCCAGTCTCAGCTGAGTTTTGTACATTTCCAAATAGGAAAAGCCTAAAACCCCCACCCACCTCTGTCTTTACTCACCCCAAATTTGCCTTGAAAGGCTCAGGGTGCTGAAGCGACTCCACTGTGGATAAAGCTACAATATAAAAATTCACCGGCAAGGCCCTCCTAAGGCAAGGAGAGAATTCCTGCTCATGGTTCTCACACATGAAGTAAAAAGATACAGAGGCAGCCCCTTACAATTCATCATTTTTGGCCATTTCATGTATTCACTGCAACAAGATATCCAGATCACATCTGGATTTACAACCAGGTCACATCTGGACTTCTCACACGTGTGCAAAGCCATTTTCCCTGCTCAGTGCCACTCTGGGTGCCACGGGCCCATCCCTGCCCTGCCCAGGGCTGCAGCACTCCGGGGCTGCTCAGCACATTCATCTCCATTAGCTGAAAACCACTTTTCAGACCTAATTAGTCTGACAGTGACAAACTTCGTGTTCCACCAGCCCGAGGAAGGAGCCACTGCCACCAGGAGGTTTCCAAGGCCCAGGATTCCTGGACTGAGTTATTTAAGCAGAGTCCCTTGACAGGAATTCCAGCCAAGCACCCTGACACAAGGACAAATTCAGTATTTCCTGTCCCAAAGCAAAGCAGGTGATGTCTGATAAATGGGAAAGTGCTTGGAATGGCAGGGGTAGGAGAACTGTAACAAATTTGTCACAAATCCTGTTAAAACCTGGGTGTAGGGAGGGGAAACCCACCCATTTCCACACACTGGGAGGCTTTTATAGATATTTACCTCTATTTTAAGGGAGTGGGAATCATAGCATAGAAATAAAACTGATTATGGAATTAGTTTTAGGCACTTGAGCTGCAGAGATGTGGAAGGTGCCCGTCAGGTGCATTTACCATTCACACCTACACCTACACAATGCTCAGCAGAGCAGCTCCTCAGCCTCCCTAAAGGAAAAAAATATTAAAAAACGAAGCTGTTCACATTCCCCAAGTTTATCTTCCACCTCTCCTCACAATTAAAGACCTGTATAATTCCCAGATGCCAGAGGCAGCATCCTCCACAGATCATTTACCAAACTGACGATCTGATAAACCAAAAGAAACATTGAAAGTATCAGATTATTGAAATGTGACCTTTTTTTTTTTTTTTGCTACTAAAATGCCATTTTGCAGCTTAACTTCAATAACCATTTTTAAGGCCCCTCCTTTTTCCTCAGGATGAATTTCATGGAGAACAAAGGCAAAGCTTGGGCTCCAGCTGGAAGTCAAGGCAGCAGAACCCCGAGGGTGAAACACAACAGCCACACACCAAGGGCATGACTCGGGGTAAGACAATCCCTGCCCAACAATCCCCAGTGGAAGCAGCACTGATACAAAGTTCCCTGGCTTTTCTATGGACAGAGCTGGGGGAAAATGGGAATTGCCCTACAGAGAAAAGAAAAAAGCTGTCAACAAGGAGCACTTACACAAAACACAAAAGGGGTCGAGAGATCAAAAGTTTGGCTGCTCTTCCCAGTGACTGAATTTAAAACATTTCTAACTTCACACACGTGCACTTCAAAGCAGCAGCACAGCAACCACTCCAGGTGAGAGGCTGGAATTGATCACAGCAACCATTCCAGGTGAGAGTCTGGAATCCATCCAGAGTCTGGAACCAATCACAGCAACTATTCCAGGTGAGTCTGGAATCATCACCTCTGCTGACAAGACCCACCAACCCCACAGACTGAAAATAAAAATTTAAAATCCAAAAGCCCTGGACAACACCACAACGTGTCAGGAAACATCAGCCACCACTGGATTCTGGCTACATTTGCCCTCAAAACCATAAACTACACAGAAAGGTCACAGTTACCCATGACCTGTCTGCAGTCAGGTTAACACTGGGTTGTTCACTGACCAACACACAGAAAACAATTGAATTTTTGCATCACAAACCCCTCAGGGCACAGAAAACCCTGTCTGACAGCCAGTCCTGAGGTGTGCAGTCACTCCCAGCCCTGCTGGGCTCTGTGGCCACTGGGGAAACCAAGACAAGGTGAACCTCAGAGGCCACGGTGAGGGAAGTGGCCGGGGAGGGAGAGAGTAAACCCAACTTCACTGATGTGTGAGCACAGAGCATCTGCCTGCACCACAACCCACACCTGCACCACCTGGCAGAGAACTCCTACACATGGACAACCAAGAAACCCCAACACTGCTCCACCATGGACAGCAACAACTCCTTTTCTTGCCAACCAACCCCCAGCTCACCCAGCCTGTGTGGATTTAGGGAAGACACGACTCAACCACCAAACACTTGGGTTTAGAAGCAGGTCTGCTTTTTCTTTTTTTTTTTAGACTAGAAAATGTACAATTCCATTTCATATGCAAGTGTGCACAGAGCTCGTTGCTTGTAGATACTGTCAGAGAAACTGAGAGAGTCTTTGCATTAAATTGTTAATTCTTCAAACATTGATACATTTTGCAATACACCAGTTAAATACCAAGCTCAATGTGCATGCACTAGAGATATATGCATGTACACCTTAATGTTTAACAAAGACAGCAGATCCCCCAGCCAGGGAGCATTGGAGATACCAAAAATAGATTAAAAAGTTAAATTCTTTACCTGCCTTTGTTAAATACAGACTTTGAGACTGCCTCCCCTCCTTTCCCCGGGGTTCTCGTGCTCCCAGGGAGGCAGGCGGGCGGGAAGGCAGGAGCTGACCAGATTATCCCAGAACCAAAGAGAAGCACCTTAAAAAGTTCAAACTAAGCTTTAAAATGTCTTTAAAATGCCTCTTCCATCCTTACCAGACACAGGGGCTGAGAAAGGGAAGAACATTTTCAACAGTTTTGTTTCATTTTGCTGAACTCCCAGTGCATCTCCCACAGGAGAGTCTGACACTTCCAACCACCCCACTGCCATCCCAACTGCCTGGATCCTCTGGAGTGGGAATTCTGACCACCTTCTGCCTGGGACAGCCATCCCAGCAGGGGCCAGAGCAGGGAAAGGTGAGCCTGCTCTTCTCACACTGCATGGGGACCATGCAAGGGAGTTCTGCTTTCAGGAAGTTCTGCCCTGGAACTCGTGTGGGTCACCTGGAGCTTTTCAAGTAGTGTCATCTGCTTTGTCCCCATCCAGCCCCCTCCACTGCACATTGATATACCTGCACATTTTAATATCTGCACATTTTATGTAGCAAAGAGAGTTTTTCCTCTGAAAAACACTTCTGACTTGTATGATTCCAGTGGGACTTCAAACATAACTTTTGTGCCTCTTCTTTGGTTAAGAAAAAAAAAGATACTTTTCCCTTTTTGACAGCTAAAGGTACTTCTGCCAGACCTGAATCAACCAGCACAGCAGAGGAGGAGAGCAGTGGGCAGGACCTGCAGCATCACCCAATCCAATGGTGACCACAATAAAAGAGGAAAATCCATTTCCTTTGAAACTCTTCAGCAAATTTGTTCTGTTTGCCAACACTGGAATTCAAAGCTCAATCCGTGTGCCCCAATCCATTCCAGCCTCCTCCCTAACCAAAGAACCACATGGGAAAACAAGCAATGGGCTGAAGAGAGGGTTTGTCTCTCAGTTGTGGAGAGCCAACGTGTGATTGAGGTTACGGACACAGGGACAGGGCCTGTGACCCGGGGCCGTGTCACAGATCAGCGCTGCCAACATCTGATCCAGCTTCACACACTGGGCTGAGCAGATTGCAATTAACCTAGGACTGAGGTATAAATATACACAAATATGTACAGTACACATACAGGAAAAGAGTTCTGCATTTGTAACATCGGCCACCTTAAAAATCCCGGGGAGTCGAGAGCTACGCCAGTGGTTCGCTCGCTGATTTACTGGAATAACGAAGCCAACAACTTCCACTAGGGAGGGCTACAATGGGATAATAAAACTCTACATTAAAAGCTCCTTCCTCTCGCTCCATCCTCCCCACGCCCAGGGCAGGACGGATCCGAGGGGCAGCTTGGAAAGGTCGGTCACAGCTTGGAACATCCTCCGAGGAACCCGACCCAGCCCAAAGTGCAGCTCTGCTCTCGTGCCTGCTGCCAGCTCGTGTCCCTGTGTGTGTGTGTGTGTGTGTGTGTGCAGCTATGTAGAAAATACAGTTGCAATCAGTTCAGTATAAATACATCTCCCCCACCAATCTGCCACTGGTGCAGCTCTGCTGAAGCAATGTCTGTGCAAAGAGGTCATTAAAAATCATCTGATCTTCAGCCGGGACATCATCCACTCCAGGCCTTGGCACAGTCTGGGGACACAAGAGAGGACGTTTAGGGAATGCAGGCACTTCTCAGGAGAACTCCACAACATCAGTTTAAATTCTTCCCAAGAACTCTAATAAATCATTTCTGGAAACTCTTCACTCCCTGCACAGCATTTCCTAGATCTTGTTATACAATCTGTGCTGAGGGAATTCAGATCCCAGTTCTTCAACACATGAAGTTCTCTCTAATTAGGATTATTCTTAACAAACCAGATTTCAGTTTGCCCCCCACCCTCACGAAGCCCAAATAATAGAAAGTTTTATCTCCGTGAGGTGACACTGTGGGTTTGATGTAGAAGTTGGTGTTCTGAGCCCAAAAATCCTGGAAGTGTCAAGATTTTTAAGTGGTGAGGCCCTGGCACAGGGAGCCCAGAGAAACTGTGGCTGCCCCTGGATCCCTGGAAGTGCCCAAGGCCAGGCTGGATGGGGCTTGGAGCACCCTGGGACAGTAGAAGCTGTCCCTGGCCATGGCAGGGGTGGCACTGATGATTTTAAGGATTTTAAGGCCCTTTCCAACCAAAACCATTCTGGGATTCTGTCACTATTCTGGTTGGGCAGGAACGTGTGTGAAACCCAAATACCACAATAAAAGCCCCAGAGCAGTTCCAGATTCCCCTCCTGGCGACACAAACCCCTCTTACCCCTCTCCCGTGAGAGCACAGCAGGCCTGAATGTGCCACTGGTGATCCTTAATCGAAGTCAGCTTCAGGAACTGGGAGATTTCAGCTACTGTCATGCACTCCTTCACATCCTGCTTGTTAGCAAAGATCAGCAATCCTGCCTTTTTCAAGTCCTGGGGAGAAAGAAGAGCAGATAATGACAAAGCAGCCCCTGGAGGCAAACCAGGGATACCAAAGCAGAGAACCAGAGCTCAGCTAACAACCCTCCAGAGCAAAGTGCTGCAGGCTGACAGGAACTGCAGGAAATCCTTTGATCCAGCACACCACACAGCCAATTCTTCCGTGGATGAGGAGTAAAAAACTCAGGGCAATGTTTTGCTGTGCTCCAGGAGGATCAGAGCTCTGTGTCCCCCTGTACCTGAACAGCACTGACAATCTGGGAACAGTGACTCCAGGGATGAGCTTATTTTACCTCAAATTGCTTGGAATTACACCAGGTTTTATTGAAAATCTATCCCTTGGAAAGCAAAAAAGTGTCCCGGGAAGCCAAACACGCTCAGGCACTGAGCTGCCTGTCAGGCACACTCCTGTTCACAAGCAGCAAAATTCAGTCCCAAATAATCAACTGCTCCAGAAAATAGCTGGAACTGAGCTGGACAACTCAATTTTGCCTTAACAGAAACTCCACAGAACCGGTTAGGAGAAATAAAAGATTTTCCAGGAGCAAAGAAAAGCTATTTTAAATCAATATTTGACTTTCATTGCTGCTCTCTCCCAACGTCACAGCCACGTCTGGAGAGGGAGCCTGGGAACATCCTGCCGGGCAACAATGGCCACATTCACTGCGGGGTGGCTCCCAAATCGCTCCCGTTCTGCCTGGAATTCCAGACTTTCCCTGAGGCAAAATCAGCTCCTTAACAACTTCACCTTCCTTGAGAGATTACGACGTGGAAGATGCAGGTTTTAGCAACAGCCTGAAGAGTGCAGCTCTGAAATCCTAATCCTGGACAGCAGCACCGATCCCCCCGTGCCACATTTAACGCTCCACGGCCTGACCTGCTCTATTAGAATTTACTTTATTAAACACAATTTAAATTAAACACCAAAACATTAAAAAAAACCCAAAAATTAAAACTTTAAAGATGCTATGCAAAACCCTTGTTTTTCCTCAGAGGAAATCCATAGGCAGGCTTTGCCCTTCCTGCAGCATCCCAAGCTGTGGCTATAGGTTAAAGATAGCTGCAGTATTTTGGGCTATAATGCCATCATTTTTATGCACACTTTTTTATTCTAACACTTAAATCTGGAAGCATCAGCTCACACACCCTGATCCACTTTGCATTCAGGTCATGCCACAGGTGCTGCCTGGCTTTTCCATCAGCCCAGCTCAGGTTTAGGCCTGACCCAGGGCTCAGGATTAAAGGGGGTCTTTACAATTTAGCAATTTCCACTCTGGAATTCCAAATGCCCCCAGAGCCACGGGCTGAAGTTCCTTCAGTTTCACAGCTGGGTGCTCTAACACTCATTATTAAGGTTGTAAAACACAAAACCTCAGGCAACCATGAAGATATCAAAAATAATTACTAAGTTATTGCAGGAAACTATGGGGTTTTAAAGGCTCTAATTCAGATATTAACATGGATTGAAGTACAAAACCCACAGATGTCACTGACAGGTCCCAACTGCTGTTTCACTGGAGCACTCTGACAAAGCTACTTCTGTAATTTAGTATTAATTAACAGCTTTATTGGGAGTTTCACAGAAGGCAGTGCAGCAGGGACAAGGCAGTTCAGGGTGTAAATCTGCTTCCCTTAGCGTGGATCAGCCAGATAATTTATTAAAATAAATATTAAAGAGTCAGGGTGCACTCACCTCGTGTGCTAACATTTTATACAGCTCTTCTTTAGTCACAGAAATTCTCTCTCTGTCTGTGCTGTCCACCACAACTATCACAAACTGCAAAAAGGAGAGAGCTGTCAGCAGAGAAACTCTTGCTGTTCCCACCCCCAGCCCATTACCCAGCTGGATTGTCAGACACCAGCCCTATTCCAACACCCTCCCCAGCCCAGTGTGGGGTTCACAGCTTGTGCTGTGGTTTGGGGACAAAGGCAGCTCTGACACAACTTCTGACTTTCTGTTCTCCATTTTTCAGTGAAAAATTCATATTGAAAGCAAGAACATTCTCTGTAATCCCAGATCTGGTTTTGTTCTTTGCTTGGTGTGACTGAGGCACCACACAGATCCCTCAAATAATTTGCTGCAGCCTTTAAAACAAAGTGCATCAGCTTTCTTTGTCCAGTTCAAGAACGAACATGCAAATAGGTATTTGCAAGGGATTAAAAAAGCCCTGAGGCTCCCAACTCCAAGAACACACTCCAGCCTCATTTAGGCTGGAAGAGACCTTTAAGGGATCACAGCACCTCACCGGGATGAACTGGAGAGCAAAGGCAATTACTGTACAAATTGTATTTAACCATAAAGAACATAAATATAATTTATATAATATAAATAATTGTATTTAAACTGTACTTGATAACACATGGGAAACCTTGATTTAAAACATTATTTTTATCAAGTCGTGTGCTTTATAAAATTTATAATTTTTTTATATATATATAAATATGTGCGTGTGTACTACAACTTCACCTCTAAAGAGTTCTGAAAACTCTTGGGGGTGCTTCAGTTGGCGATGACAGGAGCTTGTAAGACAGAGCTCTTAAAGTCTTGGAGGAAAACTTTAGGGCTGTCCTCACTGCTGAGGGGTCAGACAGGTTTTGGAGGACCCACTGCAGAGAGAGCGACCACGGACAACAGGGGGATGTGCAATTCCCAGCTGGAGAGGGTGCCAGAGCCCAGCCCAACAGGGGGGATGTGCAATTCCCAGCTGGAGAGGGTGCCAGAGCCCAGCCCCGGAGCCCTGGCCAGCCCGGGGCCCTCACCTCGGTGTTGGTGTAGTAGGTGTTCCAGGAGGAGCGCAGGGACTCCTGGCCCCCGATGTCCCACATCAGGAAGCGCGTGTTGTTCACCACGATCTCCTCCACATTGCTGCCGATGGTGGGAGAGGTGTGAACCACCTCGTTCATGGAGCTGCACAGGAACAGGGACAGGGGCAGTCACCTGCAGCACCCAGACTGAGCAGTGACACCCACACCCAGGGGGAACCTCAGCAAACACTGCCTGGGCAGCAGAGACAAGGTTTGACGGTGGAAGGTGCAGAAACGTAAATAAAAACAGCAATAAAAAGGACTAGGTGAACTATATCATTATCAAATTAGAGAGCTGAGAGAGCACTCGTGAACAAATTGTTATAATTAATTAAATCATGAAGCTGAGAGAATTTTCGCTACAGAAGCTGTTGGGAGCACTCAGCTCTTCTTTCTCCAGGCCCATTTTGGCTCGCATGGGACAGAGCAGTTGTTTTGCTTCAAGAATGTGGTTAAGCCACAAGATTTCCAAGGTTTCAGGAAAACAACAGCTCATCCTCCAGCTCCACCAGAAACACTTCATCCACTCCATCCCGCTCTCCTTCCACAGCAGGACACTAAAACCAGATTTTCTTCACAACTCAGTTGCTTTATGTCCTAACTTCCTCCTCTCCTCTCCTCAGCACAGTCCAATACACGACTTTTTGAAGACAAATGCAGCCATTAAATATTTCAAATACATTATTTAGAGATGCTGAGTGTGACTTTGTCACTAAGACCACCAGTTTAATATCAAATGACCAGATATGTGCTCTGGATTCTCCTAAAGTTCAAACTATTTAAACTCTACTGTAACATGCAAAAAATTTAACAGTGGCTCCAAGGCAAACCAGCTGTGTTCAAAAGAACTTAATTATTTTTTCTTCTGATATAGTTTTCATCTTGATATAGTTTTTCATTTTGCATGAACTTTTTTGAAGTTTCAGCAGAGCTTTTAGTTACAGTGACTGCAATTTGAGATTTGTAATGGTGCTGGAATATTTCCTGGAGAGGATACAGAGAGCCAAGGAGATAAAGGGATGGTGCAGTGTTCTGAAAAGGAATCCCAGGCCAGTGCAAGGAGAGCTGAGTACGAGCATGGGTAAAAAAGGAGGTGTCTGGAAGAGGAAAATGGGATATGCAAAGGTGGGGTAGGGTCAAGGAGGAGTCAGGCAGGAGAACAAGAAGAGAGCTGGGAAAGTCCTGTGGAGTTAAAGTGGGTACAGAGCAAAAGGAGACACACAGAGATCCACTGTATAAGAGGGAAAAGAAGACACTGAAACTGCAGAAATAAGGGGAAGAACTGTGAGACATTTGTGGAGGAAGTGGATTTAAAAGCACCAAGGACGGCCCTCGGCTGCAGAAGTTCCCAGCCTCAAGAAATACCCTTCATTCTGTCTGTGCCTTTTCAAACCTCTCACTCCCTCTGTAAATCACCATCACCTTCATCCTTTCACTCTCCCTGCAGCATGGCAGGGCACGAGCAGCTGGAAGTGTTTTGGAAAGGCAAAGCAGGTCAGAATGTGACAAACCCCAACCGCTTCCAGAAGGCCAATTTTAAATGTAGGATTGGAGCAGCGTGGCCACATCACTTAACAGGAGTTACCTGTGACTCAGGAACACTCCTCAGTACCACAGCACTGCACGTGGGAAAGGCCCAATCTGTCCCCAGCACAAACAGACCTTGAGCTGCCTGTGCCACCCAGCAGCTTCTGAGCCTGTGCACAGATTGGTACCCCCTTATCAAACTGCACTGGAGCAGCTGAGATACGCAGCTCATTCGAGCTCCATGTAAACCAGGAGCAAGGTTAATGCACAGCAAACACCAGTCAACGCTGCTGCTGAAGGCAGAGGGGGCACAGCAGCACAGAGATGTCCTGGGTTCATGCTGGGATCAGCCTTCCTCCTCATACCACACCACAAATGACATAAATTAATCTCAGCACTGGGCACACAGGGCATGGCAGGCAAAGGTGCTTTGCCACTCACAGAATGATCTGTCTGGTGTTTAAATCTGTGGTGTGGATCAGTTTTGCAACAGTGTCCCATGGCCAACACTCACTACAATCATATTTTATGGGGCTGGCAAAGCGCCACCGAGGGTGGCTGGGAGTGCATGCTAACAGCGGGTGATGTGATCCAAAACCCTCTGAACAAAACCTCATTCATCCAGCAGGCACAGCAGAGCCCCTTCCAACCTCCAGCCACCCGCTGCCACCTGTACAGCTCTGAGTGAAGGCAGCCAGGGCAAGGGAACACACCTGGAAATGGCCCGAGCGAGCAGGTCCTACTTACAATTGGTACAGAATGGTCGTTTTCCCTGCATTGTCCAGGCCCACAATGATCACTTTGTGCTCTGCAAAGAAAACAGCACTGGTAAGTCACAGCTCACTCTGCTGTCGTGACAGCAGCTGGGCTGGATCAAGGTTAGTGCCACGTTTGCCACTGGTGTCCTGAGCCAACGCTGCCCAGCTCCAGGTTTTTTCTGGGCCAGCCCAGGAAGTTTGTGTGGGCAGGTGCTGCTCTGAGCAGGGAAGGGACTGGCAGTTTATCCCCATCCACAGCAACCATTCCTGAGAGATTTCAGGAGGAAGTTTTCCATCTCTGACTGCCAACGTCACGCTGGGATCCTCTCCCAAGCTCCTGCAGGGTTTTGCAGCCTGTATCAAACTCCATCCCCCCAGCCACAACAGCTCTCAGCTCCACTTTCCCTCCATCCAGCCAGTATCCTGACGTCCTTGCAAAGAGCAGGTAAAACCCCAGCCAGGCTGATCTGCAGTGTGATCCCAGTGCCCCCAGTGCCCTCCCTTGCTCCTGGGGAACAGATGTGCCCTCCAACCTTTCACAGCACACACTCACCCAGTTTGCTCTTGGATGAGTCACCAGGTGCTCCACAACCCTCCTCTGACACTTTGGAGCTCAATGCTCCAATCAGTTCTTGCTTCCCTTCAGCACCTCCTCTCCTGTGCATCACCAAAATGCCTGGGGACTCTACAGCTGGTGGTGTCAAGCACGTCCAAATTTATGACTTCCAGTTTGAGTGAGCACAGCCAGCTCTCAGCCCTATTACACAACTTTCACTTGCACAACCAAGCAGGACCAGTCAAGTAAAAGCTTGGTGAGAAGGGGGTTTCTCCCCTCCTTCCCTGTGCTCCGCAAGGGCAACAAAAAGCCATTATAAACATCCCCAAGCTTCAGACACTGAGACCAATTCCTGGCAGCAAGCTACACTCCCACTGACTTATCCCAGAGGAGAGGGAGGGGACAGGGGTCAGGTAAGTCGGGGTGTCTTGGGTTTGATTTTATCAATATTGTGTGGTTTTGCAGAGTTGTCTTTTATGCCATCCAATATAAATTCCAGCTTTAATAACTTTGCATAACTGCACAATATTGTAAAAGTGTCTGCTTACCTGACCCCACATAACTAGGAACTTTTGTTTCGGGTGGGATGCTGCCAGCATAGTGGATGTTAGGAAATCAGTTGGAGCAGAAGGTCTGAGGTGGGGCTGGATGCTACAAGACAAAAACATTTTGTTGTATTTGCACTAAGTTAACGGGGACACAACTGGGACATTCAGCGAGCAGGTGTGAGAGTACTGAGGTTCACTCAAAATCAAATGCCAAGGCCTTTATAAACACGGAGAGAGCATCAGCAGGTGTTCTGTAGTTAAAGTTACAACTCTCATGAGCACCTTGCTGTAAGGAGACGGGTGTTAAAAATCCCAGAATGGTTTGGGTTGGAAGGGAAATTAAGGATCATCCAGTGCCACCCCCCTGCCACGGGCAGGGACACCTTCCACTATCCCAGCCCCGTCCAGCCTGGCCTGGGACACTTCCAGGGGCAGCCACAACTGAAGTGATAAATAACATTTATTGCATGAACGAGCCAGATATCGAGGTTTGCCACCTAAACCCACACTGTGCCGACAGCAAGACGAACCCACCCGCCACGCCGCGCCACGGCCGAGTTCTCCTGGCACACGTTAATAATTTAACAGGCGGCTGTCAGGAAATGAGCATTCCGGTAATTGAGAGAAGGGGGAAAAGAAAGGTGAAAGCCCGGTTTCCAGGAGCCCGTGCGGCCGCCCCGGAGCGGGTCTGGGTCCCTCGCGGCTCGCCCCCGGTCCCCCCGGGCCTCACCCTGGTGGTTGAAGAGCCTCCATATCCTGGTGAAGAGGATCCCCATTCTCGGCCGGGCGCTCCGGGCCTCGCCGGCCGCGGCTCTGCGGGGCCGCGGGCGCTCAGGGCCCGGCG
>VZTJ01003106.1:54907-101395 GCA_013397795.1 Orthonyx spaldingii
CTCCCTCTTTTTTTTTTTTTTTTTTTTTTTAATAATTTTAATTTTGTAGTTTTCTTTGAAAGCCACTAAAAGCGGAGGGAGAGCAGAGCATGCACCACTGTACACATTGCATAGTATATGGTACCCACATGCCTGGTCGGGTGCTACACACACAGGGTCTAGAGGGCAAAACAAAGGGAAAATCAGCAGAAAACACAAATTTGGGGTGGCTTTGTCCCAGTAAAGGCAGAAATGTCTTCACCAGTGTGGCTCTGAACTGGCTCCCAGTGAGGCAGCGCTGCCAGGCTCTCACTGGGAACCAGTCTGGCTGAGAGACAGAGATTTCCCGGGATCTGAGAAGCCCAAGGCCTGGAGTTTGCAGCTGGAATGGCTGATCCCAACCTCCTCCCCACTCTGGTCACACACGATCTGCGTTTTGCTTGCCCGGCTGTGTCTGCAGCGGGGGAATCGCTCGGCCGTGTCCCAGCCCTGCACACAGCTGGGCCCACACACGTTCCTTAACCTCACCTCCCTTCACATTCCCAATTCTCAGGAATTCTGGGTGCTGTGACACTTTTCCCTCCCCCACCTCCAAGCTCTGTGTCGCCACAAACATTTCCTGGGAGAGTTTCATTCCCGACCTTGGGCTGCTGGTGGATTCACCAGTCACATCCCAAATCTACACATGGGCCAAAATTCAAGTTATTAACGTGATTTCGGCTTCCAGGAGGAAATCAGCAGAAATGAATGCAGTGGGCTCTGGGATTTTAAAAAGTTCTTTTTGTTGGCATTAATTAATTAATATGGAAGGGATACAAGTTATTGAAAAATCAATCCCGTGTGCAAAATGCCAAAATCAACTGCTGAAGTATCAGGCAGCGAGTAAACAGATCAAAAATGCAATAAATCCACTGATGCTGGATCAGAAATCTCCCCCTTGGTTCCAAAAACACGATGCCAGATGCAGGAGTGGAATTATTGTAAATTTGTGCTATTACAAATGTGCTTCTTTTCCCTTGCTCTGTTTCTACACCGTTGGCAAAAGAGATAATTTTGAGCCGTGTGGATTCTCTGCTGCGTGTGCAGAGGAGATTTCACACGGGGGTGTCACAGGTAATTGCAGTTGGTTTTTCAGGCAATACTGGTAAGGCAGGGGATGGTCAGGAGGTGCCATTCCTGGGCAGACCTGGCTCTTGGACAAGGCAGGGGTTGGTGTTCGTGGGATGTCTGGACACAAACTCACTGCCAAGGAATTTAACTTCCCAAATTCCCAACGCAGGTCCATAAACCACCCTGACTGGAGCAAGCCAAGGCTGCTCCCAGTTGCACAGGAATAAAGGAGTGACACTCATTAACATCTGAAATGATTTCCACCTCCTCCCCAAATTCTCTGGATGGATTTGATCACAACATTTCTCCTGATTTCTGGAGTGGATTCCAAACACAATGAAAGAAACCTGAAATTTCACTCCTAAGCAGCATTTTCACCTCTTTCTCTGAGTTAATTTCTTACATATATTACAACTTTGCTAGAATTTCCCTTTATTTTTAAAGACATGCCTTTATTTTTTTATATAAAATAAACTGGGCTTGGTAACAACCTCACCAAAGTTATTCAAATGACACCACACTCTCTTTTAGGGTCATTTTAACTCCATTTCCCCAGAGTTAAGCTTGGCTGCATTACAGGGTCCTGAGGCCTTTGTAGGACTAATATTTGAGGGAATGAGAGGCAACTCCAACAAAACATATGGCAGCAGAATCCCATGGATCCAAACCTGGGCTGGCACCAACAGGGGTAATACAATCTAATTTTAAAATACTCATTTTTAGGAGCAAACCCAGGTTTGTATAAATGGCTTTTTATAAAATATGTATCTGATTTTTTCATTTGTGGTCTCCAATTATTTTGCCTTAAAAAATCATTTGGATGTGGGATCACAGACAAGTTTCAGAAATACTGAACTTGTGAAAGAAAATACTACAGAGGACATATTTAACATATTATTAAAGAAAAAAGGAGTGTCAGAACCCCTGACTTACCCAAATCAGTGTGCTGTGAACAACAGGAATAACAATGTTATTTTGGAATGGTGAAGTCAGTAAAGACAGGAGATTCTGGGATGCTCCAGGGAACTCTGTGGTGTTGAGAACAAACTGAATTCAGAAGGTTTGGCATCAAAGTGAAGTTACAAATATCAGCAGCTGTGAGTTGCACATCCCATGGGAGAAATGTTTGGCATCAGGAAAAGACTCTGTACATATTAAATAGAACTCCAGGGAGAAAGTATTTGAAATTCAAAGTTCAACAATTAAAATAATTGATTCACAAACACAAGGCTGTGCTGAATTTTCTCTTTAGAGATTGTTGTTATCACCTTGATTGGTTAAATCCCTGTTAACCCCAGAGTGTCTGAAAGAGAAATTCACGTAACAACAAAACTTTAAAAAAATCTCTGTTTTATAAACATTTCTAAACCCTCTGTCTGTGCCAGAGCTTAGAACAGAGCTCTGGTCTCCAGTATTATTTTAATTCCGAGAAATGCTGTGAGGACTGGAGAATGAGGCTGCATTGATTCAGTCAGGAACACATGAGCTCCACAATCTCAGCCCAGCCACAGCAGAGCTGCTCAGCAGTGCTGGAATCCCACGGGAACATGGAGTTCCCAATCCCGATCCCAGCACAGCTTCCGCTCCTTACTGTGTCCTCAACGGAAATTCCTTTTTCAAACAAACACTGCCCATAGTATCTGCAATAAATGAAGACTCTCCCAGCATGGTTGGTGTATTTGTACTTCAAGAATATCTCTTTTCAAAGAATTAAACACCCCAGCAAGGAATGAGACCTGCAGGGCCCCTGATTCCTGATATTCCAATGGAATGGGCTCTGGGAGAAACTCAGGACACACAGGAGTCAAGGCAGCTTAACCCCACGGAACAAAGGACCTCAGGCCCATCCCCGACTTCCCTCACAAGTTTGTTTTTGTCAAACCCAAGTCGTTTTGGCACTTGAGATGCTCAGGTGACGGGGTTGTGCAGATGTGTGCTGGATGGGGATCCTTCCCTCCCTGGTGTGACATGGAAGACTTAAACAAGGCTCTGAAAGGCTCTAGGAAATCTGTCGGTGCAATATGCAAATATGCAAATCTCCTCAAGCAGGTAATGAGCTGATCCCTAATCTACTGCAGAATAAAGAGAAGCAGCTGCTGCCCGGGGTTCTACAGCTCCCCTGCACTCGGGACTTCAATGCACGGACAAGGGACTCAGAGAGCTCAGAGGAGAATGGGTGGCCTAACGCCTCCTTTCTCATGCAGGGCTGTGTGCTGTACATGGAAAAAGGGCTGCAAGACTTCCTGGAGGATGCTCCACTGTGCTGCAGCACAGAATCCTGGAGGGGGCAGCTGCAGCTGCCAGTCCCGGGCCGGGTCCTGCTGCGTTCCCTCAGCCCCAGAGCTCCCCTGGCATCTGCAGCCAGAGGGAATCGGGCGGGATCAGGTCTGGCAGATCCATCCAGAACTCTGGACTCCAGTGGATGCACAGATTTCCGTATTTTCCTTGGTAACTGGTCCATTTGGATCACCCAGTGCTGCTGGAGCTGCCTGTCAGGCAGTGGGGTCATTAAAATGATTAATTAATCAGGTGTCTGCCACCTCTTAATGCTGCTGGAGATGTGTGTGGGTTTGGGTGTTCCACAAAGGACATGGATCACTTTTCCCAGTAACTTCAAGAGGATAATCAGACTCCAGGATGCTGGAAACACCAGTATTCTCTGCCAACTGGTCCAGGAAGTAGAAGAAACCAGAATATTCCAGAAATTCCTTTAGTGCTACATGCTTTCAAAGCCTGGTGTCAGCAGGCTTTGGAAGGAAAACAAGCAAATAAAGAAGTTAATGATCCTTATTTTTGGGAAAAAGAAATAGTTGTGATGTGAACCTGCATAAACAAGTGCATGTTCAAATTCCAGGGAATGTGTGCGGTGGGGGATTTCGGGAGGCTCTGCTTGAAGATGTCAGTGGTTGTTCAGAATGGACAATTGGGGTCAATTTTCAATCCCATGGGATCTAAGGCTTCACTGATGGTGTAAAATACAAGGTCCAACCACAGAAATTCATCTCTTGGAAAGAACTCAGAAAGAAATGATTTTTAGGAAGTAAGGCAGCAATATCTCCAAGGATTTATCATAGCTCTTGGAATCCAAAGCGTGGAATCAGCTCCACAACTTCCCTGTGAGCAGATTTTTGTCTGATATTCCCTTTTTATTGCAATTCTGACCAAGATGTTGTTTGAAATGTTCATCACTGGTGACTGTTTAGGCCCACTCCCTGCCTTGGGATCTGATGGCTGGAATGGATCTCCTGGAGAGTTCTTGTGCGCCGCTGGAATTGTCAGACATTCAGAGGCGGATTTGGGGAGATGGAACACGTAGGCAGCTGCTGGGGTACTGGGGTGTAGGTACTCTACACACTGGGTCAGAGGAGGGGATTGTTTTCCTTTTAAAAAGCAGGATAAAAATGGGAGAAAAATCTGATGTCTCTGTACTCCTGATCCATTTTGGGACTTCTAGCTGGATTCAGGTAAAAGAGAAGAAAAAAAAAAGACTATTCCCAACCTCCAAGCACACAAACGATGGAGTTTGTTCCTTTTCCTGTCCCTGTTTCCTGTCTCCTGTCGCAGTTCCTCCCTGCTGGTCCCGACAGAACTGTCAGGACTGGCTGAACCCAAGAATCATTTGGCTGCAACATTCATGCCAGGTCTAAAAATAATTTCAAACTGGAAAGTGTTTTGTAACTGCTGCAATAATTTGGGATATTTGGCACTCTTGAGAGTTTACATTTGGTTCGTCTGAAAAAGCCATTCTGGAAAGAAATTGTTAGAATAAATCCTTTTATTCTGACCTGAAATGGAAACTGAGCTCCCAGCAAACAAATACTGGAGCCGACTTTCTGACTTCCAGTGGTTTGTAATTTTCAGATTTTTCTTTGTATTTGTTTTTTTGTTTTTTTTTTCCCAACATGCTCACGTCGACTTTCCAGTCAATTCACCCAAATTCCAACAGGAATTGGTTTATAAATTGGTTCCAACTGGAACTGGTCATTTGGAATTTCCAGCACAGGAAATTATTTTATAAGTGCCTCGATAAGTACCCGAAATTACAAACGGATGTGTCTAATACCTAACGACAAGAAAAAAATATGGCTATAAATGCAAATGCTGTACTAAACCCAAAAATAATCCCAAAAACAACCTCTATGATCGGGCAGAAACGGAAGGGCCGGGCTGGGTTTTGCTGCCCCCTAATTAAACATCAATGACAGCAGAGCGCGGCCGCGGTGTCGCTGTCGCACCTGCCAAATTAACGTGATCTAATTGTTGTTCCTAGCTACGTGATGGCAAGGTATGGACGGCTGGATCCTGCTTCTCCCCAGTCCCCGGGCTCAGAGCCGGTGCCGGGAGTCGTGGCTGTATCCGCCGGGGGAGCCGCGGGTCCGGTGGGGTTTGTACGAGTCCTGGTAGGGGTCAGAGTATTCCTCTTCCACGAGGGGATAGTGGTCTCGGCTGTGCTGGGAACTGGAAGACAAGCGGTTCCTGCTCTTCCGAGCCCTCTCGTTGTGGTAATTCTCGTCGGAGGTCACGAGGCTGCGCCGCTCGATGGGAGAGTTCTCCGCGGAGTGGGCGCCATGCCTCCCGCGCTGGCTCTGCGGGGGCCAAAGAAGCCAGCGTTAATACCCGCCCCGAGGGGCTGCCCCGGCTCAGCTCCTGCCGAGCCCCCGCGCCCTCCAGCAGCCACCGCCTCGTGGGACTGGCTCTCGGCGAGGCCTGGCTGCTGCAGCGCCGGGAGCCGCCGGCCCCGGGTCCTGGAGCGGGCTCGCCCTGCCGGATATCACACAGAGCATGAAAAGTGAGCTGATGTAGTCAGCATTTATCACTTTTCTCTGATCAGGAACAGAACATTCACGCTGCTACTCTGCTTAGGGAATGTCTAAGCGTCCGTTTCTGTGGTTTTGAAAAACATCTGAAGATGTTTGTTTGGGTTGTTTTTAAAGGTGCAGCTCTGAGCCTTATTTAAAACCCTTCCTATGACCAAACCAATGATGGGCTGCTCAGCAGGCAGCCAAGGGCCAGCTAAAATGATCAGATAACAACAAATTCTTTCAACTAAAACATAGTATTTAAAATAAGTTGACAGAAAATCCCTTCCTAAGGTATTAATTAGAAGCCTTTGCTCTCCTCACATTCCCATAATGACAATGCCCATCATTTGTCACGTGAACAAAATCAGTTCGGTTTTTTTTGCCAGTTAATGGCACAATGAAGAAATAGCCTAAAATAAGTATTTTGTTTGCTTTCAGCACACATTAAACCTCTCAGGAGTATCAGCACCCATCTCTCAGGACAAGCTCCGTGCTGAAACTCCAGCCCCTGCTCTCTGGGATATAGAACCTTCCTCCTGCTGCCACAGCCTCTGCCTGGCGACGCTTCTCCTGAATAATTGATACCCCAGGCTGGTGTGGCCGGGGCAGCGATGGAGCAGGGGGTGTGTGGTTACAGCTCCGGGGTGCTGCTGCCAGGGACACTCCTGGAGAGGGGCCCTGAACCAGGGGCCCCTCTGCGAACTCACCCCCAGCTACTGGGGAACAGCTCCAGCCATGGGATCCCCGAGTTCTCCTCAGAGCACCAAGTTTTTGTGGGGATTATGGCAAAGTGCTTCAGGTATTAGAGGCAGGCTGGGAGAGCTGGGGGTGTTCACCTAGAGAAGGCTCCAGGGAGAGCTCCGAGCCACTTCCAGGGCCTAAAGGGGCTCCAGGAGAGCTGGAGAGGGACTGGGGACAAGGGCTGGAGGGACAGGACACAGGGAATGGCTTCCACTGCCAGAGGGCAGGGATGGATGGGAGATTGGGAATTGGGAATTCCTGCCTGGGAGGGTGGGGAGGCCCTGGCACACGGTGCCCAGAGCAGCTGTGGCTGCCCCTGGATCCCTGGAAATGTCCAAGGCCAGGCTGGGCAGGGATCCAGTCCCACCCCTGCCATGGGCAGAGACACCTTCCACTGTCCCAGGCTGCTCCAAGCCCGACATGGCCTTGGACACTTCCAGGGATCCAGGAGCAGCCACAGCTTCTCAGGGCAATAAATATTTTTCTAGAAAATGTTGGCAAAGATCAAATTTACTCTTCCCCTTCAGGTCAGCATCAAGCCCTCCCCTCTAAGGAAGGCGATTGCCATGGATCAGGTGTGGCAGAGCCAGCACTGCCACCTGTGCCCTCTGCCTGCTCTGGGTCTGTGCCACAGCACGTCACCCTCATGACCTCCATGAGTCACGAGTTCAGTCAGAACTTTCAGTTCTCAGTAAAGCAAAGTCCAGGCCACAGGCAGGTAAAAAAGGGAGCCTCCCAAATCCGCATTTGGTGAAGCAGGGACAGCCTGTCCCAGCACACCTGTACCAGGCTCACTGCTACGTGAGGCTTTGGGCTTTTGCTCTTCACTCCCCCATGTATCAAGGGCATAAGGAATATAAAATCTTCCTGTATCACAAGCACCTTTGCTAGCTTAATTAGCCTGAGTGCTTTCTAATTACCACACACATCATCACAGTGAAAGCTGATGCAAATCCTTCCAAAGGCTTGGATGAGTATAAAACCTCCACATGGACAACAGGGATGGTGGAAGTCCTTACTGTGAGATAACCATGGAAAACATCAGGGCCTGAACCCTCCTGGCACGGAAAACCTGCAGCCTCTGGTTGGGCATCGTTCACTCCAGGAGAAATTTACCCCTCTGCAGAGCACCAGCACCATTGATCCCACCAAAACCCTTTGGAATTCGGGTGAAGTGGGGATTAGGTGATGCATACCTTCAGCCAGCCCACTGCACAGGGGTGATTTTCATCTTCAGTGTGAGTTTTCCCTAAGTAAATGGAGCAACATTTCACAGTTATTGCTGGTGTCCATTGATCAGAGAGAAATAAATGCCTGAAAAAAATTCTGTGGATACACCCAGTTCTCAAAATGAAACTGAAGAGGTGAAAGTTCTGCAGATGGTATTTTATTGGCATGAAGGGATGGAAAACTGAAATTTTAAGGCAAGTGGAAAATGGAAACAACAGTTTACATGTGCATGTCATTAGTAACAGAACAGTGCTTGTGCATTCAGCCACTCGGGAGACAGTGACTCGCTGGTCCTAATAAAACCAAGCACAGCTTTAGAAAGGTGAGTGCAGGAGTTAAGCACCTTCAGGGAAGTGCAGCTCACTCACAGCAAAACCAGCTGGATGTTAACTGAAAACACCAAACAACAGTCATTTCCTCCAAAGCTGTTACCTGCTTCCAGACACTCCACAAGCAGAGCAGACGTTACATTTGTCAGGTGAATTATTCATTAAATGTCATTTGTTCAGTTCTATTTCTGACGTACATTAGCAAGTGACACTCCTGAAGTCCCCCACACACTGAAACTTGCAGGATTTAAAGCTCCCTGCAATCCTGAGCCCCTCAAGCATTCCCAGTTATTAACCCCAAACATTTCTGGTTTCAAACTTAATAAAGCACGTACTTCTCATTAAGGACTATTTACATGCCACGATTGAAGTGTCAAAGTTCAGCCGAGTCTGAGCTATCCCTGTGGAAAAAAAGGGTCACAATTTTTTTCAGTGGGTAAAAAAATAATGTCTTTTATTCACACTCAAAGAACAAGCTTTTCCACCCAACAGTGACTGTTTGGTGACGTTACGAGGGTAGACTCAAAGGGATCATTACAGAGCTGACTCCTGGCTAGGAAGCTGATGGTTAATTTTACTTCCCACTAAAGGCAGAGCACTCCCAGTCTTCAGCACTGGGCTGAGGAGCTGCTTCCTCCCTGGGCACACCCCTGAGCTGGCCTTGGCAGCGGCCGAAGAGGCAGCAGTGTCAGCGCTGGTCACACCACAGCGCCCGGCAGACTGAACACACCCACCTGCTGGGCACTGCCCGGGGCTGCCAGGCCCGTTCCCGCTGCTGTTCCTACCTGCAGGCCGGAGATGGCGGCGGGGTACGGGGACAGGGCGGAGGGCCCCAGGCTCCTGCCCAGCAGGGGGGTCATGGCCGTGGCGCTGGACGTGTGCGTGGCTCTCCAGTAGGCCTCCAGGTACTCGGCCAGGTGCTCGCAGGCGTCCTCCAGCTGGTTCTCGTCCAGGATCACGTCGAACATGTCCTGGGCACAGGGAGGGACACACACAGGGCGGTCACGGGCTGGCAAACACTGCTGGTCACAGCGGGCCTGGGAGTTATTCACCAGACAGGAATCGGAGCGGGGGATAGCGGGAGGGAGCTGGGAACAGCGAGAGGGGCTGCTCACAGCAGCACGGAGTGACAGGGGATGGACTCACACTGAAACACAGCAGCGTTAGCTGGATAGTGGGAAGGAATTCCTGGCTGGGAGGGTGGGCAGGCCCTGGCACAGGGTGCCCAGAGAAGCTGTGGCTGCCCCTGGATCCCTGGCAGTGTCCAAGGCCAGATTGGACACTGGGGCTTGGAGCAGCCTGGGACAGTGGGAGGTGTCTCTGCCCATGGAATTGGATGGGCTTTAAGGCCCCTTCCAACCCAAACCATTCCAAGATTCCGAGCTTGGAAAACAAAATGGTGCAAGTGGGTTTAGAAGGTGACCAAGAGCCAAAGCCCTCAGGAGTCACTGGACACTGTTCCTGGGTGTTGCACGAGCCCTGTTTTATTCCAGGGCACAAAACTCTTAAATGAATTCATTTATTTCCAGTGCTGATGCCCCTAGAACCACTCCCACAGCAGGCAAGGCAGCAGGCAGGCCTGACAGCAGCAGCATTCCTGCTCCAGGGAGTTCTCCAGGCATCACCTCCATCCCTGCCTGTCCTACAACCTGCCAGAACCAGCAGAGCCCCTTGAGAGAAACACAAACCTATTTTCAGCACTTCAACTTCCTATCTCATCTCTAATCTTAACTTTACAAAATACTGTGAGAATAGCACAGGAAATGGAAAATAAGTGCAGGTGCTGCGGGTGTAAAGGGCGACCGATACCAACCACAGGCTGTTTTCTTCCACCTGTTTTTACAGCTCTCACAATGAGACTTTAAATAATAAAGCCATTTTATTTATTTTTAAAAAATTTATTCTCTCGTCTCAGCACGATAGAGAAAGGTTTCCTCCTCTGCCAGCAAGGAGGATTTCCTTCTAATCAGAATATTCCTAACACTGCATCCCTTGGTCCATGTTCAGTGTTTATTGCTCTTCTTTTGCTCCTCTCTTTATTTACTGCTTTTACTCCTTTGCTATTCCCCCACAAGCTGATGCACCACACATTCCAGTCCATCACTCACTTGTGGCTAAAACACAGTGAAATTAGGAAATAAAATAATGTGGTTTGCTTACACATACTTTGCTTTGGAAAAGATTGAAATTAAACACCTGGAGTGTAATGTGTTTTCTTGAATAAAGAATTAAATTGGATTTCGGACTCTTAACAAGTGTCACCTTTTTAATATTTCACTGTACAGTAACACTGGGGAGCCTCTCAGGCTGTCCCTGGAGGTCACCTGGAGGAGCAGCAGCCCTGGCAGGATCCTGACTCCAGTGTCTGACAGGGAGAATAAATGACAGAGGAAACACTCATCTTTTCTCTTGCGTTTAACAGTTCTGCTCATACCTCAGCTGGGTTTGTTCTATTTCCATGTATTTGGCAGGAAATCATCTTTTAGGGAGATCCCTGTTTTAGAGGGTCATGGAGTGAAGCAATTCCTGTACAACATTTTCTTCCAACACGCACAGAAGTTACCACAGGAGCACTCCCAGCTCCTGGCAACTCTCTAGTGATACAAAGTGGCCTTTCTGAACAGTACATCAGTGGCCACTGTCCTCTGCTATTTCTTTTGGTTTGCTGTAGATCCCCTCTGTACCTGAGAGAAGCAGGAATTTCAACTTGTAGATCTATCCCAATTATATTTTAATTAACCAATGCAATTTAATTCTGCTGCAGTATAATTTTAGGTATTTTTTGGGTTGTGTCAAATAGACCAGAGGGGTTTGTACCCTCTCTTAGCACGGGCATGAAGCCAGAAGTTTTACAAAATAACAACCATAATGAACTGTTCACAAGCAGTAGATTTAGAGCTGTGCAGTTTGTGTTTCCTGGAGCCCTGGAATGTTCCTGCAGTGGAGTTCCTGGAGTCCTGCAATGTTCCTGGTGCCCTGCAGTGCCTGTCCTGGAGTCCTGCAATGCTCCTGGTGCCCTGCAGTGCCCAAGGCCACCTCGAGCAGCGTCAGGGGGAGATTAGCAAGGAATTAATAATGAAAGCAGTTCCTGAGCTCAAATATGCCCAAAGAGACAGCTATTTTTAAAATGTCTAGACATGCAGCACCAGCTCATTCCTTATGGCTGGCTCTCAGCAAAGGAACAAAGTAAGGATTGCATCCTCTGCAAGGACCTTCCCTTTAACAAATACTCCAAATTCTCCTCTTGCAGGAACTGGAGCTGCAATAGGGATGAAGCAGGAGAGAGGGAGCAGTGCCTTTGCTCTTAGCAATGTACTTTTACTTAATTAAAGCATGGTTCAACTTTAATTTCAAGCCAAGACAGACTGTCACCTCGCTGGGAGTGCTCTCACTCAGCAATCACTTCCTTCCCATCACCAGTGCAAAGTGCTGAGCTGGTCTGTGAGCAGCCCCTGGGCACGGCAGGGCGGAAGCAGCCTCGGAGCAGGGCTGGGGTCATGGCTGAACCTGCTACTCTTGACATTTGGAGAGGCTTTTCTGATGCAGGTGGGGCCTCACCTGGTTGCCTTCAGCACTGGAATGCAATTCCAGGACTGGGTGTTGAGGCAGAGTTCAGCAGACCCAGGGATGGAGAATCCAGGTGCCACAATGCACCCAACAAGCTGCAGCAGCACACGATCTTTTCATGGAATCTGGGAATCCCACAAGTTTGGGTTGGAAGGACCTTAAAAATTGTCTCATCCACCCCCTGCCATGGGCAGGGACACCTTCCACTGTCCCAGGCTGCTCCAAGGCCCGTCCAACCTGGTCTGGGACACTTCCAGGGATGGGGAAGCCACAGCTTCTCTAGTAACTTCTCGCGTTTCAGCTGATGTGAGCAAAGTGAAGCTGAGTAAGAGGAAATCACTGTGAAAAGAGCAAAGAAAGGCTGTGAAACCGCCCCTGGTTCTGTGTGCAGGTGCCAGAGGAAACACCTTTCACACAGGACAATGTGCAGAGGGTCTTCTGTGTGTAAGCTCAGGGTAAACACCACAAACCATTCCAACAGGGGCAGCTGCAACTCCAGTTCCTCAGCTCACATCCATCAGGAGTTGGGACGAGATGTGTTTTAGAGAAATCAGTTTCTTCTCCAGGACAGTTACAATTCTGGTTGGGTTAGTGGGACCTGAATGACTCACAGGAATTCCACATCAGCGTTTTAAGAGCTCACAACTCAGTAGAACATTCCATGTGAGAAATGTAACACAGCTGAGCTCTCCAGAACAGGCTGCCCAGAGAAGCTGTGGCTGCCCCAGATCACTGCCCTGGTACCAGAGAGGTCTCTGCACTCCCATCCCCACATCCCACACAGATCCTACAGAAAACGACACCCAAGTCCATTTCCACTGCCTCTGTCCCACAAACCAGGTGTGGTTTTCAAAACCAACAGCGAGTTTGAGCTGCCCTGTCCAAACCCCTGCACGGCCTCTCCCATCCCCTGCCCATGGGCCCCGCAGGCCTCTGCTCCATCAGCAGGAATTCAGGATTCCAGGAGAGGGGCAGGATCTTTGCTCAGGAGCTGGGGGAGCAGTGACTGTGCTCTGAGGAGGTGGCTGGGGTGGCTGCAGGATCAGGATCAGGGCTCACATGCCTGCACACACCCTTCCCTTTCCATGCACCCAGTGGGCCTGGACTCCCTGTGCAGTGAGGAGAGGCCTCTGCAGCCTCCTCTCCAAACTCAGACTTTGCCCCTCTGGGACCTGAAGCTCCACCAATGATGTAATTTGCTAACCAACAGATCTGTTGTCCCCTCCACGTCACTGCTGCCCTGTCACCCTGCCAAAGCAAACCCAGGGCAGGAGATAACCAGGATGAAAGTCTGCAGCACTGTGTGTCTCACCAGTGCAGGGCTATGTGGGCACCACGAGGGAGTGATAGTGGATGGATGGACCCAGCTCTGCACAGGGATCAGCACAGCAGGAATCATCACAACTCCACAAAGCAGGAGTTCTTCAGCCTTTGCTCTGTACTTACTGGTGGGCATTGTGCAAGTTTATCAGCTGCCACCAACTGGACATTCAAGTGTTTGCTTTGTGACTTCCCTCTGGACTTGATCAGTCGCTGCAAAACCTGACAGGAGGAAAGGGCAAAAGTTGAGTTTAAGGAGTCATTTATCTCCCTAAAGCTCACCCTGACATCCCACTGGGGGATTACCAAGGGCAGAAGCTCTCCATAAAACACTGTCCTTGAATATCCCAAACCTTTCTGATAACCCCCTGAGAGCCGGGCACGTTTCCCTCTGGATCACGATTGATCCTTTGCAAAATTTCAAATGCATTTCTGCTTTATCCTGCTGTAAGTACTCAGTTATTTTTGACAATAAAGGAGCATGAAAATTATATTTATACAGAACTATCTGGATTGCTGGATGGACTGTGGCAGCAGCAGCAGCAGATTTTGTCACCTCTACCCCTTTTCAGGTGCAGATTCCACATGGCCCATTCCCACCCTGCCCTCCAGGTCCCTCCTGGATTTTCAGGTGAGAGCATTACCTTTGGAGAGGACACCTTCACATGGACAATAATTGGTGCTAGAGATGTCTTGATAAGCTGTGCAGGGTGATTTATGGTGTCTGCATCCAGGACAACCAGCTGTAAGGACCTGGCCAGCTCAAAGATTCTTTCAATCTCACTCTGCACTTCAGCTGCAAAGGAAAACAAAGCAGGTGAAACCACTGGAGCCCAGAGCACTGGGGTAAAAATATCACCACCCACTCACTTCCACAGACTCCACATGTGAATTTATGGCATTTCCATAAAATAATCTGTTACCTGTACCTCTAGTGCAAGCAGTCACTCAGGATGTCAGAGATCTGGGATTTGGGTTGTTTTTTCACCAAACCCAACTCCTCCTCCCTCCTGGGATGGTGTCCCAGACACCAGGTTATTGGGATGCACATGCTACACACCAACTTCCACCCTTGTGCAAGAAAGAATTACACAAGCACAGAATCATCATGGTTGGAAAAGACCTCCAAGATCATGGAATCCAAATAAAAATTCCTTAGGCCACTGTTCCCCAGCAGTCGTGACACTGAGGAGAGGGGTAGGACCCAAAGGCTCGTGGCTGGACAGCAATATTCAACTGGAGCTGTTCAACATTAAACACAAAACTGGTCCTAGGGTCAGGAATGACATTTCCTTGGCTGGACAAGTGATGAGTCTTTGGCCCCTCATGATGTAGAATTAAAAGCAGAGGGCTGGGAAGGAGGAGCTGTGAGGCCAACTCAGGATTATGCAGTAAAATGCTGTAGACACATTTAAATCTGCAGAACTGATGTTATCCTGGGAATGGCCGGAGCTGCGCCAGGGGAGGTTTAGCTTGGAGATCAGAGAAAGATTCTTCCCCCAGAGGGTGCTGGGCACTGCCCAGGCTCCCCAGGGAATGGTCCCGGCCCTGGGGCTGCCAGAGCTCCAGGAGCGTTTGGACACCGCCCCAGGGATGCACAGGGTGGGGTTGGTGGGGTGTGTGTGCAGGGCCAGGATCAGTGATCCTTGTGGGTCCTTTCCAACTCAGATCCCATGACCTGGAAGGCTGGGATGGTGTCCCTTCCCTCTGTGTGTAACCACAGCCTGCACTCCCCCTGTGCCAGTGCCTCACCTAGGCTGGAGCGGGTGTTGGAGCGCTCGATGATCGCTCTCTTGCTGGGGTTGTTGAGCACAGACCTCTTGGCCAGGGAGATGTCAGCTGTCACTCTGGTTATGGATATCCTGGGAGCAGAGCACAGCACACACACACACAGGAGTGGGATTTCCAGCCACAGCCCACCCCCAAGGGCAGACACAGTGGAACACACCCAGACACGTTTCCAGCTGAGTTATGGCACCGTTAAAGGACAGCTAAAGAGAACTGCTGCTAACTGGGAAGTGTTTCCTACTCCCTGAGCTCTGGGATGGAGCTCCTGCTATTCTCCCTAGTGCATTAATTAACTTTTCTCCTCCCAACTCACTCATCTCCTGCATGAATTTACACAGTGCTATAAATGCTGTGAGTTGTGTGAGGCTCGGGGCACTGGGAACAAGGGAGCTGCAGTGTAACAGCATTTCCTCTTCCCTCAGTTACACCAGGAGTGAACCTGGCCCAGCTGACAGGGAGCTGTGCCAGCGGCTGGGATGAGCAGGAGAAAAGGAAGTGGAGCTCTCTGGGCTGCTTCAACTCAAGTGTAACCTCACTGCACCTCTTTAACTTCAGGCAGGTGCTTTCTTTACTTCTGACAAGAGGCAAAACATTACAAAGCAAAGACCACACAATCCCTACATGTAAAATCCATTTAGGAGGCCTGGGATGAGCCAAGGAGCCAGGAATAATGGAGAGGAAGCAAGCTGGGAATGACCAGCAGCTTCTCCACAGAACCTGACATTTATGCAGCTCTAAGTGAAATTACCAGCTGGAGGGTTAAAAAGAAGTGCAGGTATTTTTCTATACAATACATAAATAAATGCATTGCCAGAAAATACAGTAGAGGCCAAAAGTCAAAATGAGTTTAAAACAGAAACTAAAGGACTGTGGGTCTTTGGCTCACTGGCCAGCAGAGGAGGTTGCAGTTACAAAGGAAGGAGCTGGCACAGCCAAGGGAATTCAGAGGCAGGGAAGGAGTCACTGGTGCCTTTGGAAAGGCTCTTCCTTGGACACTCAGCTCCTTTCTCGGTAACGTGGACCTCTCACAAAACTGCAGAAGAGATGGAAAGACAGAAAAAGAAAAGGAAGGGAGGAGAAAGACCACAAAGCCATAAAAGTTGGCAGGAGGAGCAAGAAGCAGCTTTTTCCTAAGTTCCTCAGAGCTAAAATCAATGGTCTCAGGCTGCTGGTGGCACTGAGCTCTCCACTGCTGAAATTTCATACTCCCACCTGATCCAGCTGCCAATACTGCTGATGGAATTAGGATTTCCAGAAAATCACTTGAGCTGGGCGACTCAGAGCAGGGCAGAGAGGAGATACTTTGCACAGAAGTTGATCATTAAATGTTCTCTCTGAGCTGTTCATGGATCAGTTCAGCACTGCCACCTCCTCACTCCCAAAATCCATAAATCCTGCCCCAGCTCTTCCACAAAACATCATTTTCCCTGCCCCACTGCCCATGGTTTGGGTATTTC
Organism: Orthonyx spaldingii; assembly: GCA_013397795.1. Taxonomy (NCBI): domain Eukaryota; kingdom Metazoa; phylum Chordata; class Aves; order Passeriformes; family Orthonychidae; genus Orthonyx; species Orthonyx spaldingii. Next base: position 71,231 of record VZTJ01003106.1, read on the forward strand.
AAACCTGACTCAGTCTTATATGCCACCAGAACAGCTCCTTTTCCCAGCTGGAATATCCCGAACTAACTGGGATGAAGGAAGGGCAGAACATCCCGAGGATGCAGCAGACACCTACAAGGACTGAGGAGCTCCAGGGAAAGGAGGTGATGCCATAGACCTGTGCTCCTAGCAAGAAACCCAAATTATCCTCCTGCAGCTCACCAGCAAATTCTCCAGCTGAAGATGAATCCTCCTTACAATTTTTTCTGTATTTTATTTCTCAGCATTTCCTTCTTCAAACCACCCTTTTCAGTATTTTTGCCTACTTAAGGCAGTCAAAATAAAATCTTACATAAAGAATATTTAGGAGCTGATTTTTCTTAGGTCTTGGGAAGACACTGAGACAGAATTCTTGTGTTAAACTAAGAAATCCTCCCCCAGCCATGGCAGAAATGCAGACATGCTGCACCCCTAGCAACACATGAGCTGTGTCCCATTCTTCAGTGGTGACACAAAGCCAGAAAATCAGCTTTGAACATGCAGTAAAAAAAAATAAAATAAATCACTTAGTAACACATGGGCAAAGCAGCATGAGAAGGACAGAGTTTCTCACCTCCCATCAAACCTGTGCTTCAGGAAGTCAAAGAGAGCTTTCTGCATCATGTCTGTCACCTTGGCACAGGGGAGAAGATTGAGCAGGGGGATGGACAGGGAGAGAAAGAAGCCAAAAGGAAGGAAAGAGGTGAGTAGAAGGCAGGGATACAGCCAACAACCAACACCCCTGATGGGCAGCAACCACTCCAGTGCCATGCTCCTGGCACAGCAATAAATCCATGGAAGTTTCCTGACTCAGTGCTCCCAGTGCAGAGCTGTCCTGTGTGTGCTCCTGTCCTGTCCTGCCCTGCCCTGGGCATTCCTCACCCCCTGCACCATTCCCAGAGCTTCAGAGCAGGGCACTGGGCATTCCTCACCCCCTGCACCATTCCCAGAGCTTCAGAGCAGGGCACTGGGCATTCCTCACCCCCTGCACCATTCCCAGAGCTTCAGAGCAGGGCACTGGGCATTCCTCACCCCCTGCACCATTCCCAGAGCTTCAGAGCAGCGCACTGGGCATTCCTCACCCCCTGCACCATTCCCAGAGCTTCAGAGCACAGCACAGGGGATGTTTGTTGCACAGATCACTCAGGCTTTCCCTACAGAACATTGTTAGAGTAGGCTTCAAACCTGAGGGATGAGGTTTGTTATGCTGGGGGACTGTTCTCAGAGAGGGATAACAGCAAAAAAATGGGATGTTCCCACTCCTGAACATGCTCAGCCCCAAGAGCTGTCATCTCTGCCATCTGATTTATTGAGCAGCTCCTTGTCCTTTCCAGGACAACTCAGGCTGACAATTATTATCTGCCAGGCCAGGCAGGAGCTTCATCAAAGCCCCCAGGCCTCTCTGCCAGTTTTATTTCTCCCCTTCCCACTGATTCCTTCAGCATTTAGCCAGAAAAAAATAGTCAAAATCATTTCCCCCAAGCGAGATCAAGCATTTTTGTTACTGAAATTAATATTCTGTGTTACCATTGATACACATTTGTGTGTTCAAGGTGTTGTGTTTAGTGTTATTTTCTTTCGAAAAGAGACAGGGTGGCAGATTTGAAGAGGTTTTTATTAACAGCCTCTCTCCCCTCCAAACTCGAGAGGGAAATTGATCTGTGGTGCAGCACAGAGGGAATTTACTCCTGTCAAAAAACTTCCCCATCAAATGAAGAGGCAGAGAGTAGAACATGAAGTACCTGCTCTGCTGAGCTGCACCTTCAGTCACTCTTACATAAAAACACTGCCAGAACACTGCATTCTGCCAGTGCTGGAACCTCCCAAAAAGAACCACTCCAATATGTTTAATAATATCCTATAAATTACTGGCAACATTAATTAAGCTTAATGAAGTGTATCTTTGATTTTATGTTCATTTAGTTCCTGGTTCAGCACTTCCCAGATGGTTGAGCTCCCTAAACTGCCCTGCTGAAAGTCTCTGCTCATTTAGCACGTGGGAAATGAATCTGCAGCAGCCTAAAAAAGGCTCTCCTGCTTATCTGGGAATGTCATCCTGCCCACTTCCACTGGGGAATCTTTTAACAGGGTTAAAGGTTTCTTTGTAAATATATTTGAATATATTATACTAATAAAGTGAAAAAAGGGGAACAACAAAACAAGGAAGCTCCTTCAAATGTTTTGCTAATTAAGTTCAAAGCATGGGCTGGTTTGATGAATATTTTTCATGTGTAGAGTCCAGCTCATTAATCTGACTGCTCTAAACTGTTCTTGTAGCAGACACAAATTCTCTTTTTTAAATTTGATTGAATCAAGAATGAGTGCATTGAAAAAAATGGATTTGCACTGTGCTTATAACAGTTAGAAGTCACTCTCAGCTCTTACAGAACATCTTGGTAATTATTTAAGCTAAAACACTTGAAATGATCATAAAGCAGTTGCACTGAGCCACACACTGAATTACTGAGGGTGATTACAGCAAATGAAAGGTGAATTAATTGCAAACCCCTGAGTACATACCTCATAGCCTTTGAGTGATGGGCCCACCAACACCACAGGTCTCATTGATGGCACTACATCATAGGGGGGAATATGTTCTGTCTAGAGGGAAAAAACAACCCTTGAGATCCTCAATCAAACAACATCCACGGGGAAATCCTGGCAATTATGAATTAGAATGAAATAAAATGGAAACAAAAGCATTACTTACCACTTTTTGTTTCTGTTTTGCTGGAAGACCAAATGAGAACTTGGTTAAAACACACTCATGCAAACAGAAATCCCTTTGCCAAAGCACTTTAATTTCTCTCTGTGCACCTCCCTCTGCTCAGCCCTGACTAAACTAAATTCTATACATTAAACTGGGCATTCTATACATTAAACTGGGCATTCTACACACTAAACTGGGCATTCTGGGACAGTTGCCACTGTTCCCAAGGATTTTTCCCAGCCCTTAGCCATTCCTGCATGGCTGGAAATAGATGTCCTCCTCCTCCCCCTGTGCATGCAAGCACTTTGCTGTGAAACAGTCACTCAGCAAAGGGGGAAACCTGCATTTTTCATGTGGGGGTTTTTAAATAGAATTATTAGCAACACAAGGGTTTCCTTAAATAAATCCTGTCTTACCTGTGGCTGTAGGTGTGGCTCGAAATGTGCCAGAAACCATCTCTCCAAGGCTTGAAGAAGAATTCCCACTGGATTTCCTACAGCAGCAGGAAGAGCCCCGTTAACACCAGGCACCCCAAAATGTGGGAGATTTTGGGGAGGAACTGCCCCACGAGGAATCACAAGCTCATACAGACTCTAAATAACAAAGCTGCTCAAAAATGAACTGTTTTATCATTATAACTTGGAATTTTTTCATAGAAATCCAGGAGCACCTCACTGAACTCAGTCATTTCTCTGTATATTGAGACTCACTGGCTTGTTCTGAAGTTGTGTCAAAAACTATAAAAGAAATTTGGATGCTGTTCAACCATTCTGAAAGCATTTCCTCAGGTTTATCTCCCAGACGTTTTTCCAGGGATTTGCAATCTCCAGGTCTGGCAGGGTGGACATTCAGAAACCTCAGGGTGGAAGATGAAGAATAAACGCTGGCAAAACTGATCTTACAAAGTTTGACATGTCTGTTTTGGGCCAAAATGGAGAGAAAAGAAAAAAACAAAGGAAGAAAAAAGCCACAACTTTAAGAAAAGCTGGAAAAAAACCTGGGAGACTTTGAGCACCAAATTAATTTAAGGCCATGGGGACACAAAACTCCCAGAAACTCCTGTCATTACCCCTCACTGCTCTTTCCTAAAGCCAAACACTTTTTCTGTTTCTCATCACCACCATCTCCCACGCCCGCTCTCTGCAAATCCGAATTTCCCCTGGGAATCCCAAATCCAGCAGTGCCAAAGCCCTGCAATAAAGCAGCAGCAGGTGACCTTTGAAAGCCCTGCCGGCTGTGGGGAAGGCTTTGGGATGATGTGCGAAGGGCAGAGCGCTCTCACCCGCCGTGGAAGCGGCCCCTCTTCTGCTCCTGCTGGATGCGGATGTTCTCCAGGCGCAGCGGGCTCGGGATGAAGCCGATCTCGCAGCCCTCCTTCACCAGCCTCCCTATCCACCAGTCGTTGTTGTATTTCTGCAACACAGCAAGGTCACTGCCATCGCCCTGCAGCTCCCAAATCCCCTCCTTTTGTTACGCACAGGCCTTCACTCCGCGCTGGATAATGAACCAGGCTCGCTCCAAAGGCTGAGATCAGAGCGCTGGGGTTTCCCCTCGGCCTGTCCCTTGCTGGTTTAATTTCAAGGCTGATTTAATCAGCAGAACCAATTTCTTTGAGCTGAGGCCACCAAACAACCTCCCAGCAGCCACGTAAAGCAGGCAAACATAAAAACACCACCTTCAGCTTCCCATCAAATATTGGTTGTCATATTTAATGGTTTACACAAAGGATCACCACCGCTGCTGCCACTTTGCCTTCCTCCTTTCCAGGTATTTATGGATGTTATTAACAGGTAATGATAGATTCAGAAAAATTCACCTTTAGGAAGAAACTTTAATATATAAAGTATAGCATTTTATCACTGACCTTTAGTAACATACATTTTTCTGCTTTATTGAAAGTCTGGTCTATCCCTAATGATGGAAAGATGAAAAGCAGCATCCTGGTGGATATTGGAGTGGAAAAGGATTTGTAGCAGCTGCTGCCAGCAGAGCTTTTGAAGAAAAGTATCTGAAAAGCCTCTCGTCTGTTCTGCTTCATTAGGCAGCTCCGTGCTCCAAAGAAACATTGCTTTCCACAACTGACTCTGGAGTCATTAGGAGCAGCACGAGTGAATGGGTTTTGTTTGCCTGCCTCGAGGAAAAAGCCATCGCTGCTCCTGGCTCCACATTTGCAAGCACTTCAGTTCTTGCAGGGCACAGAAACACCATGTCCCTGCTGTCAAAGGTACAGCAGTGCCTGCTGATGGCTCTGACACACAGAGCCTCAGCGCTGAAAAAGAAATGGGTTTTATCAACCCACACATTTGAACACTAACCCAATCATAAATATGAACATATAATAAACTAAGGGAATGCAGTCCTCATACCATGAAAAAACCTCTCTATCCTCTTTTAGGCGTTTAGGCAAGAGGTTCCATTACTTTATCACTCCAACTAAGTATTTATTCTTCCTGCTGTTCTGACCTTGATTCAGACAGTGGCTGTGAGCAAAGCTTAATTTGAAGTATGTTAAATTCCAGAACTACTTCCAGTCTGTGAACCAGACAAATCCTTCAGGATCCAGCATCCTGCTGCTGGAAATGAGTGAACTGAGAGGTTGTGGAGTCTCCATCCCTGGAAGTGTCCAGGGCCAGGCTGGATGGGGCTTGGAGCGCCCTGGGACAGTGGAGGTGTCCCTGCCCATGGCAGGGGTGGCACTGGGTGGGATTTAAGGTCCCTTTCAACCCAAACCAGTCTGACTCTACAAAATCAATCCCTGTAACAGCTGAGTCCCATGGGCACTACCTGCTCCATTTTGGCTCTAAAGGTACAGCCTGACCATGGGAATCCTTCTTCATGAACCTCTGAGCGATGCCTCTGCACATGGGATCAGAATCAGCCCCTCTGGAGAGGGATCAGGGACAAGGACCTGGACTGCCAGGACACGGAATGGCTTCCACTGCCAGAGGGCAGGGATGGATGGGATACTGGGAAGGAATTGTTCCCTGTGAGGGAGGTGAGCCCCTGGCACAGGGTGCCCAGAGAAGCTGTGACTGCCCCTGGATCCCTGGCAGTGTCCAAGGCCAGGCTGGATGGGGTTGGGAGCAGCCTGGGACAGTGGAAGTGTCCCTGCCCATTTTAAGGTCCCTGCCATCCCAAACGAGTCTGGGGTTATGCTGAGAGCATGAACACCCCAACGCCATGGACACAGTGAGGAACAGGGATTTCTCTGCATTAGGTCACTCCCCTCTCTGTTACTCAGTATGTGGGAGGAGCACATCCCCTCCCGGTGCTTGCCATGCCCATGGTTCCTTCTGCTCTGTCAGTAATTGTTGCCATTCCATCCTTCAAGCAAGCACATCATGTATAGTTTGGAGGAGACAGATGAGACAGACAGGACACATCCTCAAAACAGCAGCTCCTCACTCCCTGCCGCAGTCCCACCCTGCCAGAGGCTGACCCGACTTTGCACCCAGCTTAGCAGCATTCCAGAACCTGGAACCACTGCCCTGCCAGGTCACTGGAGCACAAATCCTGCAAAGCCTTTTAGCAGCATGGGGAACCACTCCCCAAATCCTACCCAGTTACAGCTTCAGGCAGGCTGAGCTGACAAACACCAGCAAGCCAGATAGTTCACAGCTCAGCAGCAATGTTATCCTGGGTTTTTAGACCTTGGAAGACAACTCATGGAATGCCAAGACATGGATTTGGGACCCTTGTCTGGAAAAAAAGTACAGAGCAGCGTGACAGGAGCTTAAAATGTGCAAGTCAATCAGTGCCCTGACAATAAAGGCGGCCACGTCCAAGTAAGCCAAGATTAAAAACTGGAAAAGGGGAATTTTAGTGCCTCTCCCTCTCAGGGAGAGGGGATGTGAAGCAATTCCCTGTTCCAGCCCCAGAGGAGGGGCAGAAGCAGGTGTTTTCCTCCTGAATGTGCTCTGTCTAAGGGAGATCAGTGCTCTGGAGTGATGAACACGTGTTCAAAGAAAGACACAGATGAGCACTGAACACCCCAAAATAAACCCAGAATGCAGAGATGAAAAAGTGCTTTTGCAAGCTGCAAGCCTCTGTACCAATCCACAGCACAACGGGGGGTTATGCAAATGTGGAGGGCTCACTTCAGATAAAAAACTGCAGAAAATATGCTCAGCATGCAATAAAATGCAATTTTCTCTACCAAAGCCATACTCAGGGCTCATTTATTCCCATTTTTCCCCTTACTTTTGCATTTGTCCTCTTCAGGATTTTCTTTTCTTACTGTATTATTCTAAGTGTTACTTCCTCCCTGGAAGAGAGCCCAGCTGGTGTTTTTTTGAAGACTTGGTGTGACCTGGTGTGACCTGGTGCTGCTCCATGGAATCCCCTTCTACTGCACCATCTCCATCCATCCCAAACTTGCTCTGATGAAAAGAATCTGAATGCACCAGGTTGAAGGATATTATTTCCTTCCTGTGTGATGAAATTCCAACAAGTTGGTAACACCAAGTGTTCCAAAAGGGCAGGGTAACCCCCCCAGGGTGCAGGAGCCCCAGGGGGGCTGAAGAACCACCTCATCCCCGCTGTGCCCTCCTGGCCCCTCTCAGCTCTCATGGATGTGGCTCAGCTGTTCAAACCAAAGCCCTTGGCCTGTAAAAAGGTTCCTTTTCCCATCCCCTTTTCCTTGGTTTTACCTCTTTGATGTGGAGGAAGTCCTTGGCATCAAAGGAGATGGCAGTGCTCGGGACAGGAACATCTTCATCCAGAGCTCCACAGTAGCTCACGTTGGTCTTGACAGCAAATGCTACTGGTTTGGACTGTGAACAGAAAAACACATCACAAACACTGGGAATTTTCATCTATAAAAATTCAGCCCTAATAATTTCACCCAGGCCAGCAGAGTTCAGCTCCCTGGAGAATATCCCCGTTTAGAGGAGAGTATTTACACTGAATTCCCCAAACATCTTCTCTGTGGTTAATCTGACTTCGCTGCCAAACTGTTTCACAGGAGAGTGTGAATCTTCACAGCAGGCAGAAGGTCAGTGGCACAGGACTGGTAAACAGAACACACCTTGGCCCTCTCGAGCTGGATGGCTGCTTGCTGCTCCCTTTCCTGGCGGATGGCTTCCCTGTCCTCTTCCAAAGAGACATCAGAGTCTGAGGGTCTGCTCGTGTACGAATCTGCTGAGCCCTGAAAGGAAATTCAGCTCACTAAGAAAACACAGGTAAGGAACAGAAACCCCCTCCCCAGACAAATTTAAAAAGTACTTTTAAAATAATTTGTTTCTTCTTTTTTATTTGAGTGAGTTTTACAAAGACAAAAATCCTGAGAACACCTCTCTCCTTCACTTTCTTGCTGGCACAGTGAAAGCCAGCTCAGCTGTGGGCACTGTCCAAAAGTCTTTATAACATTCATATCCTGTTTGACAACCTCAGACTCAGGATTGTCAAGGGTTAGGTCACATCAAATATAATTTAAGGAATTACAAAGCTTGGTTTGAATCATCCCTCCCCATGAACACACTCCATTGTGTAAGGGCTTTGTTCCCACTCACACAGAGCTTTGTTCTGGACTTCCAGGGGGAAAAGGTGGCAAAAATTATATTATTCCAGCTGCTCAACAGGCCAACACCACAGCTCTGTACTGATATGACACAAAACCAGCACGTTCCAGCAGCTGCAGAGAGCATCAGCCTGTGAGGGAGGAAAGAAGGTGCTGCCACAGTTGGATTTTTGGCCATTTTTTGGACATTACTCAGGACACCTGGCAACCCCTGAAGTGTGGAGTGGCTCCCCTCTTTGTAGAGATCAGCCTGACTGCAGCATCCCACACACCTGATCTTTGTGTGTGTGTGGAGCCAGTGGAAACAGGGCTTTAACCCTGTAAAACAGGGAATGTTTACTCCTGATCAGCCTGTGGCTCTATGTGTTCCAACAGAGCCACTCTACAGCATTATATCCTTAATTTTTTTCCTTACATTGATTTATATCCTGCAGCACAGGGACACTTTTCTACTGTAGAGATCAATATTCCTACTGTCCACGTAAATGCACATATTCTTAAATACTGCTGTGAATACTTGGCCATTGCTGTGGATCCCTGTCCATCCCTGTGAATCCACATCCATCAGAAGACTTCTGGCTATGAACTCCTAAGGAGCCTCTGCTCTTTCCTTGCTCCATACTCAGATCTTGGCCTGTCACTGGGAAGGGCAGATTTCCTCCAGGCCAACAACAGGATTTGCCAACAGGAGCCTTACCCACAGCTGTGATTTTAACACACCAGAAAATTCCTTCCAGGACATCCCACACCCAGGGAGAGCTGGGAAGGGCTGGGAAGAGCTGCGAAGACACACGAGTTCAGGGTCCTGAGCTGGAACAAGCTGAGCACCCCCAGGCTGAACGCTGGCATTAGGTGCTGGCAGCAGCTCAGCTTTTCCCAACTGGGAAGCCACACATCCTGCTCTTCCTTCTGCTTCCTTCGGGATGTAGCAGAGACCAGGAACTCAGCAGCCACAGCACTTGGCCAGGCCTCACCACAGACACCTCTCAATGCCTGAGCACCCTTTCCATGGGGAAATTCCTGCTGATGTCCCCCCTGCCCCTGCCCTGGCCCAGCCTGAGGCCGTTCCCTCTCCTCCTGTCCCTGTGCCCTGGGAGCAGAGCGCGACCCCCCCGGCTGCCCCCTCCTGTCAGGGACTTGTGCAGAGCCACAAGGGCCCCCTGAGCTCCTTTTCTCCAGCCTGAGCCCCTTTCCAGCTCCCTCAGGAATTCTCCAGCCCCATCCCAGCTCCACTCCCTGCCCTGGACTCCTCCAGCCCCTCAGGGTCCCTCTTGTCCCAGAGCTGCCCCAGCACAGGGGACGTCACTGCCCTGGGGCTGTGTCACACCAGGGCTGGCACAGCCCAGGGGCCTCCTGCCCACCGGGGCACCCCCGGGGCACTGCTGGTTGTTCATCCATTCAGATCTGATGGGATCCAGTGCAGCTCAGTGAGGGAATTCAACAGCACCAGACCCCCGTGCAGGACACACAGCCCCCACACTGGTTCTCACTGGTGTGTGTGTGTGACCAGTGACTTATTTACTGCTGTCAGAACAAACCAGCCTCGAGCAGAGCAGCTGATGCTGCCAGGCCACCCCCGGCTGCTGTGCCAAGTGCCAGGGATTGGTACAGTGACAGCCGCAGGAGCCCGGCTCCCCCAGGCTGTTCCAGCAGCTGATCCAGGGATGCAGCCCCGGGACTGTGCCTCACATGGTGCTGAGCTGCAGCACCCCACTGAAAATCAGGCACCCTTCTGCAAACAGCAGCAAGGGGGGCAGAAAAGGAGCCAAACTTGTATTGAATTTTAGATTCTGTTTGAAATGTTTGATTGAAGATCAGAATTATTGCCAGAAATATTGTGGAGTATTGACAGAATATTGTCCAACAATCCAACACAAACACTGCTGTCTGCTCAGCACCAAGTGCAGGGAGTTCTGCTCTCACAGCTCCTACTTGCTGAAACTGCAGTAGGGAAGTGAGAGGGAAAGACAGAGGAAAGCCACTTCCCACCTTTTTTTTTTGTACACCAAAATGTTCCTAAAGGAAGAATTTCCCCATGGAAAGGGTGGTCAGGCACTGGCAGGGGCTGCCCAGGGAATGGTGGAGTCCCCATCCCTGGAGGTGTCCAAGGAAGGACTGAAGGTGGCACTCAGTGCTCTGGGCTGGTGACAAGGGGAGGGTTTGGGCACAGCTTGGATTGGATCTTGGAGGCCTTTTCCAACCTCAGTTATTCTGGGATTCTGTAAAAAGACCCTTTATCGTCTTTATTTTCACACTGCTTCGAGCAGCAGGCTGGGCACTTGGAGATATCACCTGTGTGCACAGTTTCACACAGAACACTGAGGGACCAGTTATCAACCCCAATCCCACAACCCTCTGGGAGACAGAGGAACTTTGTCAAGTGGGGCTTCAGTGAGTTCACATGACTCCAGATTTGGTAATTTGAAAGAAAAAGGCTTTTCTAGATAATTCCATTATTCAAGGCAATGGAAGACTCGTTGCTTACTTCACAGCCTTTATACTTTGTGCGCCTGTGAATTCATTTTTTGTGCAATTTATTTTCTTCCTCATTCATTTTCCCCTTGATCAATTAGTGTAATTCATCTTTGCTAAAAACATGGTGGTTTGAAGCAACCTCAAAAATGCCAGGGAGAAGGGAAAAGCAGAAAGGACAGTGGGTCTGTTTATTTTTATTCTCCTGCTCACTGACTGGTCTGACACCCGAGGCTGCTGGAAGATGTGTGCCAAGGTGGAAAGGGTGACACAATCTTCCTGGTGAATGGGGACGCCCCAGCATTTCAGGGTGGAAGAGGTGACATGAATCCTCTTCCTGGTCACTACAACATCCAGCCAGGTCCTGCCTTCCCGCTCACTGAAGGAATAATCAACCTTTAGCTGTTACAGCTGAAAAATAAACATTTACTGAGCTTGCAAATAATTTTTCCCCAAGTGCCATAAATCCACAGCTCCGGACTGCTCTCCCTCCATCCATAAGGAACACTCTGTCACACTGCTCGTGCAATTAAAGCAGCAATCCATTAGCAGCTCCAATCAGCCTCTCCTGAAGAGCTTTAGGGTGCTGCGAGGTCCATCCCGACCCGGAGAGCCTTTGGGAGAACACCCCTGCTCACACGGAGCTCTGCCTTCTCCATGGGGCCAGGCAGTGCCCCATTGCAGCATCCCTGTCCCAGACAGCCTGGCCAGGGCACTGGGCTGCATCCCTGCCTCTGGAATGCACAGACACCAGGCACACGTGGAAGCAGCCGTGCCAGGGGAGGTCCAGCCCCTGAGGGCTCTGTGCTCACACACACACGCCGTGTTCAGCTGGGAACATGAGAAATGTCAGTGCAGGAGCTCAGAGCTCCCCCTGAACCCACAGCGCTGGCAAATCACAGAGGATGGGAAGTGGCAGCTGCTCCTCCAGGCAGCCAGTTATTTGGGATGGTTTGCTGGAGCTGGAATAGATCTGAGCTGGGGACAGCACGGAATGCTCCACGGGAAAGAAGAGCCCTCCTGTCCCATCCTCTCCCCTGTGTCTCCTCTTACTTCCTCCCCAACACCAATCCCACTTGGCACCTCCCAGCTTCCCTACAGCTTTGTGGATGCTCAAGGCAGTCTCATCCTGCAAGACACAGGAAGCCAAATTCCCAAAGATCCCAAAGGTGCTGTCCTGATGCTGAACTCAGAGACTACCCAGCAGCCCAAAGAGCTGAACCAGAGGTCACGCCAATGCTTCTAAGCTGGTCAGGAGCTCAACCAAACATTTTTTGGCAGACATGGACTCATAGGATCCCAGACTGGTTTGGGTTGGAAAGCACCTTACAGCTCATCTCATTCCAGGGCAGGGACACCTTCCACTGTCCCAGGTTGCTCCCAGCCCTGTCCAACCTGGCCTTGGACACTTCCAGGGATCCAGGGACAGCCACAGCTGCTCTGGGCACCCTGTGCCAGCCCCTCCCCACCCTCCCAGCCAGGAATTCCCAATTCCCAATCTCCCATCTATCCCTGCCCTCTGGCACTGGAAGCCATTCCCTGTGTCCTGTCCCTCCATTCCTTGTCCCCAGTCCCTCTCCAGCTTTCCTGGAGCCCCTTTAGGCCCTGCAAGGGGCTCTGAGCTCTCTCCAGGGCCTTCTCTTCCTTAGGCTGAACACCCCCAGTTCTCCCAGCCCTTTCGTTGGGCAGGAAGCTTCCATCAGCCCATCCTCCCTTTCACCCAAGACAAACTCATCACAAACTGGAGCCTCAACTTGAAAAAAGCCCAAGTGTCCTCAGTCCTCTGCAAGTTCCCGGAGAATCGAGGCCACATCCCTCCCTCACGAGTTCCCAGAGCCCTGACAGAGCTCCTGACACAGCACAAGGAGAGCAGACAGGCACAGGGATGGCTGCAGGGCCATATGCTGCCATATGCCACGGGTGTTCCAGAAACCACTTAAAAAACCCCACAAAACCCACAGGAGATCTGCTCCTTGGGGATGCAGCTCACTCCAAGCTCCAACATGAAGATCTCCCTGGTCCAGGTGCACAAGAGCAGGTTTGACTCTCAGGTTACTACTACAAGTACGTCATGGAGATGAGGGTTACAGGAAATAAGGATTAACTCATTTTTACATGAAAACAAGAACCACAAGTTGAGGGTTTCAGAAAACCCCACATTTCAGATACCAGTGGCCACCACAGTTGGTGCTCACCTGGTCCCAGCTCAGGGTGGGCAGCTAAATTTAATTACTGGGCAGGTGATGTAATTAATTAAAAGGCAAATACAAAACAGTGGGGATCTCTTCCTTTGGCGTGAAAACCTTGCTGTGCTGCAATGGAAACCGGGGCCAGGAAAATCTGTGTGTGCCCAGTAAAACACTGCAGAGCCCTGTCCCACGCTGGAGGGGGCATCCCATGGCAGCTCCAGGCAGGAGCAGCAGGGACACCAAAGGAGTTATTCCCGTGTGGAAAAGGGTGGAGAGATTACACTGCCAGCACAGCCCCTGTTTTGCTTTAATATCCTCTGGAACGATTAACATCCCCCCCAAATTACAAAATCCGTTCCAGCTCATGAAATGTCAAATAGGGGGGTCCAGGAGCAAAGAGGTTCAGTGGGACTTTTCCACAAATCCCCACGTGGATGTGGCACTGGAAGTCCAACCAGGACAAGGTTCAGTTCCCAAGCAAATTATTTTCTTGCTGAATCCCCAACACACACAAGGCAGCTGCACAACCGCTTGGCATTGAGTTGTGATTTCAGAATCAAATGCTCAGCAATTATTTCCTTCTGTATGTTTGGTAAATTTATTTAAGACAACTCATTAGGTGTCTCAGCAATTTGGAAATTACTAGGTAGATGGAACATGTTTTTTTCTTTGGGAATACTAATTATTAGAAAATAGGGTAATTCTTCCAACATTTCCTGATCTCTTTTTTTACCCTGGATTTCAAATCTTACAGTCTATCTCCTTTCTCCAGCTGCCTTCAGTTCAGCACAGATTGTGTTTCTACATTTAAGAAACAGAGTTTAAAAAAAATACCAGTAATATATATCTGTATTTACTGCCAAAATACTCCCATCTCTTTTGGTAATGTTCAAATGAACATGCAAGGCACACGATTTTGCTTAGCAGGCACTGCAGGTACACACAAAGCCTGGGGTAGTGGTTGGAGAATAGATGAGCTGCTCTGAACTTTTCCTTTTCACAGGTTAAAAATTCAGCTCTTCCTACACAAAATCACACCCAGAGCACTTCTCCCGCAGTCTCGGAGCAAAGGGAGAGGTGAGGATCCCAGCCCGAGGGATGGCTACAGGCTCAGATGGTTTTCACCCAACAAAGTGCTCAAAATTTGAACACACAAACCTTTCAAACTCTGTGTTTTTGTTCAGCCATAAAGCAGCAAAGACCTGCCTGGGAATGCTGGGATCTGTGCTTTATTCCAAACGCTCCTTGTGAGACCTGGGATTGAATCAACACCTGAACACCTCCAGTATGAATTTTGCTTCAACCTCTGCAGCTGGTCCCTCTTTTTCAGGAAAGCTATTCAGCAGTCCCAGGAGAGAAAAAAGGTGTTATTTTCCTGTGATAAAAGGCACCAAACCAAAGCTGCAACGGCACAGAGACACTGCTTTATTTTTTCTAATTACTTCAGCCCTTGAAAGCATTGAATGATCTTCCCAAGGCTCTGGGGAAGCTGCTGCTGTTGGGTTTGATGAAACCAGATAATAAAAGAGCACCTGGTATCCTAAATGAGCTCTCCTGCACGGAGGATGCTCTGTGTCTGTCCCACATTAACACGTTGGGAAGTCAAGAATGTTCCATAAGTCTCCAGGGAAAAAAAAAAAAATTCCAAATACTGCCCCCAAACTACACTTAATCATCCTCCCAAGTACACAGGCGTCTGTGGCTGCCATATGTGGTCTGCCACAGCATCCTCCCAGACATGCAGAGGCAAAGCTTCAGCCAGGAAGTGCTGGAATAACGTGGGGTATTCCTAAGTCACCCTCCCCTGCTGGCTGGGATGGAGGGCTCCTGCTGACAGCGGTGGATCACTTTTTATTAAAAAAAAAAATAAAAAATCACACCTCCATCTAGTTACTGCAACAGGGACATTTAACTTAGATCTGCAAGAGGATGAGCTCCCATTTCTCCTCTTACTTCACTCTGCTCCAGTTTATTTCCCTTTTGTTTTCATGTGCCTTAGCTGGGTTTGCTCTCCCCGGGGCACTCCTGTCTCCAGGTCACCTTTGGGAGCACCAGGCTGAGCTGTGCCGAGCTGGGACTGCTCTCAGACACCACAGAACCCCAGAATCCACCACAGAATCCCAGAATCCCAGACTGGTCTGGGTTAAAGGGACCTCAAAGCCCATCCAGTGCCACCCCTGCCATGGGCAGGGAGCCCTCCCACTGTCCCAGGCTGCTCCAGCCTGGACTTGGGCACTGCCAGGGATCCAGGGGCAGCCACAGCTTCTCCGGGAATTCCAGCCCAGCCCCTCCCCACCCTCAAACAGGAATTCTTTCCCCAAATCCCATCTCTCCCTGCCCTCAGGCAGTGGGAAGCCATTCCTCAAAGTCCCTCTCCTCATTTTTACAATCCCCCTTCAGGTACTGGAAGGCCTCAGAGAGGTGTCCCCAAAACCTTTTCTTCTCCAGGCTGAACAAAGGAAAAAATTCCGTTTATTTTCCTGAAGAAATAGTCAGCAGCACACATTCATTGGCTAAAATGAATTTTCAGCTTCCCAACAAGTAAGACCAGTCCATCTCTCCTTGGGTTTCGTACACACAAGGAACACTTCAGTTCCCAAAGCAGGAATGTGCAGCACAAAAATCTCCAGGGCATTTACACGTGAGGAATGAAGTGGAATTTTCCTCAGTGTTGAGAAGATCCTTGCCACCTGTCTGCTTTCACTGCATGCTCCTCCTAATTCCAACAGCTAATTTAAAGAATATACATCTTTTTTAAGGATTTTGATGATTACAGTGTCCTGATTTTCTTCTAGAGGGTGTCACCACTTCCCACACCATCAGGCTTTACACAACCAAAATAACCCTGAATATTTATTTTCCTTTTTTCAACAGAGGTGGTTGAGAACATCACAAAATCACAGAAGCAGACTCCCATCTTCAACAGAATTATAGGAAAATTACTTTGTTTAAAATGCTCACGCTGGGTAGTGAATGGGAAGGAATTGTGACATGCTGGGAGGGCATTGTTGAAATGAATTTCACGCTGCTTAATTTAAGCCAAGCAACTGATGGAGTTTGGGCTTAGTTTGTATGTTGTGTTATGTTGTGGTTTTAATTAGCTCCTTCCTTCCAAAAGCTTCCAAACCAGGAGGTTTAGAAGCTGCTTTAAACACTGATAAATGAGGCTTACAAACAGAGCATTTCCATTGGGATTTTTTTACATTTTCTACTTGGTTTTGATTTTTTTTTTCCCCCAAGGAGCTGCCATGATCTCTGATTACTTTTCTTGCAGCAAATCCTGAAATCACCCGACTGCTGAACCTACAATAAGCTCTTATGGACTGCCAGGAATATCTGAGGAGGAAAAAGCCCTAATTTCCCAAGTGCTGTGCAGGCTGTAAATAGCAACTCCTTCCCCCGAGCCCTCGCAATCGAAAAACTCGACGTGCTGAGAGCAAAATACAAGAGAAAGGACATTTTGCTGTCACCTGCTGAGGTAATATCTGAGCAACACTTTGTGGCCCTTAAATGCTGTAATCAACCAGGGAGCCCAAGGACTTTCTAGGACTTTGCTGCCCACTGGGAATTCACAGGGACAGGGCTGGGAATTCAGTGGGCCCAATTACAGCAGCTCTGCCCTCATCCCGCAGCTCTGAGCTCCCCCAAAACTGGTTGTTTTTTCTCATTACTGCAAAAAACGGGGAAAAATGTCCCCCACTGACAATTTTGTTGTTTCCATATCTGTTCCTGCTTGGATATTGCTCCACTCACTGGAAACACAGCAGTGTTTTGAGAGGGACTTCTTGTTATCAGGAATTCCCAGGTGCTTTGTGAGGACCAACAAAACACAGGACAAACAACCAGCCAGTGGTTATTCTGGGAAATGACACGCAGGAACAAATAAATACCCGAGATTTAAAAAAAAATCTGGGGATGCCACTGGCTAAATAGTCTGTCCATGTATTCCCTGGTGGGATAAATGGGAAGGTACAAAGTCATCATAGGCAGAAATGCAAATCCAGGAGGAGGGAACAGCCAGAACCTTAACCTACATCTCCACTCCAGACACCATAAATATTTTTTTTAATACACAGCATAGTGTGAACATATTTTCCCAAATTCTTAGACTACCTGGTCATGAGGGCCCTCAAACCCAATCCATTCTGGGATTTGGTGACTGACAGTAATTTAGAGAGTTTAACATTAAAAATTCAAAGACAAAATTTTTTCTTTTTTAATAACTGCCTCCAGTATTATCTCAAAATGGATTCTTAATTAAATATCTTAGGAAAAACAATAGTTTTAATATATTCCTTCTTCCTAGCAACCAACAAGCATTCCAATCAAGAAAAAATCCTTTAGGAATCACTGTCATGCTCACAACCCTTTTGATTTGGCAAAAGCAGTAACTGAGGAAGACCCTGGTGGTCTCATTCTGTACAAAAAGCTCCTTCTCCACCAGCATTCTCATATGCACCAGTAAGCAGAAGCAAACAGGGCAACTTTAAACACCTGGATATTGTTTTTTGCTGAAAGAAGGAAAAAAAAAAGAAAAAAAGCCTTGTCAGGAGTGGAATCTGTCAAGATCTTGACAAGATTTAACACCTTTATTTTGGTCTAAAGCTTTGCCATTATTTTGGGATATTGTAGCAGAGGTATATGTGCTCCAAAAGAAAATGTCAGAGGTTCTGCTGGTGCCCTATAAATCTGCACTGAAATGCAATCAAAAAGGCAGGGAATGGGGATGATGAGTGAAGTCGGAGTCTGGTCAGAGGTACAGAAAAACACCCAGCAGGAAGAAGGAAAACATTCCAAGCTGAGCAGGCAGAACATGAAAGTCACAAGTAAGGAACTCATCCCAAAGCCGGGAGGTGGTGGCTGACACTACCCCCAGTGAGTTCCCCCGGTCAGATGCAAAACCATTCCTTGCACTTCCAAAGGAAGAGAAGGGCGAGGGAAAAGGATGTCAATCAAAACCCATGCTGAACTTCAGGAAGTTCCCAAACTCCCTTTCTGCCCCGGGCTGAGCAAAGCAAAGCCCCCAGGAACAAAGTGCTGGTGCTGGACAGAGCCCTCCCCTTGCCCTGCAGCTGCTGGAGCAGCGAGTCCCAGTGTGGCAATGGGACACCGACCCAAGCACACAGCAGCACCCCACACTCACCCCACCCCAGCAGGGGTCTGGGGAGGGACACGGGCACACGTCATGGGAGTGTCAGTGCACCCCTGGCACTCCTGGCAGGGCACACATCGCCAGCAGAGCTCCGTGCTCCACAGTAATTCCCTGCAAGCACCGTGCCCTGAGCTGCCGGCAGGAAGGAAAGGCTTCTGTTAAACTCCCATTTCTCTGGTGCATTTCAGCATGACCTGTTTGTTATTTCCTCTTTCCCGTGCATCTCCCTGCCCGGAGCTCTCTCCCTGGAAGCCGTGGTGTTGCTGGCTCCTGTGAGACCGGGGCTGTCTCAGCCGCAGTGGCTGCTGTGCCCATCCCGCTTCCCACAGCACAGACCTGCGGGAAGATGCAATTCCTGTCCCCGCTCCCGCTCTGGATCTCCTCCAGCTGGGGAGGGCACAGCTCCGTGTGCTCCACCCCAGAGCAGCTCCCGGCCGTGCCCAGCGTCCCTCCCCTGGGCACAGCAGGGACACGGCAGGCGGCAGGGGAGGAGGGCAGGGCAGGAGGAGGTGCCACAGCAGCTCCAGCAGCACCTCCCGTCCCGCAGGGTGCTGATCCCCCGAGCACGGCCGGGGATCCCACCCAGGGTTGAACCACAGCTTCTCCCTTGCCCCAGTTCTCCCCTGGGCACAGCCAAACCTTCCTGAGACAGGGCAAGGGAGGGAACAGTGCCCCTGCTCTGTCCCCAGCACGGGCTCGGGACCCACACGGGTACCCAGACTCACCTTCCATCCCCAAAGGAGGATCTTCCCCCAGCTCCACCAGTGACACACAGCAGAGTGAAAGTACAAAATCCCAGTCTTCCCTCCCCTTCGAGGCACAGCTCATCTACCTCCGCTCCAGGAAGGCTGCCCAGAGGAGCTGTGGCTGCCCCTGGATCCCTGGAAGAGTGCAAGGCCAGGCTGGACAGAGCTTGGAGTGGAAGGTGTCCCTGCCCATGGCAGGGGGTGGAACGAGAGCTCTGAAGTCCCTTCCAACCCAGGCCGTTCTGTGATTCCTGCATTCCTGTGAAGTTCCTGCCCCTGTACACCCTTTCCAGCAGGGAAGGGCAGAGCGAGCACAGAGCACGATCCCAGGCACAGCCAGGGTTCCAGCTGGCTCTTGCTGATTTGTGTCTGTGTCTCTCTCGAGCTGCCGTGGTGCTGCCCTGTCACAGCCCTTCCCTCCTCCATCCTGCAGCTCATCCCAAAACGTGCAGAGCGCTGTGCAAGGCACGCTGCTGAAATCCCAAATTAGTTAAGGGACACGAACAAATGGGAGGAAAAACGTGCTGAGCCTCGGCGAGGAGGGGCTGCTCCTCCTTCCCCGGCAGTGCCCGTGCAGCGCTGCCCGTGCAGCTCGGACCCAGCTCCTTGGATGTGCCAGGAGGAGAACGGGAGAGGAGCAGGATGTGGCTCATCCCTCCCCTCTGGCAGCACCTCCCAGCCAGGCTCTGAGGCAGCAGCACCACGACGATTCAGGGCCCAGGCAGGGAGGGACTTGCTCTAAGAGAAAGGAGCAAAATAAAATGAGCAAACCACCCCCAAGTCCCTCGGATCTCCAGGGACTGCAGCGCCCGGGCAGGCAGCAGCCACTCGGGAAACCACTTTGCTGACTGCCTTCCTGAAATGCTGTGGTGGGAGAAAGCTGCTTAAGCTTCCAGCTGCTGGGAAGTGCCTTTTTTCCTTTTTTTATTTTTGCAAGTAATGCAGCAACTGCACTTGAGTGAAAAGGCAAAGGGAGGAATTATTTAACAGCTGAAAGAAACGTGCAGGAATCAGGACTTTTGGGCTGCACTTCATTGAAATACATCAGTGTAGCTCCTCTGAAAGCTACGTTTGGTTTCATCCCTCTGTTCAGCTCTGGTCCCAGATTTCAGATTTAAAGGCACATTTATTTCTGTTTTAGATTGGTTTGAAAATGTTCAGCAAAACCAGCCTGATAAGCTGTGATGCCTTTTCAGAGATCTCCTCACTGATCAGTTCTCAGCAAAACAACACTGCAGTGTTTGCATTTATTTACATTGCTGTGGTTGTTGCTCTGAGGATACAACTGGGATTTCTTTACCTGTAAGAGATCAGCCCATCCAGAAGAAAGGCAGACAAGCTTTATGAATAATTACATGTTGTTGAGGAATGTAAAACAGTCCTGATACCAAACAGATCTCATACATCTTTTATAAATTAAATTCTTGCTTGTGAAGGAAGACACAAAATATCTGTGCAGTTACATCCCTTTGAAGGCACCTTCCCCCTCAGCAGGCACCACCTGCACGCAGAGAGGCTGAATAAGAAATCACACGACAGAGGCTTCTCCTGCAGACAACACAGAGTCTATCGAAATCTGATGGGTTTGTGTGTTATAGCCAAGGTCAGAGGCTGCTCAGAGAAGCTGTGGCTGTCCCCATCCCTGGAAGTGTCCAAGGCCAGGCTGGACAGGGCTTGGAGCACCCTGGGATAGTGGGAGGTGTCCCTGCCCATGGAACTGGATGGGCTTTAAGGCCCCTTCCAACCCAAACCAGTCTGGGATTCCAAAAAAGCCAACAAAAAGGAAACATTGCTATGTGATCTATTCAGTACAGGGTAGTGAAGCTGAACATTTAACAAGGTTCTTAAATATTCTAACAGACAAAACAGCTTCAGCAGCAGCACTAAAAGGACAGCCAAAGGTAAGTTTGAAGGCCTAAACCAACTTCTCAATTCCACTCAGCAAAACAACTTCTATGCATCCACCACCAGTGTATGAATTTTGAATGTGTAACGGGAAATATTGCAGTGTGTGGCTCCTCTCCTCCCAGACTCCCACTCACACTGTATGTTTACATTGATCTATTAAAGGGAAATATTGCTTAATGCATTCCTGAAATGAATCCACTGCAGGGCGGAACACAGGAGCTGCTCAGCAATGTTCTCCTGCACCCACCACCACTCACTCCTTGGGGCAGCAGGCAAAAATCAACAGACAGCTGTAATTAGCATGGAAAAACATAGGGAGGCAAAGCATAACTCATTTGTCTGTTTTTCCATCTGTCAATACCCCGTTCATTCTCCAATAAGAGATCGATAACAAGGGCAGAGCTCCAGCATTCCTGGTTCATGGTGTGCGAGAGCACCTTGAGAACATTTTAACCAGAACGAGCACACAGCGGGGATAAAGCTGCTTCTCTGACTTGCCAGCAACTCTGGAAATAAATACCCTTTGCAGTAGTTTTGCCCACTTTTCTTGTTCCAACAGACATTTCTGGGCACACTTTAGTTCAAGTAAAGTTGCTTAAAGGACATGAGCTGGCAGCTGAGCTGAGTCCCACCCTGGACACACGGAATGCAGCTGAGCCTGTGGGCAGGTGAGCACAGCCACAGCTGCTGAACCCCAGCCACCTCTTCTCCCAGCACGGTGTCCCTTGGACACTGATTGCCCGGGATCTGCCACCCCTGGAGCGTGGCAGGATTGCTCCTGAGCTTTATCACAGAGCTCAGGATGGAGCCCTGGGTGCCAGGAGATCTCACAGCTGACACAGGCAGGGCCAGCTGCCACTGGCTTTTTCTCCTCGGTGAGGTTTTCCAGTTATTGGTCACGATTGAAATATCCCTGCCCAAGTGTGATGCTGGGGCTTGTTTTGTCAGACCCTGATGAGCTCACCACTAATTGTTCTGGAACATAAAATTTTATCACGGTATCTCATGACCTATATATCACAGATTAACTGATGATTTGTCAGAACACATCATTCTCCCAGGCAAGAGAGAGACATCCTGCAGGGAACACACCAGCCACAGTGGGAATGGGGGTTCAAAATATTGCCAAGAAATCATGCATGGAAAGGGGAAGTTTATAAAGCAGCAGCACAGGGGAGTGACAATTAGAAACATGATTTTATTCTTAGAATAAGAGATTAAAGGCTGTGATGAAGTTTGAACTGGTAGGTTGGAGGTATTGAGGTTGTACCTGGCTCTGTGAACAGGAGAAGGGACAGGGAAGATGCCTTGGCCACCTCAGCTTAGAGCTGGTCCCATGAGGGCAAAGGGTTTGTTTCTGGCCATAGTGGACACTGCTACTAAAAACTGAATCCTCCAGCCTGACTCACATGGAGAGCACCCAGCACAGCACCTGCAGCAACACATCTCCCAAGGAAACTGGACATGGATGCCAACGCCAGCACTGACTGATGCCACTCTGCCAAGGACACGCAGCCCCTGGGAAGAAGCAGAAAGCACAAACGAGCTGAGCAGAGTCCATTTGCAGGGAAATGTCCCAGCACAGGGAAAAAAAAGCCAAGGGAGGACTCGTGGGGAAAATATATTTGGTATAAGCAGAATTCTCTCAAAATAGAAAGGCTTGTGAAGTTTTATACGAAGTGTTAGCAGCTCATTCAAACACACACTTCACCACTCCAGTACCCAGCACGATGATGGGGAGTGTTTTTTTCCTCATGATTTCTCCCTTGTTGCTGTAATAAATCCAATTCCCTGCCAGGCTGCATTCCCCATGCTGGTGAAGTAGCACAACCAAACAGCTCCATTTCTGTAACTTATGGAGCCTTTGTCCTATGTGACTTTTTAGGGGAAAAAAACCCAAACAAACCAAATCAGAAGAGCAGCCCCTTATCCCCCTCTCCTGGGGTTTTCTTGCTCTTCTCTGCCCTTGTGAAAATTAAAACCCTCCTGAGGAGCACAGCAGAGCCTGTGGCCATCACTGCCCTTTCTGAGTCCTTTCCTCAGGACACGTCAAACCCCTTCTGACAAGGCTTTAGAGAGAAACAGAAAAAGCAGCTTTACATCCCGAGTTGTGCATTCATGAATTCAGGCACCCTGGCTTCCTCCAGCTCTCCGTGCTGGTGGAAAAGCTTCGCTGGCTCTGGACACTGGAACATCCTCCAAATCAAAAATCCAGTTTACCTGATCAGCAGCGTGGGGTAGCCAGAGCTGCTCACTGTGCTCCACATATGGCACCTGAATGGGTATTTATGTTACAGAGATATGAAAAGAAGGACAGGACACGGCAAAATAAGGCACTCCAGACCTGAAACCAGTTCACTGTTGGCATGAAAACCAGTGACAAAGCACTGTGGAAAAATACAAGCCAGGAGCTGAGGAGAGGCTGTGAGCAAATCCTGACACCACCTGCGATCCCCACGGAACTCAGCACTCCGCCAGCTAAGTGACATTTTGGAATTAATTACTGGATTCCAAATGACCATGAACAGTTGTCCTGTTTGTAAAGCAATCTGCATTTGGGTAAAGTGCTGATCTGGAAAATCAGGCTCTCCTATCTCTGTAAATGCACACTCCAAGGGAGAACATCCAACAGCTCAGGGTCTCCCAAGCAGGGCATGTTTTTGGGAGATAGGGAAGCAAGCCATGGCATCAACAAATCCTAGGTTAAGCCTCTCCCCTTGTTATTTATTATTTCTGTGATGTGCTCCTTCAGCACCAAGAGCCACACTCCTCCCTGTGCCGCCCTTGAGCCCAGGGAGAGCTGCTCACACTTCCCAGCAGCAGCATTTCCTTAAGCACCGGGCAATTTGGAGAGCAATCTGCAATCCAGGAGCAGCCCAGCGCTGAGAGGGCCCCGTGGCTTTGGCTGCACTCCACAGCCAGTCGGGAGCTCAGCAGAAGGAATCCAGAAGCAGGATAAAGCCACAGCTCATCACACACCTTAGTGCTCCAGATGAACTCACAGCTTTAGCAAGCACACCCTGTCCCATCGGCTGAGCTCTGACCTGCAGCTGGAACTGAAAACACAAAATTTCCTATTTCTGTTACCTACTCCTCATTATGTGTCCTGTTTAGATTGAAGCTTTTATCTTTTTTTATTATTATTTCAATGCATTTCTAGTATAAAAAAGCACCTCTATGGAAACAGTGAACAGCAATTTATAACAATGACTTATGCTTCTTCCTGAGTGTTTTATTTGACTACTATACTATCAAATCACAATGTGGCATTTAACGAACAGAAGATCTGAGTCAGACACAAAACCATCTTCACAAGAGCACCAAACAAGGCAAGCATAGCTAATGCTGTAGTAGTAGAACTTTAGATATTTCAGTAGGAAAATCTGAGCAAAACCACCCCAGCAAACCCCCAAACCAACCACCTTCCAGCCCTCTCAGGCAGCCCTTTCTACACAAGATAAATATCAGGCAACTGATGATTCATTAGTCAAGGCAGTCTATTAAGGGCTAATAGAAATGAAAACAGATTTGAAACTGTCAAAACCACACAGAAGTTTGACCATGTAAAAGCCATATTTCAATGAGAATTCAGCAGACATAATGGGCAGAGGAAAATCTCTTTTTGTCACAAAATATTGGTTATTGTCCCAATCGAGGCAGAGTTTAGCACACATCTGAAACTAAAAATCCTACATAAACAAGCAGCAAGTAGATAAGTGGTGAGACAAAAGATCCTGCATGCCTAGGTCCTGACATCACACATCCTTTTGGGATTAAACATTAGAAACTGGACTATTGAAACGGGGAAATTAAGAACAGTTATGCTCAAAGAGAAGCTGGGTGTCCCCAGCAAACCAGTGGCACTGCAAACACTTCTCCCAGTTCATATTCCCATCCATGGTAAAAATCCTTCCCTGTGAGGGTGGGGAGGCCCTGGCACAGGTTGCCCCAGAGAAGCTGTGGCTGCCCCATCCCTGGAAATGTTCAAAGCCAAGGCTTGGAGCAACCTGGGACAGTGGAAGGTGTCCCTGCCTGCAAAATCCACTGAGACACATAAAAAGACCATCAGACCTCAACTGCCAACCTTCAACCTGAACATCTCAGAAGGGCCCTGTGGCCATGATGCACCCAACAATCACTGAAACCCTTCTAAGCCCAGCACCCAATAACCACTGAAACCTTTCTAAGCCCACTGGAAGTCCTGGGTCGTTTCCCAGTGGGAACTGGGTGCTGCAAAACCTGACACATCATCACTGAAGAGACAAGATGAAAAACACTTCTAAATATACATTTGGATTGTTACTCAGCCCACAACAACTGAGACGTACAGAGCAAGCAAAGCCCACCTCTCCTCCTCCTTTAGCCATCAGAGAGGTACCAGACACAAACCCAATCAATATTTGGATATGAACTTCCATACTAAGGTTTGTTTTTATGTAATCACTTTTTTCTACTTGGGCAGCACATGGAGATCTTCTTGTCTCAGGTGCCATGAGAGAAGTGCACACTGGCAGCAGCAGGAGGGACAGGTTTGAGGAGTAATGTCACTGAAAAAGCAGTGGAGTACAGCATCCTCCAAACACTGGTGCTGACCATTCACATGGTGAATGTGCTTTCCCACTATTCCCATCACCTTTATCCTAAAAATTCTCAGCAAGGCTGTCTCAGGAATTGCATGGAGTAACTGGAGACAAACCCTAGAATGCAGCACCACACCCAGTCCTGCTCATGGGGCTTTTTATGGCAAACTGGGACCATGAGTTACCAGGGTCGGTTTCACTGGTGCTAAGGCCCTATGAACACCAGAGCACTTTCAGAATCTAAAATACTTTTGTGGGCATGAATCCCACCAAAAGTGTTTGTCTAACTCTTGGAGACAGAGTCTGAACTTGCACAGAGGGCATCACCCCGGCTTAGTGAGCAGGAAAGTCCTGTTTCCCTGGTGAAGGGAGAGCCTGCCCTGGTACCAGCAGCAGCAGGGAGGCTGTGGATGCAGGGATGGGAACTGCCAGGGGAAGCCAGGCAGGGTTAGATGCAGGTCAAACAGCTAAAAGACGTTTAGGAAGGAAGGTGCATCTGTGGCTCAGGAGAGGAGGATATGCTGGGGAAAGAGCAAATAGGTAAAAGCAGTTACTAAAAAAATCTACTACAACAGGGCAAGCAAAGTCAGCTTTCCATCTCCTTTAGGGGTCAGAGGCAGCACATGGAAATCCAATCAATACCTAGACATGAACTTTCCTACCGAAATGCCTTTTTAAAGGGCTGGGACAGGAGGAGGCAGGGGATGAGGAAGGGGAAAGACACACGGAGTGCTGGGGCTGTCCCGGGCTGGGGCTGCCACCGGCGCTGACACCGCACCCTCCCTCCCTCCCTTCCCGGCCCCTCCCACGCCAGCCCCTCGCCGACCCCACTCCAGCTCCTCGCTGATCCTGTATCAGCCCCTCGCCGACCCCACTCCAGCTCCTCGGTGATCCTATCTCAGCCCCTCGCCGACCCCACTCCAGCTCCTCGCTGATCCTATCTCAGCCCCTCACTGACCCCACTCCAGCCCCTCGCTGACCCCACAGCAGGCACTCCCTGCCCGATGCAGAGCCCAGCTGAATTCCCTCTGTGCCCCCCAGCTCCTCCCACCCGCCCCACAGGCTACTGAAGCACCCCAGAAAAAGCCTCTCACGTGCTGAGAAGCCTCAAAGTGACACCCGAGAGGTGAGGAAAGGTGTTCCACACGCTCGGGTGTTGCTCTGAGGGGATAAATAGACGCAAACAATCTAAAGGGGGCTGTTCTGACAGCTCTGCAGGTGCACAACACTGACCCGAGCCAGGTCTGGTTCCTGGGGCTGCGATGGGCTCTGCAGCACAGGGCACTTGTTGCTAACTCCTGCAGGTAATTCTTAATGAAATGCTGCTTTAATGGAAATGGCATTTGACAGGAGAAAAAAAGTGATTTCTTATGGGAAGGTTTCATTGAAGTTTGTTTCTGAAAAAGGTGGAGTCTCTCCTGAAATCAAACAGAAACCCTGGACTGGCCTATGGAGCAGCATTCCAGTCTCTCCCCTCCAGACACACAACAGCGAGTTCCCAACTGTGAAGGTAAAACAATATTCATTTATTATTTGCTTGTCCAGTGGATCTCACTTAAGCCCCTGTGCTAATATCCTATTCTCAAGAATGTGAAATACTTCCCTACAAGGCAAACAAGCTAAAATTCCCACAAGGGTGACCCTGTTTAGAACTACCCAAAGAATTTTTAAAAAAAGGCCTAAAAATCAAAAAATCACAGGGCAGGACAACAAACAAGGCAAAAATCCTCAGTGGGAAGATGTCTCTCCCTACGGTGATGCACTCTGCATCTTTCTGTGCTCCTGACAAGGACACTTGTCCCTGCAGAACTTGTTCACTTCCACAGCCCTGCCCCTCTTTCCCTGAACGTGGAAACGACTTTTTGTCTACAATCACGGGGAGCTTTTCTCAGCTCCAGCAGTGTAATTTTCCTCCTCCAAAAAGCCTCACACCAGCTCCTGCATCATCTACTTCACGTTAATCATCACAGCTGGTAATGGACTGTAATGCCATGCACACACTCATTTCTTTATATATCCGTCAATAAAAATGGCATTTTTGCATGTTTTATGTGTATGTGCACACACAAACACATAATAATAAGAGTTGCTGTTATAAAAATCATGGAAATATCTGTTCACTGTTAAAAAGCATGTTTGTTCCTGGTTTTAACAGGAAAATTTCACCTGCACGCTTCTCCCGGTGTTCTCCGAGCAGTTAATCTGCCCATTATCCACCAGGAGAAATTAAATTTTATAGCACCTTTCCAAAACTGAGCACGTTTACTGGGGCTGAGTGCCACACACTGCCCATTCCCTTCTGCCTTTAATGCAAACTCAGGCTGCTTTCTGCACACCAGGCTGTGGCCGTATGGCTTTTGTGAGGGCAAATGCCCACTTCAGGCAGACATTCCTGTCCCCGTGACTCATGTGCTGTGGTTTATTCCGTGCTGGAAGCTCTGCAATTAGCACAGCCCTCCCTCCCGGCTCCCGGGGCTTCAGGGGAGGAAGGAGCATCCGAGCCGTGGCTGCTCCAGCTCTCCAGCTGCAGGAAGAGCCTTCCAGGTCCTAACCCAGAACAATGGAGAGGCCCTGCTTTCATCTCGGCACCCTCACAGCTATTTGCTCTTCACCACAGGGAACCAGAATTCCACCGCAATTTGTTTTCTACTGTCTTAGTTCTCTCACTTGCTTCTCTCTGGGCAGAAAGTGGCACTCATGTGACCCATCCCCACTACCTGTTTGCCAGGATATTGTCTCAGCAGGCATTCCCAATCCCTGAGTCAGGAGCTAAAATAATAAGGTTTAATGTTTTAAGCAAGTGGTTCAGGAGCATAAAGCAAACAGACACTCGGGGAATTCTAACTGCTTTGTGCCTGAGCCTTTGGGGTTTACGGGCTCCAGTTTTTCCAGATTGCTTTTAGGGTTTGGGGTGTTTTTTATTAAGGAGAGGGAGGTTCTCACATATTCCTATGATTCTGGAAATTATGTCTATCAAAAGCATTCTCAATTACTGAGAGGCTATAAAATTACAGAAGCTGTAAACGGCATTATCATAAACTGCTTCAGAGAGTATTGAGGAATCTGGAAATGACTTCTTCATCCCAATCCTTCCAAGTGGACAGCTAAAGCCCAAGTACCTCTGTTCTATTAACACAATTCTTCCAGCACAAATCCTGACCCAGATGTTTGTGTAACAGGTAGGGTTCTGCTGCCCTTAAAGCTGCTTTTCCCAAATAAGATTTTTGAAAGAGATCACCAGGGCTTCACTGAAATATGAACTAAACCACAAGAAATTCCCTCTCAACTTGAGGAAGAATTTCTTTCCGTGGAGGGTGGCCGAGCACTGGAACTCTGTCCAGGGAGAGTGTGGAGTGTCCCTCTCCGGAGACATTCCAAACCCACCTGGATGCCTTCCTCTGTCCCCAGCTCCAGGTGGCCCTGCCTGGGCAGGGGCTTGGACTGGCTGATCTCCAGAGGTCCCTTCCCATCCCCTGGGATTCTGGGAATACCTGGAGTTGAGCATCATGGAAGCACCTTTAAATCCCACCCCACGTTTAGCTGCGTTCTCTAGAGAACTTTTATAAATAACACATTTCTTCTACACCAACCACCATCCAGCAACTCAGCTTTCTCAGCCCTGATACTGTACTTTTAGGCTATCTTCTTAAGACCATAATTAGGCTTTGCTGAAAGACATTAAACCAGCACAAGACAGACTCAGGATGGAGAACAGCTCCCAAGGATTCACACTTTGCCCGGTTTACAGAAACATCCAGCTGGATGCCAAAACACATCCCTAAAAGAACCAACACACTCATCTGCACTTGGGCTGGCAGCTCGTGAGCAGCAGCAGCAGCGAGAGAAAACCCAGAGGAAAAGTTAACACAGTCATACCAAAAAGACAGGAATTTCTAAATTGACCCAAAGCATTTCCTCGTCCCTGGAAGTGTCCAAGGCCAGGCTGGATGGGGCTTGGAGCAACCTGGGATAGTGGAAGGTGTCCCTGCCTGTGAGATGAGCTTTAAACCCTTTTAACCCAAACAATTCCAGACTTCTAAGCAGCACAGTTTTGAAATAATTCAAATAGCCAGTTCGGAAGGATTCCAGCACACAGCATTTCCTCTCAACATGGTGCACTGCGTTAATGCCAATTTTGCACAGTTGTTGTTCCTGTCTCTCTGAAATACAGGGATGCTAAAACAAGTTGTGAGGCAACACTTCAGAGGGACTGCACTTCCAGACCTACACCGACACAGGCAGGAAAAAATTCCTCATCCGAAGCCTTACAGGACCCATCCATTCTCCTGAGTACACCACATCATACCATACATACGTCTGCATTGACGTACACTCTATATTATGTTGTTATCTGTGTATTTTACGAGCTGTCCACAACACCTTATGTAACGGATCCCTGTTTAATATGGAACAGCGTGTCCACCGCCGCGGCAATCCCGGCCGTTCTCCTGGATGGCGAAAAACACCCACCCGGACACCGGTGGGGAACGCTCCCCATTCCAGGCGCCTGACCACGGCACCGGGGGCTCTGTGCTGCCACAGAACCATTTTGCGAGGGATGCTGGGGAAGGATCCTCCCCTAGGGAACCACAGCAGCCTGCCCCGGCATCTCTGGGGCAGCAGAGCGTCACCCCCCAGTGCCTCACCCACGGCACAGGCACCCAGCCCGCCCGCGCGGGTCTGCGCGCCCCCCGCCCCGCTGCCCCGGCACTCACCGCCTCCGAGTCTTCAAACCCATGCAGGTACAAGTTGTCGTACATGGAGAGCCGGAGCGGGGGCCGGTGCGGGGCCGGGGGGCCGGGGAGCGCGGCGGCGGAGCGCGGTCAGGCGGCGGGGCCGAGCTCCCTGAGCGCTGCGGCGGCGCCGCCTCCC
>VZTJ01003106.1:101457-113931 GCA_013397795.1 Orthonyx spaldingii
CCAGCGCCGCCGCGCCATTGGCTGGGACGCGCCGGCCGCGAGCCGCGCTGCGCGCTGGCGCCGCCTCACGGCGCCTCACGGGCTGATGGCGGCGGCCGCCCTGCTCATTTATAATCAAACGGCGCCGGTCCCTCGCTTATTTATAATCAAACACCTCTGGCCTACAATAAAACAGTACTGCATAGTCTAGAGAAGACTGAGTTGGAACTCATGAATGCTTATCAATATCTCCAAGGCGGGTCGGAGGATGGTACCGGGTTCTGTTCAGTGGTGCCAGGGTCAGGTTGAGGAGCAATGGCCATAAAATAAAACACAAGTTCCAGGTCCTCATAAGGAAAAACATCTTTCCATGGGGATGGCAGAGCGCTGGAATTGCTGCCCAGGGAGGTGCGGAGTGTCCCTCTCCAGAGTCATTCCAAACCCAGCTGGACGCGCTCCTGTGTCCCCTGCTCCGGGTGACTCTGGCTGCACTGAATGGTCTCCAGAGGTCCCTTCCAGCCCAATTCTGTGATTTATTCACAATAAAATGCAGCCTTTCTTCTTCAAGGTTCCAGAGAACAGGGGGTGGTTTCCAAGGAAAACCATCCATCCCCCCCATCTCTCCCCTACAGCAATGTCTGGAAACAATTAAGAATTAAACCCTAAAATCGCTAAGAATAAACACCAAGAATTAACAGAATACACACACACGATGTCTGGAAACAAGAAAATGAAACCCTAAACACCAAGAATTAGAACAACAGAAGTTTGAACCTGATTTGCAACTAAATTAAGAAACAAAATCTCTAAACAGGTTCCTCCTGGAGCTCTACAAATGAAGCTTCTGGTGTAACACTACGTGATTAAAAAGTCAATAAATAATTAAACACTAATGACAGAACTAATTTACAATTTACTTCCTATCCTTATTAAAACAATTATTTAAAGTCTCATCTTCAGTGCAATCTGATCCAACACCGCTGTTTCACAAATGCTTTCTATTTGCGTTTTCCATTTACTTCATTTGCTTTTCCTCCCAAAAGCTTCCTTTATTTCTGTGAAGTTGCCATGAATCCCTTGGGAAGTGTCCAACAGACACCTGAAGCAAAGCCCAAAGTGTTATTCTTACCATATTCACAATTTCTTACAAATTCCATTGAAGATTCCCCAAAGTTATGCTAAGCCTGATTCCCAATTTACTAATTCTGACAGAGGAGGATCTCAGCTTCTAAGATTGTCATTAAGAAAGTGTTCATTAAACTCCCTATCCAGGAGTTAATTTTTACAGCCTGTTCTACAGAGCTCGTGAAGATCTGTGATGTTCCAGATTGAAGAATCAATGATGACAATCATTGGTCAGCACAAAATTTTTAAAAAAAGGCTGTGAGATCGCAAGATGAAGGGGAAGAAGTGAACTTCACATAGATTTGTAATAAAACAATTCAGAAGTCAGGGGAATCACTATATGGTTTCCAGTCCTTACATTTCACACTGTCCTTTTAAGACACAGAGGTTATTAAAAATATATATTTAATGACTCAAAAGGCTCCTAAAAGATGCTATAAAAATACAAATCCCTGTGATATAGAGGAATTCTAAATCAAAGGCTGTTTTGAATGCTATGACATAATTCATCCATGAAACACACACCCAGGTGAGGGAGGAAGACACTCAGCTCTTTTAAGTTGACTGGAAAATAATATAAATATAATAAATATGCTGAGGGAACGGGGGGCTGGATGGAGCTCAGAAATAGGGAGCAAGGGGAGGGTGGAAAAATAGGCTCAGGAAAACAGCTCCAAATTTATTTCAGTGACAAACCATCATTATTCCAGTGGTATCTGTTGTTACTCTGAGTGGCCATCTCTGTGGGCTTCCAGAAAGTCAAATGCCTTTGGTTCCAACTTCCAGGAGAGCTCAGCACAGGCAAAATGGGAAGAGCACAGTAGGCTGACACTTCAAAGGTCCGTGTTTCTGAGGGGAGCTCCCAGGGAGCGGCTCAAAGGAACAAACAAAAAGCCCACTACCGTAGAAGATGAGGGTCTGAGAGATTGAAATCATCCCTGGCCTGTTTCTGAAAGAGAATTTGGATGTTTGATATTATCAGGCAGAGAATTCCAGTGTTCAGGTCACAGAGAGCCTCTGCTGTGTGTCTTCCTCACTCTGCTTTTGGCCAACACTACAGGAACAACCTGCTGAAAACATGGAAGGGATAAAGAGCTGAAAGGAGCCTTGTTAAGGTCTAACCTTTAAAAATTGTCATTTTTTAATGGTTTCAGTTGCTGCATTATTCATTTTTTAAATAGCATTCATCTATGATGTTAAATCAGAGCCCACAACTCCACATTTCCAAGGAGATTTTGAGAGAGATGTAAACAGAGACCACAAGTCATCCAAAACTTTTTATGTCCAACAAGTCACTGAGGATATAACCCAGAATAAAATGTTATCAGGCTGGAGGTGGGGGAAAGAGAAGCGCTTGGAAGTTGGAATATTTTGAGCATCCACAGTCCTCCAAAATACTTGGCTTCCTCCAAATACTCTGCTGCCATTAGAGATTATTCATATCCTCTTTATTTTTAATTAGAGTACAAAGGAAATCTCTCTGAGACGTGTATCCATCTATCCCAAAATATCAATTATTTAGTCAGTCCTGAGCTACCCAAATGTGGGAACACTGGGGGTTTTTTTCCGAGGGTGTGAATACAGAACCAGAGAAAATTTTATTTCCAGCCCGATCTAATGATTCCTCAATCAAATGACAGCACTCGTGTGGTTCTTTCAGGAGCTGGAGCAATGAACTATTTGCATAAACACACTGAAGTGCTGCTGGAATAAATAAATGCGCAGGATCCAGATTGCCAAGTCAAGGGAACGCCTCGGCACCGCACTGCGCCAAGCCGGGATGGGAGTCAGCAACTTCTCCCTTCTCCCTACTTCAACAAATTCCACTTCCACCTGGGATTTCTCCAGCCGGGAGCCGAGTGGAACAGCAGCACTGCCTCTTCTCCTGCTGCTGGAGCCACAGGAATATTAACCCTGAAGCAGCAGAACCCCAACACCAACACAGCCAAGTTCCTTATGGCCTCTCCCTGCTCTCACATCAGGTCCTGGATTCACAGCATTACTCAGGGATAACGGGGCAGAACCCCCCCAGCAGGCAAGGGCACATTAAGAAAGAGCATTGTGGTTACAGTAAGAGCAGGCTGGGATGTGGATCCACTCCTTCCAGCACACAGAGGGCTCCAAAAGCCGCAGTCTCCATGAGCATCCCTCCCGTGGAACACAAACTTGGGGTTTCATCCTCCCCTGCATGGACTCCGGGGCCTGCTGGAGAACACTGCTCTCCCCCATGGAAAGCTGCTCTTGTTGAGATGAGCAGAAGAGCCCAGGGATGGATTTCATTACTGTAAAGGGAAAGGACCGTCAGCATTCTCCAGCAATCCACCTTGCTTCCATCAGTGGGAAGGAGGCCAGTTCCTCACTCTCCTGAATTATTTGGCACAGCCCCACTCCTTGCCCCTTCTCCCTCTAAAACAATTTCTCTGCCTGTGTCCCTCCTCTTGTGTTTTATAAGAGGGATTAGATAAGAATCTGGTGCCGTGACAGCAGCTCCTGCCTTGGGGGGAGGCACGGCCAGGAGAACATCCTGAGATCCCCACCAGCCCTGTTTTCCAGCAGAATGGGATGGCATTTGTGGGACTTGGAGTCCTCGAGGCCAGCAGAGGAACAGGGATGTATTTCTGTTCCAAAAGAAAGGAGGATTCTGCTGTTTGGAGATACATCCTGGCACAGAGGACTCGGTGAATTTTAAGGTTTTATTCAAACAGACTGGTGGACGGCGTGCTTTAATCCTTGGAATTTCAAGTAATAAATTAGTCTGGTCTAATTTGACAGTTCTTCTGGAGGAAGCGAGGTGCCACCTATTCTAAAACACATTTATCTGACACTGTTATGTAAAGGCTGCTATAATTAAAGAGTGTGAAGACTTGGTTGTCACTTCCTCTTGGTTGGAAGCACCTACAGTGAGAGGTAACTGGGCTGCTTTTGTAGGTACCCTCTATATTTACCGAGCTCTGAAATGCCTCTTCCCCACAGGCATGAGGAGACCTGCAGGAAGCCGAGCTGCAGGGGAGCACAGGCCCTTCCAGAGGGTTCTTGGTAGGGAAGAGGAGATGATCCCCACCTCCTGAGGCAGGTGTGGGTTTAACAACTCCAGCCAACTCCAACTGTGGCTTCCAGCGAGCAGAGCAAATCCCAAAGCACCTGGGGAACTGTGCAAGAACAGCCCTGTGTGAGCACATCCCTCTGGAGCCTGGAATGAAGGATTTGCACGGATCCAGGGTCAGCAGGGCAGGCACAGGGATATCCACGGACACCGAACACGGAGATCTCCCTCCAGCAGCTCCCAGGGTCCACCAGGCTGCTGAGAAGGTCCCAAATACCCAGTCACACCCCAGGCACCACCCATAAAGAGTGGATTTGTGGCTGGGATTGTGCCAGACTTCCTTGCTGGAAGGGAGATGAGCGGTTCTGTTTTTAGGGAAGATCCACATCTTTATCTGCCGTGCCAAAAACCATCTGGGCCAAAGGATTGAGCACTTGCTTTACTCCTTATTTGAAGCTGCTCTGCTTTCTTTATGAATGTTAATCAATCTCCTTAGCTGCCATAAGTGCTGATGCCGAGTTTCTGTGCAACACTTCAGGCTGCAACTGTTGGAACGATGGGAAAGGATCACTAAAAGCCAGTTACAAACTTTATGGGAAGCTGCTGCTGTTTTACCCAAGCAGGGAAAGGCACCACTGCCTTCTGGAAACCCCAGCAACACTGGAACACACCCACAAGGGCTGGGAACAGCAAAGGTGCACGGAGGAGGAGCACTGGAAGAGGACTGGGAATGCCAAGTGCATCCCATTACTGAAGATCCAGCCTCGACAGAGCAATAAACGGAAAGATTTTCCAGTCTCAAAAAAGACAAACAGCCCAGCAAGCTCCTGGTCAGTGTTCATTT
The DNA here is from genome assembly GCA_013397795.1 of Orthonyx spaldingii. Taxonomy (NCBI): domain Eukaryota; kingdom Metazoa; phylum Chordata; class Aves; order Passeriformes; family Orthonychidae; genus Orthonyx; species Orthonyx spaldingii. The sequence continues at coordinate 106,449 of VZTJ01003106.1, forward strand.
CCCAGATGCATTCAAATATTTGCAGTTTTATCAGCGAACGCTCATAGAAAGGCTGCTTGAAATGTATTTTCGATAAATTACAATTATCATGTAACAGTTCTTTAGAGAAAACAAAGCCTTGAGTGAGCACAAAGACAACCCTGCAAGCTAACATGAAATTCCAGCTTCTGTAAAATACAGGATCTCATGGAGATTTTTCTCTTTTTTTCAGCTAAACTAGTAAAACTACAGATTTCATTTTGGATTTAGGTTCAAGGAGTAGGGCAAAGGGCGTCTTTAAAAGAGTCAGACACAGAGCTTTGAAGTCCCACTGCTGAGAAGAATTTGCTGTTCTTGTTAAGAGGTGAAAGGAATGAATGAATGAATGAATAAATAAATAAATAAATAAAACTAGGCAAACACAGCTCAACCTCATCTCCAGTTTGTTGCTTCCCTGTGGGATTTTACAGGGATGCTTTGATTTGGCTGCTGATTTTATTGCCTTTCCCCTGCTTTATAATCCAATTACCATAGGCTGCAACACAGCACTTGGAATTTCATGGCAGGGGAACTACAGGAAACTCCTCAGCTCCCTGCAGTAGATTTCCATGGCTCCCGTCCAAGTGGAGAAACTGATCCGGAAACAACAGATCAGTGAAGGAGGAACCACTTGTCCGACCTGATTTCTTTAAATATTTAGCCAGAGTACTTGGCAGCTGAGTTGAGAAGAACAAATATTCCTGGCTTTAGCTCTGCATATTTAAGTAAGTTGTGTTCCTTCCTGTAAAGTCTCTGGGAGACCTCTCCTTGTGTACCTGCTGAAACGATGACTCTGGGATGTTCTCACCATCCAGGAGCACAACGCACAGTCTGCGGAAAAATCCTGACAATGATGACTCCTCACCTTCCTGGTGGGACTGCCTGGAACACGTAAAAACCCCATTTCTGTATTTCTGATGTTTCTCCATCGGAGAGATTCATTCCCTTCCATTGGCAATTTTTGAAGGAAGCACATGGGAGCATTCCCAGGAGAAGGACTAAGGGTCTCGCCAGCGAGGTGGGATGGCTCCAAACACACACCCAGATGCCAAAACATCCTCCCTGTTCTTCCCTCTGCAGGGACACTGCCAGCTCTGCTCCAGCAGCTCCAGGGACAGCAGGGACAGGACAGGACAGGAGTTCAGGGATCTCCGGGCATCCTCCCACAAAGCCAGGTGGGAATCTGGGCTGAACTGAGTCATCTGTGCTCTGCCCAGGCTGATAAACACCTGCAATTCTCATTAATTCATTCAGCACCTCCAAATACTCCACGTGCCAGCAGCACTGTGTGAGGCCTTTTACAAATCCCAGGCAGTTAAAAGGGACTAAAAATACCTTCTGCCTTTTCCTCACAAAGGAGAAAAATCATCATTCCAAAAATCCCTGCAGCAGCAGAGCCCATCTTTGGGCTACAGGTCTGAAAAGCTACATGTGTAGCTCATGAAATCCCAAAATCCCTGAATGGTTTGGGTTGGAAGGGACCTTAAAGCTCATCTCACTCCACCCCTGCCATGGGCAGGGACACCTTCCACAGACCAGGCTGCTCCAAGCCCCAGAAACTTGATTAAATCAGGTAATTTCTGATGCTCTGAACACTCATAAAATGCTAATATTTTCCCCTTTGACTCTTCCATGCAGGTTCAGGCATGGGTTTTCCCTGACCTCTCAAACCTGCATTAAAAAAAGAACAGAATCATTAGTTTATTCCAGCCATTGACAACATCCTTACAGAGATTACTTAAAAACCCCCAAACTCTAAATAAACTGCTGAGAGAAAAGTTCTGTCCTAGGTCTAAAACTGCCTCTGAGACAGGAAGCAAAAATTAGGAATAAATAGGAAAGGATCAATATTTAGTGTCTAATGTTTTCTGTGGTCCCCCAAAAAGTTGGGGGATTTTTATTTCCGTTTTATTTCAAGTGAGAATTGGAGTCACTTGAGAGGAAAAAAATGGGAAAATTCAGCTTGAGCAGCTCAGCCTGACAGAGTTACAAGCAGAAAACAGAATATTCTAATTGGGAGTGTGGAGAATAATAACTAATGGCAGCTCTGCCATCCCTGCCTATAATCATGATGAGCAATAGAGGAGCAGATCAGAACCTCATGTTCTCAGCATTTAATTCAGTGTCCAGATGAGGGAGCACGAAATTAAAAGGTGATAAAACTCAACATTCATAAAAGAACATATTTATCCCAAATGGAGAAAAAGTCCAGGCTCTGTTAAGATGATGAACTTGTAGCTTATCCTTAAAAAAACACTGGACATGAATTGGAATCCTACACCTGCTGTAGCTCTACATGTTGTGCTTAGCAAAATTTAGGGATAAAGGTAAAGCTCTGCCTTCAGCCTTGATCCCTTGGCAGGAACAGCTTTAGGAAGGGACCTAAAGTTGACATTTTTTTCCTCTATGTGCTTTCCACTGCATTTTATTCTCCAAAAATATCTGTTGTGATGGGCAGAATAAAGCTTAAACACACAATACTTCACTGAATTCTGGTAGCTACTACTTTGTCCAACACCCTGTGCAGCCAAAGCCAACCCAAACTTTTTGGGCCAGATCAGAAATTCAGAAGCAGAATTTTCAGATACATTGATGCAGTGATGAAAAATCGGGTTTATTCCAGTTCAGGCTAGAAATAAAATGGCTCATTACTGCAATTAAACATTCTGTTAATGTAAAACACATCAAACGTCTGACGAGGGAATATTGCTGCCACCTCTTGGTTCAGCAGGATGAAAATAGCAGGGTAAGATGAACCAGAGAGCTGCAGGCGGAGCTTGCCTGGATGTTTCCTCCAGTCAGAAATTTGGCTCTTGGAAACCTGTGGGTTTAGGATGGCTTTCCAGACCCAGCTGGGAATGGGATATTCTGCAGTCACTTCTGTTGAACTCGATTGAAGGAAAATTGGTTGGACATGGAGCAAAGTAGGAGGGGAAAAAAACCATAATTTGACTTCACTGTTCAAATTCTCCTTGGAGCTGCATCAATGGGCACAACAAAGGTTACTGAAGGTCAAATTCCCAAAAAATCAGGATCCACCCAGGCACCCCCAGTGCCCCTCTCTCCCACCCATGTGCTCCTGTGACTGTGTTTAACCTGGCATCAGGGGCCCAGGATGTGCCAGGCTCCAGGGCTCCCTGTGCCTGGCAGGATCTGATCCCTGCCTCGGGAACACCCCACCCAAAAGCCTCCCTTCTTGCACCCAGCAAAACCCACTGGTCCTTCTCACTCATTTCAGACCGAGTTTCTTGGAAAACTGTTCCAGGGGAAGATCTGGAGTCTTTGGTTGTGACTCCTCCCCACCAGCTGCTGCCAGATTTGTGTCTCACAGGTGACAGGGGAGGGACCCCACTCCCACCCCACTGCTGTCCCCCCTTCCCAAGGACCCAGCCCCTCTCCCCAACACCAGCTCAGCTCCTTCTGCTTCCCACTCAGCCTGGATCACACCCCAGCCAAGGATGGGATGGAGGGAGGGCACTGCAGGAATACCAAGGGCGCAGGGAACTCACAGGGAAAGCTGCGGCTCTTATCCCAACCCCAAAGCACACACAGGAATCCATCAGAACTTGCAGAGTCACTCAGAATCGACAGCCACACATGGAATGTGCTACAACAAGGGAAGTGGGGAAAGCCCACCGTGACAAATCCATAATTAGCCCTGACCCTGCCTAATGGGAAGGTGTGGAGGGGCCCGACGCTCTTACTCAGAGGTGAAGTGACCCCCACAGAGGCTGGACCCTTCAGGCTGCACTTGCACACTCCTAGAGCCGGGGGATTTAACCCAAGTTCAGCACTGCAGCTTTACAGACTTAGTCATGGGGGAAAAAAATAAAAATAAAAGACTTTTTATTAAACGTCTTCAATACTTTTCATAGTAGCAGGAAGCAGGCATTAAGGATTTAATAGGTTCTTTTGTCCCTGGACTCATTCCTGCCCACACATTTGCGTGCCCGCTCTCCCCACGGAATTGGAAAGCCCTGAATTCCTCCTCATGCAGATAATTTGGTTTTATTCATCTTCTGCAGAGCCCACCTAAACCTTGGGGGTGGTGAGTGGGTGGGAAGGGCAGAGGTGACAAAGGAACGGAGCTGAATTATGCTCAGAACTGGGAATATCCAGCTCTAAAGGTGAAGTTTGACAGGGCTGATACATCCAGGAAAACATTTTCTTAAAATACCAAATGTCTCTAATTTAAACCAGACTCTTAAATGCCTTTATCTTAAATGAGCAGGTATGAAGGGGTAATGAGAATATTCATTCTACTGCAGACAATTCTTCCTCTCCCTGCTGAGCACTGACAGACAATAGCTTCAAAATTCCTTTCCAACATCCACAATGCAGATTAAACTTCAGCTTTAGGAATCTGAGGAGCCATTTCCAGACAAAGCTGTTGTGTTGCAAGACTCACAGGCATAGTTTGCCCACCACAAAAAAATAACAAACAGCCCAACAGCAATGCCTGATGCCAGGATGAGCCTCACAGGTAATTTACAGTGCAGGCAATCAATTCATAAATCCCCAAAATGCATTTAATGAATGGAATAAGCACGTTATGGCCATTTGTGGCACAGGAAAACTTCACACATAGTGTCGTGTTCTTATTTCAAATGAGCTGGTTTAAGTCCAACACCTGAAAGAAGTGCCAGTTAATGGAGGTGCATTAATTAGCAGCTCTGGAGACCTGGGCTCTGATTTCCTGAACAGACACGTGGGCAAGACAAACAGGCTGCTGAGCCCAGGCTGGACTTGGGCCAGTAACCCAAAAATGAACCCAAAAAATGACAGGCTGTGGTCTGGGTGAGAACACGAAATTGCCAACTTAGTTCTGCTCTTACAGAGCACCAGGAACCACACAAAATCACCTCCCAGGAGGAGGAAATGGCACCACACAACGTGGTGTGGGAAAAGCAGCTCTGTGCTTCCCTGTGTCCTGCACTGAGCCAGTCCCAGGCAGGAAAGGATTCCAGGAATCTCTCCAAACAGGAGCACCACATGCTTTGGGTTAAGTGGGGAAGCAGAGGCAAAGCAGCTCCCACATCAGTGTCCTGGACAGAGGGGAAACCCCCCTGAACTCGAGTTCCATTCTGCATCATGTCCTAGAGATGTGATAGAAACGGGAATTCTCAAATACAAGAGGTATTTTACAGCTACATCTCAACCTCTCTGAGCATTCCCAGAGAAACTGGGGACTCCCCTGGATCCCTGGCAGTGCCCCAGGCCAGGCTGGACAGGGCTTGGAGCACCCTGGGACAGTGGAAGGTGTCGGGGGTGGCACTGGATGGGCTTTGAGGTCCCTTCCAACCCAAACCAGTCTGGGATGCTCTGGCACTGGGATTGTTGGGGTGTCTGTGCAGGGCCAGGAACTGGACTGGATGATCCCATGGGTCCCTTCCCACTCCAGACATTGTGTGATTCCCTGCCTGCCTCTCCACCAGCGGCTCCCCTGCGTCATTCCCCAGCTCTTACAGGTCAAGGCTCATGACCTCAACCAGAAATGGCTGGACTGAAGATCCCAAAGATCTGTTCCAAACTTTCTGATTCCATGGAAAAGCCAGCGAGGCATTACCAGGCCTCCCTGGCCCTTCCTCTGCAGCTCCCCCCGGGAATGACTCAGAGCACAGAGCTCGTATTTATACACCAGTGATGTGCAAATCTGCACAGGATGAGAAAGTCTTGCAGCTTTAGCACGAGGGTAACACTGAATGCTTTCCTCAACACTTCCATTTCTGGAGACAGGAACATCAGAAATCAATCAGTCCCAGCTTTAATTTGGAAGCTTCTGCAGCACAATTGGGGAAAACAAAATTCTTTCTGTCTTCAATAAAATCACAGCTACAAAATACTTAAAAATTAATATACACAGGGAGAGAGTGGCTCCAAACCAGCTGGTTGGGAACAACTGAGGTCAGCTTTTATTCCTGAGAGCTGGAACACATCCAGGGAAGGGAACAGAGCTGGGAAGGGGCTGGAGAATTCCTGAGGGAGCTGGGAAGGGGCTCAGGCTGGAGAAAAGGAGCTCAGGGGGCCCTTGTGGCTCTGCACAAGTCCCTGACAGGAGGGAGCAGCCGGGGGGGTCGCGCTCTGCTCCCAGGGCACAGGGACAGGAGGAGAGGGAACGGCCTCAGGCTGGGCCAGGGCAGGGGCAGGGGGGATATTGGGAAAAATCCTTCATGGAAAGGGCTGTCCAGCCCAGGGCAGTGGTGGAGCCCCCATCCCTGGAGGGATTTAAAGCCCTGTGGATGTGGCACTTGGGGACAGGGGCAGTGCTGGCCTTGGCAGCGCTGGGGGCACGGTTGGACTTGATGATCTCAGAGAACTTTTACAACCCCAATGATTCCATTCTAATATTCAACTCCGAAATTCCTGGAGTCATCACACCCTCCCAGATCCACACCTGCACAAGATCTTTCCACCCCAGTGGATCCCACAGCCCGCGTGTCCCGAGTCCGGCCCCAAACTGGAGCTCCAGCGCAGCTCCGATGGCGCTGCCTCCAAGAAGGCAAATAATCCTTAAATTATCCTGCCCTGCCCGCCTGGGAATTCTGCCTGCCACAGCCACTTGTCCTCTCTCACTAATTGCTGTTAGAAAAGTCAGAATTCTGTGGCACAGTTCTGCAAAGCAGAAGGTTGGGTGTCCCAGGAGAGACGCTCCGAGCCAGAGCGGCCTCGCCCTTTCCCGGGAGGATTCCCACTGCTCCACCACCGCTCAATTAACAAGGGAAGCACCTCCATTTTAGGGATTTCTTTCCCAAAACCTATAGCATGAATCAGTAAATAAGGGCTGAACCCCTGGATTTCTCATGCTAAGTGGCCTTGGACTGCTATTTTCCATGTGGGTTTCCATGGCAATCGGCAGAACCCGGAATAAATTTGTTTTGTCATAATTGCTGCACAATTCTGGGCAAAAAGAATAAATAAATATTCTCTTACTATTTATCCCAGCTGAACCCAGGAGCTGGAGCTTTCCTGAACCTCCTGATTTAGTGAACAAACCAAAAATCACCAAATATGACGAATTTCAGCAATTATGATTATTTAGGATAACCAAGCCCGAGCACTGCCAGCGTGTGGGAGTGTTTGAGTGTCTCCATGACTCAGAACTATTCCATCTTTAGAGCTTTTCCCAGATTCTCCCCGCGCTCCACGACGTGGGGGGAAGAGAGCAGAGATTTGACATCAGCAGAATGTTTTTAGGGCTCTGAGAAGACAAACCAAAGGCTGAGCCAGCTCTGAGATTCCCCCCAGCATTCCCAGTTCTCCCAGTCCAGGATAAGGAGAGCAGACAGCCCGGCCCCACACTCCCAAGAGATTTAGGCTGCTTAAAAATAATAATTTTTTATTTTGTATTTAATTATAAATCTATAAAGTCATCATAGAGGACACCTTGGGAGACCTTTTCCTCTGCTGGTTTCCATGTGCAAGTTTCCAAGCAAACTTGGATTTTAAAAAAATTAAATATTTAAAT
>VZTJ01003106.1:114039-124150 GCA_013397795.1 Orthonyx spaldingii
CAAAATTTAAGTATAAAATATAATATTATAGAGTAGATAGCTGGCCATGAAAAATTTTTTGGGGAAAAGCTGTGATTCAGATCTCAGCTTCCAGGGTGACAATAAGGCAGGGCCTCTCCCCAGAGAACTCCCAAGGGCAGCATGGGGAATAACCTCCTTTTCCCTGTTAAAGACCTTTCCCTATGGAACATCAAGGGATGGACCAGTCAGCTGGGAAAACTACACCTCCTGAGTGCTGTTTTTATCAGATTTCTCACAGTTTTACAATGTCAAAGCAGCACAAATGGGGTCATTGGCAAATCTGGCTGCCTTTTCCAATTCTGTTTTTACAGTTTGATCTGGAAGAAAATCCAAGATCTCATAGTTAAAAGCCCCCAATTTTTAATTGACATCACCCCAAATCTCAGCAGTGCCACCTACCCAGCTCCCCCCACAGTACCCACTGGGGATTTCTATTTATTTGTGGTCTGACAACATGGAATTGTCTTCCTTGAACAAAAAGGGCTGGAATTCCCATCCTCTACTCTCAGGACAAAGATTTTTATGAAACTCCTTCATAAACCAACACCTCTGTGAGGAGATGAAGGAATCAATGAGCATTTTCTCTCAAACCCATCACAATAAAACAACGGTGGCTTGTGGGGTAAACAGAAAAACAAAAAAGAGAATCATGGAATCATAAAATCATGGAATATTTTGGGTTGGAAGGGATGTAAAGCTCATTCCATTCCACTCCCTGCCATGGGCAGGGACACCTTCCACTGTCCCAGGGTGCTCCAAACCCTGTCCAGCCTGGCCTTGGGCACTTCCAGGGATGCAGGGGCAGCCACAGCTTCTCTGGGAATTCCATCCCAGCCCCTCCCCACCATAACAGCCAGGAATTCCTTCCCAACATCCCATCTAACCCTGCCTAACAGAAAGTGTTGCTGAAAGAAATGAAAAAAACCCACCCAACCAACCAAAAAAAAACCCAACAAAAAAATCCAGCCTGTCTCTGGTATTGATAAGTGACAAGTTATTGATAAATTATTGATAAGTGACAAGTTATTGATAAGTGACAAGTTATTGATAAGTGCTAAGTTATTGATAAGTTATTGATAAGTGACAAGTTATTGATAAGCTCTGGGGAGCTCCGTGTGCCAGGAGCCAGAGCCTGGCTTGGCAAAGGCCGAAGTGTTTCCCACATGGGAATGAGCACACGGCTCCACAGGAGCAGTTCTGGAGGCTGGCACAGGTTTTTTATTTATTTTATGGTTTTGCAGCTCAGTTCACACAGCCACAAAGTGCTGCCAGTCCCGCCCGGAAGCGAGGACTGACATTCTCCTTTTGTGGGATAAGGGCACGGGAAATATTCCATTTGGGAACTGCACAAATGCTTTGTAATTGAATTGTTCACTCTGCCTCGTGCATCCTGCGAGCTCAACACCTGCAGCTGAACAGGCTCCAACAGCACAGGCACCTGGAGCTGCTGGAGAATCCAGAGGAGGCCATGGAGCTGCTCCACAGAGCCCCTCTGGAGCCAGGCTGGGAGAGCTGGGAATGTTCCCCTGGAGAAGGGAAGGCTCCAGGGAGAGCTCAGAGCCCCTTGCAGGGCCTCAAGGGGCTCCAGGAGAGCTGGAGAGGGACTGGGGACAAGGGATGGAGGGACAGGACACAGGGAATGGCTTCCCACTGCCAGAGGGCAGGGATGGATGGGAGATTGGGAATTGGGAATTCCTGGCTGGGAGGGTGGGCATGCCCTGGAATAGATTTCTCAGAGAAGCTGTGGCTGCCCCTGGATCCCTGGCAGTGTCCCAGGCCAGGCTGGGTGGGGCTGGGGGCACCCTGGGACAGTGGGAGGTGTCCCTGCCACGGCAGGGGTGGGATGGGATGAGCTTTAAGGTCCCTTCCAGCCCAAACCACCCTGGGATTCTGGGATTCTACATCTGAGAAATGTACACTTAAGGCAAGAGAGAGCATTGTGTTTTTCTTACCTGGGCTAAAAACCCAGAAATTCCTGGAAGCAGCATTCCTTGTACCTCCGGCTCATCTCTCCTGGGATAACCCAGGCATCTCACAGACAGCCAGCACTGCAAATCATTCCCGAAAATCAGCAGGAGCAACACTGGAAATTAATCACACTGTGTTTGTGGTGTTTGTCCCTGAGCTGAGCTCTGTGCTCAGGACTTTGAAAAATACAAAAACCACATTTAAATTATGAGAAGGACTTGAAGTGGTGAGGACTCGATGCTGGAGGATTCGGGTGTTCCAGCGAGCCTTAATCCAACATCCCCATCCCGTGGCTCGGACCAGAACTGCAGCGTTTCATCCCAGAAACTCCGCTCCTGCTGCCTCATATCCGCGTGTGCACACCCGGCACGGAAGATTTCTTTTTCATTACTCCCCTGCCTGTAATTCTCTCGGAAAAGGATTTTTCTATGGGTCTGAGCTCGTAAAGAAACGGGAATTGTGTGTTTGACAGCCTTGAAACGCCTTTTAGTAAATCAAGAGGATCTGCATCCTAACAGTGCACGAGAACCTGGGAGCACAAACACCTCTCAAAAACTGGGCTCACCACATGGGCCAGGATTTGCCAGATTCATCCTGCCCGAAGGAAGAATAAGGAATAAGGAAGAATCTTGTGAAAAGGGGCTGTTGGAACGTAATTAGTGAGTTTCTATGTAAGTGAATAGATGTCCCAGTGGTCTGAAACTCTTCTAAAACACTGTTCCTGTTTTTTCTAGGATCAGATATTTAATTCATGAACTTCAGTGTTTTCTGCTCTTACAAAATGCCTCAACTGATGGCGTGAGGGTGGAAGGACTCACAAAAAACCCCGAGACAGCACCAATACAAACAAAGCAAGGGCAGGATCCAAACCAGGAGCATCTGCTCCTGGTTGTGTCCCCACAGCCCAGATGCTCCCAGCTCCCATTCCAGGGAACACACAGGATTTAATTCTGTCAAAACTTCACATTTTGGGAGATCATTATTACTGCTGGATACCTGCTGGAAACACAAGGACATTTGTGTCCACTCTCCTGGACATGGGGAGGATTGCTGGAGAGGGGCTTTGGATAAGGACTTGGAGTGCCAGGACACAGGGAATGGCTTCCCACTGCCGCAGGGCAGGGATGGATGGGAGATTGGGAAGGAATTCCTGGCTGGGAGGTCCTGGCACAGGTTCTTCCATAGATGCCCCATCTCTGGCAGTGTCCCAGGCCAGGTTGGACGGGGCTTGGAGCACCCTGGGAGAGTGGGAGGTGTCCCTGCCATGGCTGGGGTGGATTGGGATGGGATTTAAGCTCCCTTCCAACCCAAACCATTCTGGGATTCTGGGATGACCGTGGCAAACTGAGATGTGCCCGGTGCTCAGGGCACCCTCTAAGCCCAGCTTAACTCCCTCAAGCTCAAACCAAGTCACAGCTGCCACGGGCACCGTGGCAGTCAGGGAGGCAGATCCCTGGGGATCCCTTGGGATCCGCTGTGCCAGGAGTGGTGCCGGCACCTGGGATGAACACACGGACACCTCCCTGCAGGCTTCTCCCTCCAGATGGTCACGGATTCCCAATAATGCTCTGAAATTTGGGGCTCTTCTCTCTGCACAGCATTTTGTTTCCATAGGAATAGTGCAAGCTCTTCCAGCCCTGAAATGGTGCCTTTTAGGTACAACCAAAAAGGGCTTTCTAGGAACAAAGGATTTTGCCCCCTGCAAACCAGTAACACGTGGGTGGAACAGCAGGACCAGTTCAGAGGCCTGACAGGGGATACTGGGGAGGCAGAGACCATCAGCACAGGGCATTTTGGTTTGGGGTTGTATTAAAAAACACTCTACCAAGAAAGTGTTCTAATAATAGAACTGAACAGGAAAAAACCCAGGGATTCTATTAAAATACACTGTACCGAGGAAGGGTTCCAATAATAGACCTGAATGGGAGAAAAGCACGGCTTGGAACTGCTGTGTAGAGCAAAGTTACCCCTCTCCAAGCCAGACTTAGCTGAAATTCCCCAAACCCCAAGGAATTAATGCTGTAAATTCAGTTAGCTGCTCATTAGCATAAGTGCCATTAGCATATGGCCGGGGCCTGAACCGAAGTGCTCGGATGTTTGCCGAGCGCCGAGCTGCACGTGGCACTGGGTCACAGCCACACGGGCTGGGCCTGGCCAGGACCTCCAACTCATCCTGTCCCAGCCCCTGCCACGGGCAGCGACCCCTTCCACAGGAACATAAATAATTGTGCTTTAAAAATGCCATAAAACGGGGAAAACTGCACAGATTCCTCATGAAAGCACACATGAGATCAGTTAAATATAGCCCAGGCAGGCTCCTCGCACGAGACAATAAAATATTCCCAGGGTCCCTCTTTAGCAACTTGAAATTCTGCCTGCTGCATCCATGGCAAGATCCAAATGGTTTTCCACGGTTGCCACCCCCTCCCTCAGCACCGAGCCTCCTCTCCCCCTCCAGCAGCCTCATTCCACCCCTCTCCCGCCGTGCCCACGCCGCCCCACCCACTCCTTTATTATCATGAAAGTCACACTTCCACTCCTGCTCTCCATAACGTTCTGTATCCTTGGAGCAGGCTGATTTTAGGTCCAAAGCTGTTCCATCTTCTCCTGCTCCAAACTCTGCTCTTCACCTTCCACATCCTTCCCAAGCCCTTCCCTTCCCAAAGGGCTCCTTGCTGGTGGATGTTCTCCCTGCTGCAGTGGAGGAGCTCAGATCCCAGCCCAGCTGCTCCCTGGATATTCCTCATGGATAATTCCTAGGGCTGCACACAGCATTCCTCTAAATACCCCCTCAGCTTGCAGAAATATCAATATTAGATCTGTATTTTACACCCCCAGCAGCGTCCTTCGCTTCCTTCAGGAATATTTTCCAATTCCTTTATTTCCCCACCCAGTTCCAAAGGTTTGGTGTTGATCAGAATCTTGGCTTGAAGGCCACAGCTCCAAAGGTTCTAAATCCATGGATAGAGGCACGCAAGAGCAGGCTGCACCTTCCTAAACACACATTTTATTCCCATAGATCCTTCAAAACCAGCTGAGGGATCTCTTCAGAGATCTCCAAAGCATAAGATGGAAACTCTCACCGGGGAAGGCTCTGGGAGTAAATTTGGGAGCCCCTTTTCCAAACGGGGTCTTCAAGGAATGGGTCTGTTGTGAGGAAAATAAAGAAACATCCGGAGCTGCAAGTTCAGCCAAAGTTTAGAGATGATGTAAAAATCAAGGTGGGGCCAAAAGGAGACATTTGAGTCAATGTAGGTACTGTAGAAATTCAGGGCATGATTCATTAGCCAAAAAAACCCTGAACCCCCTCTGCAGCTATTTCCAAGGAGGTACATGCATAATTTATGTGGAACAGGAGTGGGCTGCAAGTTCCCCCACACTGCTCCTGCATAAATTACACCGGCTTGTAATTCCCCAGCTCCTGTTTTTCCTGCCTGTAAGTGGTAACCTCTCATTTAACCATCACAGGAGTCAGAGGCATCTGTGAAAAAGGAAGGAGAAGAGTTTGCAGGTGAAAGAGCTGCGAGTTTCACTTGTGGTGCCACGGCAAAGGTGAGAGGTTGGCTGTGTGGGGGATTCTCACTTATTTATGAGCATGGGTTACAGAAAGCCACAAAACCCTCCTAAATCAGCAGCACTCAACACAGACAGCACCCAGAGCACAAGATCATGAAGAAGATGAAAGTATCAAGAGATTTGTCATGGAGGGGTGGGAGCTGCTCCCCCACTTGTGGATGGTTTGGAGCAGAGGAATCCTTGAATGCCTTAAATGAATCCATAAAACATTTCCCAGCCCTGGGAGCATCCCAGGCCAGGCTGGATGGGCTTTGCAGAGGCTTTGGGACCAAGGAAATTTGCTTTGTGAGGGTTTGGCCCCTGAGTCAACTGAGAGAACAGGGGCCATGGGCTGAAGTCAAGCCAATCTCAGTGCCTTGCAGAATCCCTATAAACGACATCCCCGGAAAAATCCCCTGGGAAAGGAGAGGGGCAGGGGCTGGACATGCAGAGTGCCCACAGAGAGGCCATCGGGGGCAGGAGGCAGCAGCTGACCCCTGGTGCCCTCCTGCTGTCCCCTTGCTCCACTGTTTGTTCCAATCCTCTCCCAAACTCCGCAGGGAGAAAGGAAAAGGAAAGGAACAAAACCAGAAAGAAAAGAGAAAGGAAAAAACCAGGATGGAAACAGAGGAAGCTGTTCCAGGACCAGTGAGTGTGGCTAGGACACGTCCAACTGCTCCCTAAGGGAACAGGGAAAATTTTCCTTCCAGAACACCTAAGAATGGGGGGAATGCAGTGACAGGAGATGAGTTATGGAGAGTCACCCCCTCTTTAGGGCCACCCCGCACATTTTGTGCTCACAGACTCTTTGCACACAAACCAGAGACAGATTCCACCTCTCCTTTCCTGGTCTTTTTCCCCCCTCCTTTTCTCCTTCTTGCTCTCCCTTCTTTTTCCCTGCCCCTGGTTTTTGTCAGGTTTTGGGGAGATTTTTTTGTATCCCTCAGTGTGTTCACATCACTTGGCTGGTGCGACACCCTGTCCCCTGGGCAGCTCCCATTAGCTGGGGAGGCAGTGTCACAACCCTGTCACTTCCAAGGGACAAACACAAGCTGTGACACACAGAGTGGGAAATAAAAGACAGCATCGACATTCCCAGGAAAAACAGAAACAAACAAAAAACCCCCACATGCTGTCCTCATCCGAATTTAACTAGTTACTATAGTAAAAATTTGGGATTTCCCCTCTTCCCACTCTTTTTGTCTGGTACAAAAGTGGGTAATGAGGCAGCTGCTGGAATTCAGTGCAGAGGAACGAGAGGCACGTGGTGAAAAGGAGACAGCCAAGGCAAGGCCAGAACACAGGGGAGCTTTTGGAAGAGAAGGAAGATGGAAGTGGAGATGGAAGAGGAGAGGGAAGAGGAGCAGGGCCATGAGCTGCAGGAGAGGAAACGGCCTCAAGCTGTGCAGGGGGAGGTTTAGATGAAACATTAGGAGCAGTTCTTTCATGGAAGGGGTGGTAAGGGATTGGAATGGGGTACCCAGGGCAGTCCCTACCTCTGGAGGTGTTCAGGAAACCCGTGCAGGTGGCCCTGGGGACACGGGGCGGTGCTGCCCACGGTGCTGCTGCTGGCTGATGTTGGACTTGGTGATCTTAAAGGTCTTTTCCAACCTCAACCATTCCATGATTCATCCCTCAAACATCCCTCAAACACTCCCAGCACTCCCCCCATGCTCTCTCTCCTTGTGGCTCTGGCTCTCCCATCCCCTCTCCCGATGCTCCCAGCTCATTCTTCACTTCTGTGCATCTCCCACACGACCTTCTCCTCCCAGGAAGTGGGCTCCATTTGGAATTCCTGGATTCGCTATCCTCCCATCGCAGCCCCCAGGAATGTGAAGATAACGTCCCACCCAGCCCAGCAGCAGCAGCTCTGCCCTCTGACACCCGCAGGTCACACATTTCCTTCATCCACAGCGGAGCAGAGTTACTGTCCCATGGGATGGAGCTTTTCTGCCCCAATCCCGACGTGTGGGGAGCAGGGAGAGGGAGGAGAAGATGCTCCTGCTGGCCCAAGATGCTCAATGCCAAGGCAGGAGGAGAATATTTCAGCCCTAATTGCAGCAGGAACTTGGAAGATGAATGCCTGGCTGGAGGTTTCATCATCTCGGGCCATTAGCCTCGACCGGTCATTAAGGCCCAAGAAATGCCAAGTGCTGAGGGCTTTTTTATCACTCTGTGATGAATAAAAGAGAGGAGGAAAAAAACCCACCAGGTTATGAAATGTCTCCTGATGGGAAGATCAGTTCCCATTGCTAGGAGATCACCCAGGGAATGAACACCCCACCTAATTCCCAGTACAAAAATTCCACTCGTGAACTTTGAAGTACGGAGGGAATTTGGCATAAAAGGCTCCAAAAACACTTCACAAAAAGGGGAGTGAACGTTTACACGTCATGTGGTGTCCCCAAGAAGGTCTTGTTCAGGAGAAGGTCCCCTGAGCCCTTGAGGCAGAAGTGGAGAATGTAATTCACCACAAGAACATGGGCAAGCAAAATCCAAATCCAATTCCAAATCCAAGATGGAATTTGGTTGGAAAATCCTCACATAATCCACCTTCCTCTTTGGAAAGGGACACGTGACTCTGTAGTTGTCAAGGTTTACTGGAGTCACAATGAGGAGCATAACTGGGATTTTCCTCCAGGACGTGGTTGGGATTCTCCTGCTGAAACCCGGGTGTCTGACACTGCTTCAGGTCACCCAGCAAATCCCAGTAATTATCCCAATAAAAGGGTTGTCTTGACTTCCAAAGGAGTGTTTTCAAAAGGTTTTAGCAAAATTCCAGCCTGGAATTGTTTTACTGCCTTGCCTGGCTGGGGATCTGTGATTTTGCCAGGGACATCAAAGTGCATCAAGTGCAGGAACCTCCGGAGATGCGGAGACACGGGGGCAGCTCCCGCTGTCTGGACGGATAAATGGGAAAATGATGGATTATGGAAGCTGGGAAAAGAGTGGCTGGGAAAGCACTGAAAGCAGCAGCCCGGGGAATGGCACTGTAGAGCACAAACAAGAGGAGAAATGGGATCCAAGGAAAAGCAAGCAGAGTTCCAGCTCACTCCTCGCAGGGAAAGACGTCCCAGCCCAGAGCCCAGCACTGCCCCCAGTCAGGATTTGGGAGACTTGCACTTCAGGATGTTAAATCTCTTACTTGGAACAAAAAAGGGTTTTCCCTCAAGCGTGATGCTCACCATGGAAGTGTTAAGGAAAGGCAGTGCCAAGGATTTATTGTGCAGTGGGAATGTGATGGGAGGTGTTTGGCCCAGAACCTTCAGTGTTTAACACCCTCCAGCCCAGATCTCCCCCAATCCCACCCCAGCTCCCTCTGCCAACAGCACAGCCCCGGGGCTGGAGTGGGACACTCAGGGACCAGGAGGCACCACGGGAATGCCGGAATTCCCACCAGCCACACCTGCCACAGCAGGGCTGAGGCGTGCAGGGCGCGGAGTCCCTCACACAAACACCCAGGGGTCGGTACCAGGGCAGGGAGGGATCTCCAACCTCCCTCCCCGTGCTTCAGCAAAGATTCCCATCTTTATTAGAGGGAAAGGGGAAGGGGAAGGCAGGCAAGGCCTTGCTATTCCCAATCCCATCTCATCTGGAGACCTCGTTACCAGCAGCCAAAAACTGAAACAGCAGAGGAGAGACACGTTGTTATTGCCACTCTCTGAATTGTCTCAGTTGTCAAATCATCCATCAGCGATTACCAAAAGGTTTAGTTGGGATTTTGGGAAGCAATTCCTGGCTGGGAGGGAGGTGAGGCCCTGGCACAGGGTGCCCAGAGAAGCTGTGGCTGCCCCTGGATCCCTGGCAGTGTCCAGGGCCAGGCTGGACACTGGGGCTGGGAGCAGCCTGGGACAGTGGAAGTGTCCCTGATGGATGAGCTTTAAAGTCCCTTCCAACCCAAACCAGTCTGGGATTCTTTTTATTCCATTTGACTATCAGCCAAAAGCTCTTTTAACAGGAGATTTGTTTAACATGGCAAGTGGCTCAAGAATTTTAGATTTTATTTTCCTTGAGCTCTGCTTGATTATTTTTTAAAGCCAATTTTGAAGATCATTCCCATCAGGCTTCCCCCCCCTAACCCCGAAACCAACAGAGAGGAATTCAGGAGCTCTTTTCTCCAGCTCTGCAGGTCCCCCAAAACCCAGGGGGTTTAGGATAAAGAGCTATTTCTGTCTCTGCCGTATTCTTTTCAGAGCAACAGAACATATTTTAGCATGGAGTCCCATGGATTCATCATCTCTGCTTCCTCCACACTCCACTCATCCATGGGTTGTGCTGTGTCCATAGAAACGTCGGCACAGCCCCGGATCTCCTCCAGGGCTGCCCTGGGATCACACCAGGCACCACCCAGCAGAAATCCTGGGCCTGAAAACCAAACTGGTGGCACTGGGAGGAGGAGGTGGGCGGTGGGAGCTGGGCATGGAACTGCCCAGGGAGTTTCAGTCCTGGATTTAACTCAGGGTGGATCAGGTCACATAGGATTCCTGAATTCCAGGCTCCTCAGAGCAGGACTGGGGGCAGCAAGAGCACTGTGCATTCATACCCTACATATTTATATTTATATTTA
>VZTJ01003147.1:0-49308 GCA_013397795.1 Orthonyx spaldingii
CCTGCATTTTGGCCACAATAACCTGCTGCAACGCTATAAGTTGGAGACAGAGTAGCCGGACAGTGCCCAGGCAGAAAGGGACCTAGGGGTACTGGTCGACAGCCGACTCAACATGAGCCAGCAGTGCTCCTTGGTGACCAGGAAGGCCAATGGCATCCTGGCCTGTATCAGGAATAGTGTGGCCAGCAGGACCAGGGAAGTCATTCTTCCCCTATACTCGGCACTGGTGAGGCCGCACCTTGAGTACTGTGTCCAGTTCTGGGCCCCTCGGTTCAGGAAGAACATTGAAACACTTGAGCGTGTCCAGAGGAGGACAACGAGGCTGGTGAAGGGCTTGGAACACAAGCCCTATGAGGAACGTCTGAGGGAACTGAGGTTGTTTAGCCTGGAGAAAAGGAGACTCAGAGGTGACCGTATCACTCTCTACAACTTCCTGAAAGGTGGTTGTAGTCAAGTGGGGGTTAGTCTCTTTTTCCAGGCAGCACCTGACAGAACAAAAGGACACAGTCTTAAGCCATGCCAAGGAAAGTATAGGTTGGATATTAGGAAAAAGTTTTTTACAGAAAGAGTGATAAAATATTGGAATGGTCTGCCTGGGAATGTGGTGGAATCACCATCCCTGGACGTGTTTAAAAAGAGATTGGATGTGGTGCTCAGTGCCATGGTTTAGTTTAGTTGAGGTGTTGGGGCATGGGTTGGACTTGATGATCTTGAAGGTCTTTTCCAACCTGGTGATTCTGTGATTATGCAATTCTGTGATTCCGTGAAGTGTGACTTGATCAGATGTGCCAATGACAACCTCTGTGTATCTGTAATAAAACACTGACCACTGCAGTGTGGACTGTGTGGTTTTCTCACTGACTTAAGAAAAGTGCAGTACTCTTGCATTTTTCTAATAATTCCAAAAATGGACCTGGAAAAAGATGTCTAAGAGGAAGCCTGTGAGGGAAGAGGGCATATTAGGGAACTTATTCTGAACCACGGTACTGTAAGGAACTGGTCACATTGACTTCCTTTTTTGGTTGATTTGGTCCATCAAGATACCTATTCCTTCCTCTCCTGGCCTCTGTAGTTTTTTTCCCTCTACTATGTCCTCTTGGGACCATCAACTAAAGTATCATAGATAAAAATATTTTTATCTTGATTAAATGCACTATTAAACCTCCAGACATCTTGCACTGAAAGTGTTTTCTGTAATTACTTGTCTTGAAGGCTTACTAAGGAATGAAGAATATAGGGAAATTCTTGGGAGTGCAATTTTATGGCAAAATATTTCTTTATTTTGATAATCTTCATCTTTTAAAGTATTGCCACATTAGCATATGTGCGGGTCTGTGCTAGATACAATGGACAGTCTTTTAGCACTGTTTTAACAAGATACAAATCTCAGCTCTAATGCATTGTTGTGTTTTCCCCTTGCCAACAAGATATATACAAACAATTTTTATTCTAAAGCTACTGAGTGAATAGTGCTGTCTAATTCTAAATTGCTTTAAGGGGGAATCAATATGGTGCATCCGCTTCTAATAGCCAATTTGCCAATGTTTTTTTAAATCTATGTGTAAAGTTTGAGCATGGATGATCATTGTTCATTTTAGTTCACAGTATATTGTGTATAACTAATGGTACAACTCAAGGGCACAGTGAGAGGGTCATGAGGTTTTTAAAGAAAATGGCAACTGAGCACAGCAAAGGAAAGTTTATTGTTTCACAGTGTTTTGTAATTAATCTTAATAAAGATTTGCTCTATATAGCCTTTCTTTTATTGAGTTGTTATGTAGTGGCTTTTACCTCTGAGGATCCCTAGAGCACCTTCTTTCATAAGTGAAGTTTAGAGGTAAATGAGTTATTTGTTCATGCTGCTTCCTCCTTGGCAACTGTGGATTTTTCCCACTCTTCCATTTCAGTGTACCACATTATTACATGCATTTCCATGGCAAATACAACATATCAAAAAGTTTCTCAGACATGATTTTTCTATCTTTAATTTGTAACTAGCTGCATCCAACAATTGCTCCCAGAAAGTACTCCTAGAGTATTATAATGTCATCTCTGTAAATTTTGTGGTCATATACAAGTCTCACTGCACCAAGCTACTATGGTTTTTTCTTTTGTAGAACTTGCCATGGGCTTTGATATGAAAATTGTAAAACAAAAATTTCTACTTAGAACTTGATTGCTGGTATAGAAAAATGATTTGTTTCTAACTGCAGGGCTGAAAGGGAATGCTCTGGAGGCTTTTTTCTGCAGGGTGGACAGTGCTTGGGTGTTCTCAATTTACACATGCTTCAATTTTGTGTTTCCAAAAATATCATTTCCATCTATGTTCACTAAGGTTTTTCTGATATCTGGGGAGTTTTGGAATCTACTGAAAAGGCATCTGATTTGTGGGATTTTTTCCTGTTCTATTTTTTTATAAGGTCTCTTGTTTTCTCAGAAAAAAATTTGCAATGAGATTTGTGCTTGTTCTCGAAGCAGATGGATGCAGTACGACAGGAACAGCTTTCCCAAGGAGCTGGTGCCAAGTTGTTTTGAGCACATCCCTGTGTCTCACACTCAGACAAGAACAGTCACAGATCTCTAGGGGTGTGTGTGTTTGCACCTCAGCCTCTCATAAAGTGTGAGGGTGTATTCCATGGTGGTCAGCATGGATAAAGAGGTGAAGGCCTAATACCTTTCATCCTTTCTGCTTGATCCTTGCCTTTGCTTTGTGGCTGTGTTTGTGAGAACTGTGCTGCAGAATAGATGTGATGGTCTTGACCAATTTCACCAGTGTGTTAGAAACAAACAGATTTTTTTCTACAACATCTGTGTTGTGAATGTGTTTTCTATTTTATTCCTCCATTTCTTTCAAATGTTTCTATTATGAACCTGGTGATGAAAGCTCCCTTTTTTTGAGCTGGTTTTCAGAGCTGGGTACCTTTCATAGAGTATCCTAGGACAATAAATTACTTTGTACTTTATGATTGTAACCCCAAATTAGAGCACCAAGGTAATGTGGAGGGCTGGTTACCTTCGTCCCAAGATGTGTAGGAGAAATATGAATGACAATTTATTTTACTTTAAGGAAGAGGCTATTATAAATAAGTTGTGAATAACACTTGCATCTAACGCAAGGCCACAACCTTCAAAATCTGTATTAAAAGCACTAAAATGCAAATAACACAGAAGGATTATTTTGTCCACACAGAAGGTTTCAGTCAATATGCACATAGCTGTTAAGAAGTGATATTGTCATTCTCTAACTCTGAAAGCTTGTACCCACAGCGGACTGGTGTAAAAGCAGATTTTAAGATGTATTCCTGTGAAGAAATGTTTGTCTTTGTTAGCAGGAGGAGTATGACCACCTCAGTCAGGTGGGTACTAAAGTGGGTTCAATAGCACTCCTTTGAGGAGACCTGGTAGCATTTAGACTATTATGTTGCAGAGTTGCTGAAAGATTGTGACATTTTTCATTTTGTTTAATGTTTAATCTGAAGAGATTTCAAAAGAATTATCTAGAGAGACTTTTTCTAAAATACAGTATCTCCGGTCTGTGACTTTCTCACAATGTTGCTAGTGCTCCATGGTTACCATCAAAATTCATGTCAGGAGTAGCAGTGGGATAGTCTGCTTGCTGCTTGCAGCCATGCTAGAACTGGTTTTCCCAATGTACACTCTTTGTTCAGTGTTTAATTTTGGATTATATTTGTTTTATTCTCAGTTCTGCTGTCAGTTCACTCTTATCCTACAGGTCTCTGCAAATGGTGATTGCTTGTCATGTGATACTCATGATCTTTTGAGTGGTTCCTCCTTCTTCTCTGTTTTGGAACAATGTATTGACATAATGCAGGATTGCCAGGTCCTGTGGGAACTTTGTTATTAAACTGTGGCCCATAGTCTCCTTTCAGAGATTGAATTGAAAAAAACCAGATGGGGTCAATTTAAACATGAAGAAAAAAACCTCAAGAAGTAAGTGAACAGGAAATAACCACTGTGCTTATATTGCCTTTTGCTCATTTCTGATTCTTTTCCCTTCATAATTACTCCCCTGTGATGTCAAGTGTGCTTGGAGTTATTTGGGTTTGGGGCTGTATTCCTCCCAGCCATGTCCTCTCTGTTAAAGCTCCTAACTTTTGAGTCACTGTAGGTGAGGCTGCATACATAGCCCATGCCACTTCCCCTTACAACTGGGTAGACAAGGCATTTTGGATAGTCCTTGTTAAAGATGAGGGAGGGAGTCTGCAGGAGGAGGGAGGGCTATTATACAATGCTGGGTCATCAGCTGTCACTGCAGCACTGCTACCTCTGGGGACCTGAACTCCTAATCAGCACTGCCAGCTGAATTGCCAGAAAAGAAATAGGGGTAAAAAACCCCAAACTAATATATAAACTATATAAAAGAGCAGGGAGAAATAATGGGTTGGAAAACTCTTTCCTCTAGTTACTATCTTGATGGTTTTTTCTATAGCAATGTTCTCTCCCTGTAATGGTTTTTATCTCTGGTCTATGGTTTGCTTCCTGCCAACATCTGCCAGCAGACATACTTGTGTTAGAAAACAGGGATTAACCAACCAGTGTAGGATTAACCCCATATTTCTTATAGCATTTTCTGCCCAAGGAGAGCCTCATAGTGCCTCCAAAACATCTGAAGTTCATACTGAAGCTCACTTAATAGCTTGAAGATTTTACTACTAAATTTAATTGGGGCTTAAATACTTTCAGATAATCTCTGACTTTTTAAGCCTAAAATTCCAAGTGAGAAATGTAGTTTTTATGTTATCTCAAATGTCTTTGCGTTGATGGTTTTCAGGTGAGCAAGGCCACCAGATTTCTTAAATATAGTGCCACCAAGGGAACTTCATTTGGCGGTGTAAGGTAAAATGATGAAGCTCTTTAGGCTTGCATTTCAGAAATACAAGAGAAAAAGAAGTGGAACTTTTATTATAGTTTCTTGTAAATGGAGAGAGATCTGGTGTAATAACAGCAGATCCCTTCATAAAGTGGAATGTGTCCCCAAACATTTACATGCATGAGCATATAAGTGCATTCTCATTTTCCAATAAAGACAGACCAAAAACCTGGATCTGACTCTGCAGTTCAGGCTCATGACAGATTCAGCTACCTAAAATGATAGTTGTAGGAGGTGAAAAGCTTAGCTCTATTTCTTGTCCACTTGCTGCTTAATGCATTCTTCAGCAGTGAGTCTGCAAATGCAGTTTGAGGACCACTGGATTTGGGGGTTGGAGGGGTTTCTCTCAAACCAAGTCTGCAAACTGTTCTCTGTTCTTCTGTGTATCTGCAGCAATCTACTTTTTAAAAACATGTACTTCCACTTCCTTGAGTCTAAATATCCTCTTTTAAAGATTCCTCAAAGAAATGCCTGAGAATGTTTGAGAAAAGAGAAAAAAATACATACTTGATGTTTGTGTTATGCCTTAGCTTTGGTACCCAGCAATAGGCAGATTATTAAGTATGGCTTTATTAGCTAAATAGAATTGCTTAAGAGTTTGAATTAAACTGAAGGTGAAAATGTGGCTTACCTTACTGCACCAGCTGAAATAGGAGGCTCTCAAGTGTCTACAGGAGAGTTTTTCTTCCTTGTAAAGATATTTTTCATGCTGATTAATTCTTTTAGAGCTCTTTAGACCAGGAACCACACTGGAATAGTAGAGTCAGAGGTCTGAAAACACTGAAAATGCATTAGGGACAGGGAAGGTGAAGGGGTCATGACACCTGCAAAATGTCCTGTGAATAATACACACCCAGCTCCAGAAGAGGTATGGTAGGTGGCATGTCCTGGCAATGACAGGGAGGACTTTTGTCAGGACATCTTCCTTTACCTGTATACAAGCCCTCAGCCTCAGGCTGTCTTAAGGGAGGAGCTTCATGCTCTTCTTAAGCCTTTTGGCAGAGTGGGGAAGTTGTTTCTTGTGGGAGGCTTTTGTGAGGCATGACTGGAAGGACAAGGGTGAGGTACGGTATTAAACAGTGGCCATGTCTGATGGGCAGTTCGATCTGTATGGTGTGGATGCCTCTCCCAGATTACTATTTTTTGCTTGTGATGGCTTCATGAAGAAGTAAATCCCACTTCATCGTCCCTTGCCCATCCAATCTCAAGACTTTCATTTAAAAAAAGAAAAGAAAAAAAAAGAAAAAAAAGAAAAGCTGAATTATGTATTTCAGTACTAGTGGGCTTGGTGCCTGATCAGATACTAGGTGTTCTGCAGCTGGTGTGAAAGGTAGTGTGAAGGAATTGAGTCAAAATAAATGTCACGTCACCTGACCCAGGTAACCCAACAAAAATGCTGACATGTGTCTGTGGCTGACTTGAACCCCTCACGTCCTCCTGTGGGACTTTTACCATGGGTGATTCAGGAGCCACAGCTTTCCAGTCCTGTTGTTCAAACCAAAGAGGGAGGTGGGAGGGTTCAGCACAACCCACCATGGCTTCAGCAGCAATGTCTCAAGGGACAGGATTACCAAGAGCTCATTTTTCCTTGTCAGACATCAGGCTTTGGCATCTCTTCTTTTTTAGTGTATCAAGGATAGGTATGCTGTGGCTCTGGAATGAAAAAGAAGCTGCTGGAAGACTCTGTCTGGTTCCTGAGCTGCAAGCCAGTGAAATTTTGTGGCAAGTCAGTTCTTGAGTAAAGGCTAAATAGCAAGACCTGGGTGGGGTTCGCCTCTGCCTTTAGAAGTAATCTGAGATGTCTGTGAAGGACCAAAACGATTTTTGGTTCTTTAATGTAAGAACCAGCCAGTTCTTGACAGTCTTGAGTCTTACTGTGGAAAATAAATTCAGCACTGGCACTGTTTGAATAAATAAAGAACAAACCCCAAGTTAGAGTTTGTTCCAGAGGTTGTTACACCCTTTTGTGAAGTATCTGGATCTGGTAAAACAAATGCAACCGGTACCAACAAGTAGGGGGGAAAAGAGGAGCTGTTTGCCCCTCTGCTTCATGCAGGTGTCCTTGCCTCCTGCCCTGACGAGGTTTTCTCCAGCCGTAGTTCCTGGCTGTAAATGTGCCTGTGCTGCGTTGGTGGGTGCTGTGGCTTTCCTCCAGCACCAGTGTGCCTGGTCATATAGCCTTCATCTCAGGTCAGCCCTCTTCACTGCTCCGTCCAGTATTTTATCTGCACTAACCTGGACTTCAAAACAAGGGTAGAAAACTGTCTCTCTCTGCAATCTGAATGATGAATACAGACTTGCTATCTTTATCTGTGAATTGGAGAAGAAGAAAAAACAAGGCTTGCCTGAAGATGGATCATCAGAAATGAGCAAAACTAACAAGGTAAAGCAGAGCTCCTTATGCCCATGTGGTAGTCTGCTTCCCTTGTATGGTACCTATAACTTTGGCTCAATAAATAAGCTATGGACACTGAAGCTGCTGGGAATTAAAACCTAGGTGGCATGCTCAGGATAGGAAGGAAATGTAATCCAAGAGTTTCAGTGTTTGGGTCTAGGTCCATCAGCCCCTGCTACCAGAGCTAGGGCCTGGACAAGCATGGGGAGGAAATGGGAGGATGCTCAGTTGCCTGGACTGTTTACTAAATAAGGGCATGTCTGTGGGTCTCTGCCACAGAGCAGTGAAAGTCTGAAACAGTAACTGTCCACCTGTAGATCTGTTTTCCCTCTATTTTTTGGAGAACTGCTAATTAGAAAAAAAAGTAAGTTAAAACCAATGGATAGGTATTAACCTTGGCTCTCACTTAATGACATATTGTCCAACCGCGGTTCAGCCTAATGCTATGAAAAGCAAAGATAAACAAAGAGGAAAATTAAAGAGATGAAAAGGAGAAAGAAGAGACCTACAGTAATAATTTCTTTTCCCCAGTTCATGAGCCGAGAAGGCTGTGGGGATAGGGGCAGGGTAGATATGCATCTTGCTCATAGGCAAGAGCCGCTTCTCCTTTTAAGGCCTCTGTTGTATGTGAGTTGCTTTAATGAACAGTGGGAGTTTTCTACTGGAAAAGACAAAAAAAGAGCTCAGGTCATTCGTACAGTTGAAAAGTAATATATTTTTCTGCTTTATTGCAGGAAAGTTCAGATCAAGCCTTTGGTGTTCATTTAACTGATTATTTCCATATGGACTGACTTTTTGTGCTCAAGTAATGTTAATGCAGCTGAAACCCAAGCAGGTCTTAACTCCTGTTCTTACTGCTGCAGAAAATGCACTTCTTTGCGTGCACATTAGTTACATTTTATAGTGTTTTGGGGGGAATTTCTTTAATTGTGCTTAAGAGCAAGTTACTGAAACCACTACTGAGCTGTTGGAGTGGAGTGGGGTCAGTACCACACAGGAGTCTTTCCAGCATCCCAGAAAAAATTCTCTGCATATTGTTGATTGTTTAAAGTTTTCCTTTTTTCTGTATTTAGGATACTAATGAAATTTAAACAAAGCTAGGAAATTAATAGAAATATTTACAGTTCAGCTAAAATAATTTGTGGTGTTAACACAAAAGTAAACATTCCCAAGAAAGGATTGGAAAGCAGGATTATATTATAAAGACAAATAGCCAGCACATTCTTTTTGTCCCATCTTCCAACCTGTCACTTATGTTTGTCTCTCCCAAATGCTGTGGACTCTTTGCATGTTTATTTAGATAAAATAAACCACACAGTTCTATATCTTTTTTAATATTGGGTCAGGGAGCATAACTGGCTCAATCTGTAAAGCAGAAATGAAAAATATAAATATTTTAACAAGTGAGCAGCTGCTGCATTTTCATTTCTTACTGCATATACTATTCTTGAAGGTACTGGGAAGAGAGATCGGGCTGGAGGGGAAAGAGGGCGGAGAGATGGTATGTAAAGGGAGGCTGAGAAAATGCGTTAAAATGAGAAATCTTGAGAGAGTCTGTTTGAACAGTGGAGATTTACAAAGTTTTGTCCTACTCCATGGCAACTTGGTACACAGATCAAACATGTCATAGGAATAACATGGGGCAGGTGAGCCTTGTGCCAAAACATTCGAGAGGGATCGATGTGAGGGGGCAGGTGATGCTGAAAGACTTGGGAGACCTTGCACATGAGCAAGGTGTGCTGCACATGAGCAGCAGGCCTGGCCGAGGAGGGAGAAGGTTTTGGTGCCCATCATGGGCTGCCATTAGCTGCAGCTGGAGATTTCACTTCTCTTTTAGAAGAGCAGATAGGTACTTAATCTTGCAGGTTTTTTTAGACAGAACTTTTGTTTACAAGTCCTCTAACACTTGTTTAAGGAAAAATACACGTTTCTTTGTTTTGCTTTAGAGATGAGGCTTGTTTGTTGCTTTCCTATGGTCTGCCATGTATGACCAGAACATTTTACTCCATGTTAACTTGCTGCTTGTTTTCCAACATGCTCTGATATTTGCATTTCAATTTTGGGGCATCTTTTAATTTACTTTTGCTTATGTATCTTGACTTGTTTATGCTGGGATAGCACTCAACATCCCAACCACTGACATGGTCTCTATTATATAGAAAACTAAAACTGAAGCATTGGCATAAATTTGGTACTTTGAGAGCTTTTTGTGCAACACCAGAAGCCTTAGATCATTTCTAATACATGGTGACTGACAGGGTCTCCCTTGAAAGGAAATTACAATGTGATACCATGCTGAAACACCACAGATTTCTTATGGCAGCTTAACACATTCTTGGCTCAGCATAATTCTTAAGTCTTGTGCCACTCAATGTAAGTCATTATCTTAGCGCAGTGGGTGTATCTGAGTTGACACATTAATGACAAATTGTCTTGTTTTGTTCAATTTCATAGTAGAGTATAGGAATTTAAAAAAAAAAAAAAAAAAGAGATAAGCTGACTTCTTAAAATAGTCTTTATGGAAGCTTAATGTCCCCTGCAGCTAGAGAATGTACATACACTGAAATGGGAAACATGCCTCTCCATGACATTGTTGGGGATAGTGAATTAGTGCAACTGAAACAAGAACTCATTGCATGAAATTCTGTCTGTGTAAAACTGGGTCTCCACTATCTGCAAGTGAGACAGTCAAGAGGTGAGCTCATGTTATGCTCATTTCTGGGGTGGATTACCAGCGGTTCCAGGCATGACCAAGGTCCCCTTAGAAAAGGTGATGCTTATGCTGATAACGATGTATGGCCCTGAAGATTCTGTTGCAGGACAACTCATGGAAATGCCTATAAGGAAAGTAGGGATGAGATATGCTTTATTTCAGCATGGCTCATGGTTCCTAGAGCAAGTGAAAGAACTGTGTTTAATTTCAGAGTCAACTTCCCAGGGTGAATGTTGGAACTTATTCCCCTCTCCGCTCTTTTTCCTCTGGCCCATCACACATTGTTCAGATTAACTTAGTTTGAAGTGACCCAGTAGCTGGGTCTGCCATGTTTTATGTGACTATTTGGTGGCTGTCTATAAAATATCCGACCTCCAGTGGGCTGGAGTGAAAGCGCATCATGAGCAGGAGCATGGGTTCTCTCTATACCATCCAGGAGGGGAGAGGGGATCAGTATGGGAAAGCTGCGGGACAGAAGGAGATGTCCTCCTTCTGTTACTTTAACTTCTGATGATACTCCTGAAAAACAGGGGCTTTTAACATATTCTTCTGCTTATTTTCCTTGCTGTGTTTGTGTGCATGTCTATTCTTTACCAAAACATGTTCAAAAATGATAGCTGATCATGAACTCCTCCTCAAAGCTTTTCATTAGATACTATCAATACCTGACCCTAGCTAAATTCCAAGGGGAAAGATACCTGAAGCAGTATTACTGTTTTAAAATATTAAGTAATTAATTACAAACTCACTATTTCTCCTTAGAGAAGACAGAGGAGGAGCAAGGTGGGCACCATGAGGACATCACAAATATTTCACAAACCTCTTCAGCCCCTTCATCTGGGCAGTGCTAGTACTATAAAAGAGAATATTTGTCTACTTAGGGATGGTCAGTTCAAGTGGAATTTGTCTTTATTTGTTCATTTGGTTATGTGAGTGTCTTTTGTTTCTTCTTGAAAGCATTGTTTGTTCAAACAAATTATGGGAAAGAGCAAAAGATGGTTCTATTCTTCTCTGAGAAAACCAAGGTTTTTGGGTTGTGAGAGAAACCGCATTCTTGCAACTCCAGAAACTAAGG
Organism: Orthonyx spaldingii; assembly: GCA_013397795.1. Taxonomy (NCBI): domain Eukaryota; kingdom Metazoa; phylum Chordata; class Aves; order Passeriformes; family Orthonychidae; genus Orthonyx; species Orthonyx spaldingii. Next base: position 11,075 of record VZTJ01003147.1, read on the forward strand.
CAGTTTTTAGGCAGCGAGCAGTAAGCAGGTGGCAAATGTTAAATAAAGAGATCAAGGAGAGAGCCTGTGGTTAAAGAAGGATGGGGTGAGGCTGGGACGCTTCTGCCAGGTTCTGAAAGTGGGCTATCGTTGTTTAGTCTATGCTGTGTTCAAGAGGCTGGGTCATTCTTGTGTGACAGACCAGCTGCTCAGCTCCCTCAAGTCACAAAGTTAGCAACATAAGTCCAGAATATTAAGGTTTTGTAAGAACAGGGCCTTATTTATGTAAGTTTTTGTACTCTTTCACAGACTTAAAGTTCTTTTGGACAGTGGATCAGCAGAGTATTTGCTGCTGCTTTCCAAGCAGGTTTCCTTCCTATGAATTGAGTGGCTTAATCTTTTTATATTTATCCTCCACTTCTGAGCAGTTAATTTTTAGCTAATTGAACCTAAGAGGAGGCAAGAAAGCATCAGAAATCAATACAGCTTCAAAAATGAGGCGCTTCCCTTACCTACGCGGTTCATGGGAAAAACTGCTCTTTTTTCTCCTAAGACCTTTCTCAACAGTTTATCTATCCAAGATAGGCCTTTATTCTTTTAATCTAGGATGACATATTTTGAACTCTTGTGAGCTTTGGTTAGTTTTTCTGAGATTTATGGTATCTCGAGTAGTATAAATGGTAGGAACATTTCAAAAGAAATTTATTTAATGCTTGACCAGGAAGGACACCTTACTTTGTCTGCTCTCTGGTTTGGGGAATGAATGAGTTGAGGAGACGGCACACACGAGTTCATGTCCATGAGAAAACCCTCTAAGCTGGTCCCAGCTGCCGGTTCCACCACTGCCCATTGAAATTGCAGCTAGCATGGGCTCATTCTTGGGGTTGAAAACTCCAGGGTGACTCAGGTTTGGGAAGAAAGTGAGAGGCGTGGAGCTGATTGACTCAGTGGGTGGCCAGTATCGGTGTAGTGGACAGAGATATCCATCAGCTGCTCCGTGGCCTGGTGTGACTGAGTGGGAACACTGGAGGGTGATGGAAGCAAATGTGCTCCATCATTACTTGTGTCCTTCATAGAACCATAGAATGTTTGGGGTTAGAAGGGATCTTGGAGGTAATCTAGTTCCAGCTCCCTGCCATAGAAATGGACATCTTCCACTTGCATAAAGTCCCATGCAGACTGGCTTTGAACTCTTCCGGGAATGGAGCATAGGAATGGCAGTTGTTGTTAAAAGCAATTAATGAGACTATGAATGTATAGAATGGCTTTAAATTATGCTCTGTGGTCTCCAAACCGTGGTGTTGTCCTGCATGACAGTGTGTTATCAGAGTCCTTTCTTCTTGCACTTCCTTCAGTGAATGCAGAGAACTTTCAAGGTTTTATTACCAGTACTTGCAACAAAAGATGGCAAGTATACATTTGCATGTATACTTAAGTCTGTTTTCTGGAGCATGTTTTTTGAGGGTAAACACTGCTGGTTAGCACTGGTCAAAGCCAAATAGAAGATCCTGTATGTACTTGCAAACAAGTACAGATTTTGTTCCATTTTCAGCAGCATCAGTTGATGACAGTTGACATTTTCTTCAAAGCCCAGTATCCTGGAAACAAGTGATTAAATTACAAAATTACTTTTTTTTAAAAAAAACCTCACCAACCCAAACAAGCCCACCCAGAATGCTGGGTTTAGTCTTCCTGCTTGTAGAGAATGTTATGAAATAAGACATCAGTGCTTCCTAGGGTTTAAAATGTAAATAAATACATCTCTCTCCACATTTGTTATCATACATTTATTTTTATAAAACTGCTTTCTGGAGACCTGTTTACTTTGAGATTCTGAAAAGATCCAGGTGATTGTAGTAACCTATTCAAACACAGAGGTGTTTTCTTCTGATTAGGCCTAACGTGTTAATAACACATGTATTAATAATTCCAAAATTATTCTTAATCCGTATAATAGCTGCAAGTTTTCATCTTAATAGGTTTGAAATGTTCCCATTTGAAATTAGGTTTATTTAATTATAGTTGGATTAGGCACAGGAGTGTGCATTGTGGAGCAGCCTTGAAGGCAAGATTTTTGTCATGCTTGGTGGTGGTATCAAGCAGGATGGTGAACCAAGCCCTAGCGCAATCTCCAGAACCGATTATTTCAGCATTATAGGGTGTGCAAGCACCTCTGTAGACTTGCTTTTGTGCTGCATTACCAGGCTTTTGATTTCTCCCAGACTGCCTGTGGTTTGGTGTTCCTGTTAGCACTGAATATAAGCTCTGATTCCCTGTAACGCTCAGAAGGAGGCAAGCACACTGAAACCGATATGGCTGGGAAGGGGGATTGTTACTGAGGGAATCCATCCTGATGTCGGACTTCTTCCCCCTATTTTTTGGCCGGCTCCAGCACCGCATAGATGAGAGCAGGGCTTGGCAGCTGTTCAGGGCTAGTGTGCCAGACTGCATTTTCCTTTCCCAAATTAAGCATGCTGGTACAGTGTCTGTAAGAGGCAGCATTTCCTGGCTCCTAGCTTTTGCCGAGTTTGGAAATCACTGAAAGCCAGGAGCTACTGTGTGCCAGTGAAAACTGGCTTCGTACCGCAGCATGCCAGCTTGGTTTAGAGCGTCCTGGAAATGATGGAGAGCCCTGTGTGAAGGCTCATTTTTAAGATGTTTTACTTTGCCCGTGCTCAGACTTTTCCTGCTCTGTTCCCAGTGAGCTTCGAAATAATTTCTACATTTGCTCACTTAATGGTAGTACACTTTTTTCCTGCCCAGATTTTTGCCTCTGAAATGAGGGTGCAGAAATGGTGTTATCTGTCTCTTAACCCACCACACTGCCTAGTCAATGAATGAGAACCACAGCTTCCATCAGGTCTGACAACAGGCTGGCTGGCTTTCTGCAGGATGCTGAAGAGATGCTTTATTCCCGGCTGTTTCCAAATGCAGGTTCTGGGTCTTTCCAATTCTTATATGTTTATACTTTCCAGCCTTTTAAAAACTTGTAAGTCTCCAAAAACCCCTTTTTGCAGCTGAGATGCAAGCTTCAGAAGTATTCTCCAGAGTGCTGGGGCTTCATCTAGGTATTTTGTCTTCCTGTCCCTGTGGTATTTGCAGGCTGTCAAGGAAGGTACTTGCAGAACCTGGGGTAGCAACTCAACAACTGTTGCAGCTGCTCCCGGGATTCCTGGTGCTTAACAGATAAACAGTGGTGTTGGTATCTTAATCCCAGTCATCAGCCCAAACCTTTAATTACTTTGACTCTGAACTATGTCCCTTCACTTCTTCTATCCCTGTTAAGTGCATGGCAGCCAGAAGTTGCTTGGCCAATACTAATGTTCTCCTGTTACCATACAGGACATGTGCTTGGGTCTGTGTTGCTGTGCTGCTTTTGATGCTCAGGCCAGCTGCAAATGCTGTGCCTAGCTAATGAAGTATGTCTCAGGCTGTGCTGCCTTGCTGGTTGCATGGTGTAGCTAAAAACCTTTTACTGGGTTTTTCGTTTGCCTTGTGCTTTCAATTGGCCACTACTGTGGTATTGGTGTATGTCATTTATCTGGTCTCCTTTTATTCAAGTGAGATGCACAAATGAAAAATGGTTAAGTGAGAAGTAAGTAATAGTGAGATCACATGAATTCTCCCAGCATGGGAGTTCCCTGAACATTTTTCAGGTTAACAAAGCAAAGCTGCTAAGTCCAGTTGCTGTTTTTGTAAGGATTCATCCATCCGTTCCCATATTCTGTCCTCAAACCCTCTGAAGTTTAGTCCAAGCAGAAGCTACCTCTGGTGTTCTGGGTTATCTTTATTCCATGAAGACTTGGTCAGCCTCTTCCATAGCCATTTACAAATAAACACAGGAATCAAATTCTGCTCCATTTACAAGTAGGTCAACCTCATGGATTTCAGTGGGACTGCTGCAGACATAAGTCAGCGGAATTTGTGCTCTGTGTTTTGCTAAGTTGTTGGCAGAAGGTGGGTTTGTATAAGCTCACCAGAGCAGAGATTGTCCTTACATGAGAAAACCAACACTTAGTACAACAGTTCCTAACACAGTTTTCTCAGAGGTGCAGCAATAACAAATATACTAGACCCAGTTACTAGCACTTACAAGGATAACCTCATCCCTGTTTCTTTACCCAAATGTAAGAGGAAGATATATTTAAAATAAAGCCATTTCCCCCACTACCACCACATACAAACAAAGCTGTGCAGTTGTAGAAATACTTGAGGCAACATGTGCAACTGATTCCCACTGGGTTTGATAACTGAGGAGACGCATAGTGGGAACAGCTTGGAAGAAAATCTTCAAAGACTGCATAAGGATGGTAGTGCCTTTGCAGTGAGAGCCCTACCACAAACTTTGGCTGTTATAAAACCATTCTGACACTTGCGATCTGAAGGAGATATCTGAAGCAGGTTGAAAGGGAAAAAATATCAAAGGCATCCCTTACTTTTCATTCCCCTGTGTGTCCAAGTTTCCCTGATATCCTCCTGTAGAATCATTCATCAAAAAAAGAGCAGGCTGTGGAAATTCTCAAGGTAAAATTCACAGTACTTCAGTTTTTCCCCTCTGCTTAGGCCTGTGAGAGCATTGAGGATGCCCTCTGTGAGCTTGATAGCTGCTGGTTATGTTTTGGGGCCCATAACGGTGATATGGACTCTGAAGCAGCCTTTTCCCTTCCCTGAGGCATTCTTCAAGGCAAGAGCAGCACAACTGTCTGAGATGCCGATGGGTGCTCTACTCTTGCAAACAGGCTGCAGATATTTGCACCATTGTCTTTTAAACAGCTTGGGCAGCACCAGAACATTGGTAGTCATTGGTAAATACTTCTGTGAGTAGAGGATAAACCATCAAGGGTTGTCTGATTTCTTCCTATACATCTTCCCTAAACATAGGTTGAAAATAATTATTGATTATTTCCTCCCTATTTATATATCCCCTAGGAGAACTGTGCACAGAAAGCATATAGATGGCACCTGCTCTCCAAGTAGAATCTGTGTAGGTGCATTGCACACACCTCCCCCATCACACTGGCAGCCCTCGAAATGTGTCTTTTCCTGCTATTCTCCTCAAGGTGAATACTCCCTGGTTTTACATGTAGTATCTCTGTGTGTGAGGAGCTGAGTGTGAGAGAAGTGATTCGATCATGGGCTTTCAGAAATACCCTCACATGCTTCAGCTCCCCTGCCCTGAAATGGCAAAATGTACTTCAGCACTGATGTCTGCTCCCCCCAGCAGAATTCAGGTTCAAGCAGCAGTGCTGGGTTAAACTCCCTGCAAATGAACCCACTGTTGAAAGCAACTTACGCCTGCTGAAAAGATCATTAAATGAGGTGCTTGGGGCTTTCAGATGCCTGTGTTCTCAGTATGCCACTGTGTAGCCTCTCTTCAAAAGGCTGTAAGAGTATTACATGCTAATCCCAATTAAATTCAAAATATCCCTGGGTGTTTACCACTGTTACTCTCTCTTTTACATTCTTAATTGCATTGTAGCTGAATAACTCTGTATCCACATTGGATTATTCATGAATAGCAGATTGAGTTGTACTCTTTTTCATTTCACAATAGGGATCTGCTGTTACTGTATTGGTGTAGTCTGAAGCAAGAAACTAATGTCTGCATTTTGAGTCCTTAATCTTGTCACAAACCGAATAATAGGAGTAGTTTGGTATTTTTTTTCCTATAGGTATGTGATTTCCCAGTAAGATGTTCAGCTTGTCGGATAAAAACATGGTAAACAAGATCTATGACCTATCAATACTGGCTTTGGAGATTATTTGAACTTCCTTTTATGTATGTCATATACTTATATATGCTGATGCTTTGGGAGGAAAACAGTGAGAATATGTAAAACAGCACCAAGTTATTTGGTTGCAATAACACCAAAATGTAAAGTAGTGGGGGAAAGAAACATGCTTATTTTTGTCTGTCTTGTTAAATATCTAGACCACCAGTTCATCCCTGTTGGCTGTTGGGGCTCTGCAGAATGCACCTGTCACTACTCAGTACAGCCTCTGTGCTGAGGCAGAAGAGTGTTCCTCATTGCTGAAGGCGGGCACTCCCGGGATAGCTAGCTGGAGTAGCTTCTTCTACATCCCTTCCTTGCAGTTTTTCTGGAGATAAACTGAATTTCAGTTTCTGCAGCTATTGTAATCTGCAGGTCTTTTTCTTTCTTCTTCTAAAAAAACCCAGCTTGCTGGTTCTTTTTAAGTTTTAAGCAAATATTTTCAAATCTGATTTATCCTTTTTTTTTTTTCCTATGCCATGAAGAGGATATATGAATACTGCCAGTATTGAAAATAATTCTGCAGGTATTTTCATCAGGTGTCCATGCAGACTTGTCTCCCAGAGATTTTAATGAGTGGGACATGTTGGACAAAGACAATAAGCATGCATACAAGTGGGAGACAAGCTCTGAAGAATAGAAAGAGCTGCTCTTGGGGTTAGTAATGTTAAAATGGATCAGCTTGGATTTTTGTTTATTAGTAAGAATTGCCTTTTCTCATAAACAGGATGGAAATTCAAACTCCAAGAACCTTTCTAGTCACAGTGCATTTTTAGGGTTTTGGGAGGATTTTGGAGGAGGAGGATGGTTTTGTTTATTATTGACTTTCAAGTCCTCAGAGAGGTGGGGCCTTGGGCAGAGCTTACCTGCATTGTGACCTGGGCATCTTCCCATACTGCTTTGGTATTTACTTGAACCCATGTGAAGTAGCTGGTGGTAGGCAGTGCAATGGAGAGGCTCTCAAGACAGGTTTTGCCCCCTGTCCCCTTTGTTTTGAGGGACAGGGAGTGTTTCTCCTGCCCTGCTCCAAAGTAAACGCAGCACGATTAAAACGATGAGGCCACGTGTGCTGGCTCATGCTGTCATGCGTAACCATGCACCTGGGAAGCCTAGGATGCTAAGCTCTTAGGGATATGGGTGACTTAGTGAGGGATGGAGGGACCATGTGAGTTGGAGCTGCTTCAGCTGAAACTGAGGATTGGAAGAAAGATATTAAGCAGGTTTGCAACGTTAAAGTACCCTGGCTGTGTGCATAGATATAAAATAAAAAGTTTGTGTTGGTAGTTTATTAGGATCTGTTAACATTTTTTGCTGAATATTTAGCACTTCATCTAGATTTTTCTGGTTTTTCCTCTCTTCGTCATTCTCCATTAGCAAAGTCCCTTTCTGAAATGTTTCTTGTTGTTTTCTTTTTAGAAGCACTTTGAATTGAATGGAAGTTGTTTTCTCTTTTCCCTTTTGCCAACCATGGCTATGTTCCTCCTATCTGACTGGAGGAAACCTTTGCTTCCTACCCAAGTCGACCCTTGGTAACCCTGCTGTAGCTGCTCACCACGAAAAGCCTGGGATTCTCAGTGCAAGCTGAAAGGCACATGCAGGAAAACTTTTTTTATCCCCCTGACTAACAAAAACCCACTGGGGAACTGGAAGATTTCCCATTGGTTTAATTATGGAGGTCTGATGAATTGCAAAAGTTAAAGAGGAGGAAGAGTTCTTTAAATGAATCTCAACAGATTTTTCTTTTTTTAAATTGAGAGGTTTCTGTAGCCTAAGCTGGCAGGAGGAGAGGGGACTCTCCAGTGAGAAATGTAAAAAGGCCTATCAATGTGTATTACTCTGTTAAGCTTTAACCAAAATGAATCGGAAGCACCCAGGGGAGAAGGTTTTATGTGGAACAGAGCCTTAGTTAAATAACCTCCATTACTTTCTTTAAAATGTTTGTAAGTACAGTGTATGAGAAGTTGATATAGGCAGTGGAGTAGAAGGTACAGACAGGGAATGAAATACCAATATAATTTATTGTATACACGTATTTAGGAAACTGTTTCCAGCTCCTTTTTCCACATCCACAAAGCTGGCTTAGGGAATATTTGCTTTGCCCTCTCTTTCATTGTCTCCTACTATAGTTTCCCACTTCCACCCTGTGCCTGTACAACTGTTTGTACTTAGGGCTGTACTGGAAATCAGATCTCTGGTCAGAGTAGTTTATTTGTGTTTAAAATAAGAACAAGATTAGGGTGGGGGTAGTTGGGGACTTTCAAGAGAGACTAGAGGATAGCCCAGTGCATTTTTGGTACCTGCTAGGGAAAACCATTATAGAACTAAAACCAACATGGGAAATCCTGTCATGTCATGGGTGACTCTTGGGCTATTAAATACCATTAACTACCCCCAAAATAAGCATGAACTAAAAGCCCCGGACCCCTTGCAGAATCCAAGAGTGAGGTATTTGGGTATGGGCTGGAAATTGGGGAAGGTTTTCTAATAGCAGCCAAGTCTTTTTTCTCCCGGGAGCTCAGCGTGACTGTTTTCTCTCTGCTTCTTGCACCCCTATGCTCCTGGTATATACAAACATAGACTTACAGGCTGTGCTGCCTCTTCCTCTGCACATGCAAAGAGTATCAAGCCGAGCATACCAGCAAAACAAGGTCAATCAGATGAAATACAAATATTTTTTATTTTGCAATTCTTGTTGTAGCTGCTGCCCATGGATGGAAGGATTTTCATGTCCCGGTATCCTGTGACCTACTTAGAGAATTGGCGTAGCTTAGGGTTGTAGTTCATTAGAGAAAGGGATTTTAGTATAGAACATGATGACTAATACAATGTAATTTATATAATAGCAGTCATATGCACATCGGTCTAGTCTGTACACTGGTGTTTCCATGAATGCCTTTAGTATGTCCTGCCCTCTCAACAGCACTTAGCATTTATCCAATGTCTTATGCTTTCTAAGGAGATTTATGCATTTATACACCTTTTTAGAAACACAGCCAACAGCCTTTCATGTTAAGCATACGATGGCTATGGAGAAAGCTTGTCTCTAATTGAGTAAGTTTAGTAAAAAGGGCTGCAGTTCAAGTGGCTGCTCTTAAAACATGCCATTTGGCCTTGATAATTTCATGATAACTGTGATATCCATAGCAGTTCCTGTAAAGAACATTGAATATGGCTAGATGATATGACAGAAAAATTAATTAAAGGCAAACTGCAGAGTTTTCAGAAGGGCTGACTACATATATTGTGTTTCTGGCAGAGCTTGGCAGAAACCCTGCAGGTTTGCTTGACCATGCAGCCTGCCAGCTAATCCCTGCTCTTGCTGAAAACATGTTAAGTCCAAATTTTCTTCTGTTTTTGCTTTGCTTAGTTGTTAGCAACAATTTCAGCAGTGTTGAAAGAGAAAGTGCTTAGAGAGGAGTTTCTTACAACAAAGCCAAGTAATCCCTCTTGGGCTTTGACTGTCCTGAGTTTAGCCCTGGTGCCACTTGTCCACATTTCACTCTTGGTGGGATTGTTCTGGTGCAAATACTTTGAGTGTTATTTTTGGCAAGTTTGTTGCATTTTTATTTAAAATAAATCAAACAAATGCCTCTGCTACACACTGGAATCGTCGTGTCTTTGATCTTGGTCATACTTGAGAAGTGCAAGGGGGAAGGAAACAGAGAATCGATGAGAATGGTGTGTGTTTTTCTTGCATGTATTATTTGATATTATTCATCTCTCTGGTATGAAGGAATGTTGGTTTAGGCTGCAGCAGCTTTCTGTTTTCCAGGCAGTACCTTGTGTATGCCGACACCTGCTTTTATTTCAGAAAATTTCTGCTCAACTGTTCCCGCCTACTTTCCCCCTCCTTCAGAGGAGGCGAAGGTCAGGCAGAATCGCCCTTCCCCTTCACTCGGATTAAAATCTCTCAGCCTGTTAGTTCACAGGGACTCTTTCCAAATCCTTAAAAGGGTTATTGGCAGAGCCTTAGCTGGTGCAAATCAGCACAGCACCGTTGCTTCTCAGTGGCCCTCTGCCAGGCTCTGTGAGCTAGAGGGCTGGCCAAGCAGCCCAAGTGATTTCTTACACCTCATTTCACCTTGCTCTTGTGTCTGAAAAAGGGTTTAATTTGCAAAGGAAAGACACATGGAAGAAGAGGGGACCTAAGAATGAGTCTGTTCAATGCTGTGTGTGACTCAGGGCCTTTTGTTAAGGAGAGGCTTTGACGTAGCCAGAATTAAGCAACGCAGCAGCAAGGAACAGCAAGTGAACTACCAGGCTTTTGGCTCTTTGACCATTTGTGGGGGATCAAGCATTTCGGTGCTGATTTGTTCTAGTCCTGTTAGATGCATTAAAAAGGAAAAAGAAAACAAACAAAAAAACCCTCTTCTTACCCTGAGTTTAGATACACTGAGGGGATGATTTTTACTCTTGTCCACATTAAGATGAGGTTGCCTTCTGCCTATGCTGCCCTGGCTGCCCCTGGGGCTTTGCTCTCCATGTCCTGGGGTGGCAGAGGTGGCGAGCACTGGGTTTCTAGCCCTTTTGGCTGGCTTGATCCATTACTTGGTAGCCATCAGTCAGCAGGCTATAGCCAGACATCAGCCAGCCCAGCTGGCTCCACTGCAAGGCAGGCTCACAGGGAGGAAGGACAAAGACCAGCGGGGTTTAGTACAATAAACTATCCCAGAGAAGCCTTTCAGAGGATGGTGAGTGAGAGCCCATTGTGGCTGTCTTTCCAAGAGGAAAAGAGAAGGGAGGATATTAACCACCTTCGAGGAATATGTTTAACAGATTGCAGGAGCCCATGTTGCTGACAACTGCAATTGCAGTTCTGGAATCAATACAGTCCCAGAAGTTTGAAGTCGCTTGACAAATTGCTTGTGAATGAAAATCTCTCCTAGATAAAGTGATACATTTTCAAGCAAATGCTGGGCTTAGGAAGAAAAATAGCAGTGAACAAAATTCCCCAGTGCTGCTTTGATAGCCTCATCCTGTTCCCAGCAAATTACAACCTGGCTCACGTTATGAAAGCAATGAATGAAAGTCTGGCTGTTCTCTGCTATCATCTTAACAGAACCAAGGGTTGTTTGTAGCTGAAGGTGCTGTGAGCCTCTGCAAGTATCAAGTGCCTGCTACATAGATTTCAAAAGCAGGCTGTTGGAAGGTCCAGGTTGCTATTAAATTCTGCACTGTTTATAAGCAAAAGTGAACCAAGCACAGGGGAGAGAAATATTTTAGTTACTCCAGCTTTGAGAGTTGGATCAATAGCCCATCTTTCTGGATTTTCTTTGAACTGGGTCATTTTGCACCATGAAATAATTTGCTCCCAATCTTCTGCTGCCATTTACGTTTATGGACTTCCTAGCATTATTCACTTCCAGGAGTTTTGGAGAAAACCTCGGTGTAACTGTGAGTCATAGTGTAACATGTTTTCACTTTACCCCATCCCTGCAAGTTGACTGCAAGCAGCAGCAGAACAGCTGAAGGAAGAACTCGTAACTGCATTTGCAGAGCTCCCTCCTTCCCCTTTGTATGTTTGTATGCTAATATAAATTAGCAATGAGTGGGGGGAAAAAAATCACGGTGACACCAAATAAACTCTCTCAATTAACATGGAGTTTCCATGCCACTAAGCATAAACATAGTGGAAGTAGAGATTTGCTTGCCATTAAGTTCAGCCACACTGTGTGATTCGGAAATCCCATGAGGTGCAGGGGTTGTTTTGGAGGGGAGTCAAAGTTTACAGAGCTGTGGGCACCCCTGATGTCATACGAAGAGCTCCAGATGAGGGAGGCTGAGGAGAACAAAACTCATTGGCCAAGCAGTGTGGCTCCATACTTCAGTCAACATGACATAAGTTTTGGAGACCAGTAGTACTTCAAACATAACAGGCAGGCTAAGAAGCTTAAGTCTGGGCTTAAATTTTAGCCTCACCACATTTTGAAGTTGAGTAGGACTGGAATATCATCCTTTGAACGAAATATCGAAATCTTTAGCCAAAGAATAAATGCTACCGTGAGGACTTTCCCATGAAGAGTAAAAGCTGAATGGGAACTGCTTTTTCTTATTCCAGGTTTTACATTGGCATAAGCTACGGGAAGACTTTATAGTCACATTGAATATATGGTTGGGGAGATATGAATCAAGTAGGGATCCATATTTTAAAATAATAACCATTAGTCCTGAAGCACAAACTAGAATTCAGTGTGTTACAGCACAAAAACTTTAAATGGGAAAAATACTTGTAATCTAGGCTTCACATGAGGATGACTTTTGACCTTTATATTGATGGGAGGAATTTTTTGTTATGAGTTTCAGGGTTGCTGGCTGATACTCAAATAGTATCCAGAGCCCATGTCAGTGGTTGTTGCCAGTAAATGTATGTAGCATCCCACTTGCATTACCAGAAACGTATCTATAATAGAGGGGATATTTTAAACATCCATTCTGATCTATAGCAGTAAATGCTCAGCAGCTCATCTGTCATGATGTGTAGCAAACATGAAAAGCTACATTAGTAAAAAACCCATCATGAGTTAACTCCGAATTTTTTCTTTTGTGGATTTTGAAAACTGTTTCTACTTCCAAAAAACCTCCAAAGCTTCTTACACGAAAGATTTAAGTGATAGTTAAACTTAGTTTCTCCACCTAAACTGCTTCCAGGGATGGTAGTGCCAGTTCATTTGCACAAGTCTTTATTCTGACTGGTTTTTCCAACACAGTATCTTTCCCCAGGTATTTTCAGACAATTTCATGATACAGGTGATGGCCATGCAGTGCTGAACAAGCATTTTATGTAGGTTTTGCACCCTGCTACATATCCCTGCCAAAGAATTCTTAAAAAATAAATCCTGAAAGTTTTGTGTGTGGTTGGCTTTCTTCTGAGAACAGGTAGATTTCTTTAAATATTTTTATAAGTCAGAATGTAGAAGCTTGAAGACAATAGAAGTAATTTTAAATGTCTGTGCTAGCACACAGACTAATATGACTCTAGAATCAGACCATCTTGAAAGAAATGACAGGCAAAGCAACCACTGGGAACTATAATGGAAGAGAAAGTTACGATGTACATTTTGTTTGAGGAAACCTTTCCTGGTGTTACCCACTAAGAGCATCCTCATTCTCCACTTGCCCTTACCTTGTGCTGATAAGTGCCACCCTCTCACTTGTACCTGCTATGTTGTGCAACACTGGAGAATTTAAAAATAGCCTGGCAATTAAAATGGTTTAGGTTGGGTTGTTTTTTTCTTTCCTTCTTTTGGAGCCAGACCTGTTAAACTGGTTCACAGAATGTGGCTGCTGAAACAGTTGTGCTGGCGCAATGGAGGGGGTGGCAGACAGACAGACGGCATGGCAGGGACAGGCAGGGATGGAGGAGCAGCAGCAGAGGACCAGGATGTATGGCTGGTGAAGAATCCACCTGAAAAGCCACAGTCTTAGCACATCCTCATTTTCTGCCTCTGCTCCTTCTCCTCCTACGAAGACCCCTTACTTCACCATCCCTTTGGGGCTGCACATGCAAGCATTTGTCTCTTTCTAGGCTTGATGCAGGCTGATATTAGGGGGTGATCTCTTTTCAAACGCTCTCCAGGCCACTTACCTACAGAGTATCAGAGGAGAGCTATTTACAGGAACCACCATACCTATTTTAATACAAATTAGCCACCAGCCTGGAACTTGTGATGAATCTCAAACAGACTTCTCTTTGTCCTGTTGGATGGGTTTGAAAAGAAAATTTACAGCTTTTGAAGTTGGTGCAGCGAATTAGCAGCTGCTTGTCCAGTTTCTGCTGCATAATATTGTCGTGTTGCAACAGGTTTGTCCTGGAGTTGAGAGGCACTGGCATGCAACCAGGCTTCCATGATGCACGAATCCTTCCTGGACACTTTTTTGTCTGGAAGTGCATGTATGATGATGAGTGAAAACTTTTTTGCCCTCCCCTTCCTGAGCCCCCTCCTTTTGTAGCTTGAATGCGCCCAAAGCATATTGAATTAGCATTGAATTTCTGGTATGCAAGCAGAAAGTTCTGAACAAAACACAACCCTACTGTAGGTAGCCTCTGCTCACTTTGTTGCCTGCGTTGATGGAGTGTGGGAAAACAGATGGACTGAGCTTCACCAAATGCAATTTGAAAAGCATGTAAGCATGTAGGAACGAGTGACATAGGCAGCTATTAATACTTTAAACACTGAAGTTGTAGTTAAATAAGACAACTTTTCTTTTTAAACAAATGCCAAGGGTTTTTTTTTTCATAATACCACTAATTGTTAGAACACACTTGGAAGGTGTTTAACTTGCTCCAGCCACTTCATAATGGCACCTTTCCTACTACAAAAACCGGAGGGAATGAGGCAGACTTGCCCACACAAGCTCTTCTTAATTTACTAGTCTGTCGTTTGTTTTTCTGCTTTGTGATCTCACCAGTCTTTCACATGGCTCGCAGTCTGTGTGCTCTGTTGCAGTCATTCACTGCCACTGCGTTGACAGGGGTTTGCATGGTTCTCTAGCAATTTTTTAACTTTCTGCAACCGAGCCTGTTTAACAAGATGAAACCACAGTCCCCTCCCTGTGCTGCAGCAGGTCTCACAGGAGGTTGATGAGGTTTTTTAGGTCAGCTGGTTATTTCACAAATGCTCAGCTGTGGTGGAGAAGAACTGTGTCTCTGCAGCAAAGCTGGTCATGTCTGTAATAAAGTAGTAATAATGCTTCCCAGCTGTGATCAATGAGTGCTTTGCAAATATTAGCAAATCCAGTTTTGCAGAGCTAGGCATGGAAGAGTTGAATTAAAGATAGAAGGAAAACAAATTACTTACCCAGCACTGTGCAGGAGGTGTGTGATGGGGCCCAGTCTGGTGCACAGAGGTAATGTTTCCTCATCTAGATCGTTAACTGCAGCATTTTAGCTACTTTTCTCCTAGGGTTGCTTAGAAAGAGGTGTTTCTTAGCTGTGAGAACAGTGAGAGCAGTAAGAACATTGGCACAGGATGAAAGTGGCGTTTGATGAGATTGAAGTGTTGGGCATAAAAAAAAGAGTGCTTTGAGTTGGGCTAGAGATAGGAACAGGCTTGGAGAGAAGCAGAAAGGAGAAGGGTCCTCAAATGGCTGGCAGTAACCATGCTCTGGCAGGCTAAATGAAAAATAGAATCCTGCTTTTTATATTGTGCAACATACTTCCATTGCAGAATTGGAAATGCTGGATGAGGCTATGGCTTTTCTGTGTTTTAGACTTCAAGTGTCTTGTTTAATGTTCTGGTTGACACCAAGTGGCTTCAGTGGGAGAGCATTTACAGTAGGGAAATAAAAAAACCCCATAATCTTTTACTAGCAAGACCAGAGTCCTCATGGGCTAGTGGTGATAAAACAGTGGAAGAGCATAAGAACTGATGTTTGATGAACAGATCAGGCCTTCAAGACAAGAGACATTCAAAGTGCCACATTGCCATAGGAATGAACAAGCAGTTGGTAGATGTATAAACTGTGTCTTTGCCTAGGCTGTTGGTCTCCTGTTGTTATAGCTGAAAACCCTTGTGTTCAATATGGTTTCTGAAAGAAGCCTTCTGCTTTGAAAAGAACAGACAGGGGAATTTTGTACCATGAAAGCTCCCCAAAATGTTTGAGGGTGTTGGGAGCCAGCTGTGCCCCAGAGCTGCCTTCTTGGTGTGGAGAAGAGACAGGCTGAGGTTTCCCATAGTATTGACAGTACTGGAAACTATGAGGGGTTTTTGACATGGGCAGACATCAAAAGAAAGGCAGCCTTGCAAATGGTTCCTACCTTGCTATTTCATCAGGCATCGTTATCTTTTGCCCTCAATAATCTGGAAAATGTGGTTTATTCAGCTTTACAAGGTATGAGCTGTTTCCCAGGGGATTCTGGGCCCTTGGGCCTCTCATTGAAACTTTCAGAGATATCAGTGCACTTTATTTGTCAATAACTGTCTGCATCTGTTTTTCTTGTTACTTTGTTGGAGTTTTGCTTGTTTGGATTTTTTAAATGTTGTTTCCTAGAGGTAGATGTGCAAGGCACAATTGTTAAGGGTTTTCTTAACAGCTGTCTCAGCTTGGTGTTAAGAAGCAGAAGTGTTTCAGACTTGTGCTCCCAATTTTTAGGCATTACTCTGCACTCACCGGAAGCCTTAGTACAGGATGAATGAAAGGACTATGGTGACCTTCTGCAGCCCTTCCCTTTCTGGTTTCATATTCAGAAACTCATTTCACATTTTACATTTTTGTCCTGTTTCTTAGATTTCCATTTTCATCATTCTGGTAAAAGTATCACTTGGTAAAAAACTGGGATTGGGATTCAGTTTCATTTAGTAGAACTATCCAGGTAAAGCAATGACGATCCCTTGAAATTGGATACCTTGTCACAGCTTTTGGGGGTTGAGGACAAGAAAAGGAAATGTGCTGATCAGATAGCTTTGTACAAGAAACTAGAGTGAAACTTAAGTTCTTTCATTCATTCATTCATTCATTCATTCATTCATTCATTCATTCATTCATTCATTCATTCATTCATTTTTGGTCAAGTTCCTTAGTTACCCAGACTAATAGGACTCAATGGAGTACATTGTTTTCATTTAAATGAGAATAGAGGTAAATGCATTCAAGCAGAAAAAATTTATTGTTAGCCAGTTAAACAACCTGTTTTTGTACTTTTCTCCCTTTCAAAGTTATTTAACTGTAACGGTGTATTGTCAAGAGTACTCCTCTTTGTGTACTTAAAAGAAAATTCATTCCTATGAATGCAAAGCTGCACAAAACCTTCCCACCTTACTGGTGAGCTGCTCCCTTAAGACTGGAGTGAGTGTCCCTTGCTTGAAGATGGGTAATAAAAATAGAACATGGGAAGTCTCTGTTTTCTTTTATCTGTCTTGCATTGAAATGCTTGCATCAAGGACATAAAGAGTTTTGCTGCAATAATGTCTCATTTTGAGGCCATTTTTTCCAAATTTGCTTATGACTTCTCTTTGTGGTGATGCTTTCGATTCAAAACCCCTACTACAGTCATGGTGGGAATGTTCCTTCCAGGCTTGAATAAATGGACTGCATGATCCAGGTAACCCTTTCTGATAATCACTTACCATGTGATAACAGATACCAGCCCTTGCACTGCACTCAGCCGTGGCAAGTGATTTCACCTTTATGGGCAATTTCCAACAGGTCCTTCTTCAGAGAAGACAGGAACTTGATAATGGCACAGGCAAAAGTAAAAGTTAGCACTTACACAGAATTGATATTTAATTGCAATTTTTCAGCCAAGACAATTGCTTTCTAGTGTGTTTACTGGTCTAGACCCATCATTTTTAGAGCTGTCTCTTTCTCAGAGCAGCCCTGAAGAGCTCGGAGTCTCCCTGAAGGGTTCAATAGCAGCACAGGTTATTGCTTTTCAGTATGCTTCTGGAGTCCCTAGGTGAGGCTTTGCCATGTCACGTGCACTTAGGAGTTGGTAGAACAATCTTGTTTCTGAGAGGACTTTTCCTGCCAGCTCTTTATGGGGGAAACCTTGTCATAGGACAAAGACCAAAACCAAAGTGCTCCATTGGCTTGAGGCTATCAACCCTCACAGGGATGGGTCTTGCACCCTCCTGGGAACCCCATGAATGTGTTTGCTGGTACCACCTATAGCACTGAGGTAGAACAAGAGGAGCCATGTAACAACTGTTATAACAGTTGTTAACATCACTACACCTGCTAGCCAAGCACTGGATGCTAACTGGTGTCCTGCAGCTCACACAACTACTTCTGGCTCCTCTATTTTACACGTCTATGATGTATAAGCCAACTGCTTCATCGTCGATATCTACAAGGTCTTTTCCAAACCATAGCCCACACTGAGGCTTGATTCAAACCTACGGGATGCAGTGACAGGGCTGCTCAACATCAAGTCAGGGCTTCCTTTCTTTCTTCACCTATTTTGTAATGGCTTTGTTTTCTCTGGAAAGGTTTATTTTCCCCATCATGGTCAGTCATTAGGGCTTGGAGGAGTGTGTCAGACCTTGAGTCATATCCGATGCCCTCCTTGTCTCTTGTTTGGTTGCTCATTTTAGGAGTTTTTGGAATGGCTTTCTCTTTATTCAGGCTTGAAAGATGTCTCTTGTCATACGTGATCCCTGTTGTTTGTTTAATGACAGCCTTTCTGGGAACAAAATAAACAGCCACTAACCAGAAAGAAGATTGTTTACGACTACAAAGGCTCCTGAATCGACTCTTCAATGTTCCTAGGATGTTGAAACTGGAGGAGAAAAGCTTAGACTTTTCTGTAAGTCACTCAAACATCACTTTTTCCAGTCCTGCAAAATGACTTTTCTACCCCTCTAACATTTTGGATGAGCTCATAGCTGGTGAATGCTTTACGTTGGTGGCTTACTAAAATGCAAATGCAGAATTTGCTTTCACTCAAATTTACTTCTTTTTTTTCCTCCCTCTCAGTGTTTCCACTATCCAGGGGCAGTTATTACAAGGAACAATTTGGGAGAATATCAAAAAGAAGTTAGGAAAAATTATATTGCAATTATTTGCACCAGAAATCCATTTAAGCATTTTTTTGCCTCTTATTTGCCACCAGCTCAATTTCACACTCCAGAAATTTGTCCTTCCCCTCCTCACCTCTCTTTGTCCTTCCCAGTGCCTTCATGTGGTCTCCTGGGTCTGAAGCTTCTTTTGCCTCCTCTGTGGTTCTAGTTTGTAAATATATTCCCTGATTGGGTAAGAAGCAATGTATTCTCCTAGGATATTGTCCTAAGGCCACTAGACCAAAACTGGGGCATTTAAGGGTTTGGCCTTTTCTTTTTGTTTGGACTATTTTTATTTTTATTTTTAATTTTTTTTATTTTAATTTTTTTAAATTTTTTTTTTTCATTGCTTTTGTCTGTGTCAGTGACACACTTTCTGTTCAGTTCTGAGCGCACAGAGGTTGGAGGTCTCTGTCCAGTCAGGCTGTCCCATTATCTCCAGTTGCAGACCAGTACTTTTCAGTTTGACATTGCCGTTTGGTGGCTGGTGCCAGTCATCCTGGTGGCCAGCCTTGTGCTACTCAAAACAGGTGCGGGTGTGAGGAATCCTGCACAGATCTACCCTTCCTCCATTACAGAGATGGTTTCCCATGGAGACTTTAGATTGAATGTTGCAAAAAGAAAGGATTTAAAGTGGTTTAGTGAGGAAGGAATGGGAAATGCCTGTAAAGAAAGTACAGAGCAGGAGGGAGCTGAGGAAGAAATGAAAACTGCTATATAGGTGGCGCGGTTTAGACAAGAGAAGGAACACAACAAAGAATGTGTAAATAAGTAGAAAATTTAGGTGTTGTCTGAGCGCATTAGCGAAGCATGCTGATAGAAAGTTTCTGTTTGGTACAGAGGTCGGTGAGCGTGTTAGGGACGTGTGTGCCATCGCCTGGGAGGCAGTGCACTGAGATGGTCTTAGCTGCCACATTTTATAGCAACATTTCTGTAGGTGCAGCAAGATGACCAGCCAGAGCAGGAGCTCATAGCAGGTGGGGGGAGTGCTTGATCGACCAGGAGGAGGTGGAGAGGAATGGAGAAGTTTGTAACAGTTTTGGAGAGGAAGATCAGCTGTAAATAGGTCACACTATCTTCCAAGTGTCGTGTTGAGCAATCTATTTCTCACCACTTTCACCTTCAAAGAGAATAGTGAATATAAACAGCACAAGTTGCTGTTTTTGTGACAGTCTGGAACATCTGGTTTGAGTCTGAGGAATTGTAATTATACATGACTGGTGTAGATGCTTTCCTAATGAGTCTAACAGCTTTGGTACACCAACAATATCATATATGCAAGCAAGAAAGTTAACAACTGGGAATATCCTTGATTGAAGTGACTTAAGCAAGAAAAAAACTTTTTGAAGTTGTGAAGGAGTGAAATGTCTTTGTGCAGAGGTGCTGTCGGGGAGCTGCAGCTGCTGGGGTACTGCTAGCAGGGCCGTGGGATGCCTCTCCTTGCAGCCCCAGTGGCTGCAGCCTGTGTCCAGTCCCTGAGTGAAACGTGAAGCTTACATCCCTCAACAGAAACTTAAATAGGGGGTTTTTTGCATGGAAAGAGGGTCTTCCTGGCTTTGGCTAAGTATACAGCATGGTTTTTAAGAACAATGGAAAAAAAGAAAGAAACCCAAATTAAAACTAATGAAAAAAGAGAGAAATAAGGAAGGAAGGAAACAACCAGAGTTTTCAGTTGACATACTGAGCGCTCATCCCTGTGTTTAATTTCCTTCAGGCAGGAACAAGAACTGTCTTGGTGTTTTTTCTAGGCCATTCAGGAAGTGTTACAGAGCAATAATAGCCCAGTTATCTAATAGTCAAAGTTTATTTAGGCTTACACTGCTTCCCCTGCCACTTGAGCCCTCCCCCTCACCCCCCCAACTCCTCCCCCCATGCAGTTTGCTTGGCTGCTCTAGACTGAGCTCAGTTTGACAGCCAAATGGGGGAGGGAAGCTGTTGCCTGCATGTCATTTCCATTACACTCACGCATATTTTCATCTGGAAACGTTTTTTCCCCCCTACAGTCAACAATAACAACGGGGGAGGGAACAAACCTATGGCAATAAAGCATCCTATTTAGCTTCTTGTCAGTGCTTTGGGGACTCACCTTCATGAGACCCCCGAAGTGTTACATGCCTGCTTTAATCCAGCACCACTGATTAGTTGGTACAACACTGATTGCAAAAGAAGTTTTCACTGTTAGGGCTGCCCAGAAGTTATAGATATTAAATGTTTATTGTACTTTTGTATATTTCATGAACAGGAGAATCGGATAAGAGCATTCCTTTATTAGTCATTGCAAAACCCCTTATCTTTTTCTTCCTTTCCTCTGCTTTGAAGCATGCTGGAAATACTGCGATAAATTTAGATTAGGCAGTGGATGATAAACCCCAAAGGGTGTTTTAGTTGGTGTGTTTGCTCAGAAGTTGTCATTCAAATGTTTCTGATGCTCAGAAGGAATAGCACATTGGGAAAATAGCTGGTGGGAACTGTGCCATAAAGTAATGTATGTAGTGACACTGCACTGAGAGGGAAAAGCAAACAATCAATTATTTTGGCAACTTCTCTTCTGACTCTGCTTACTGGACTGACAGGATGCATGGATCTGAGACAGCAAAGACCAGGTCAGAAGTAATTCCAATCAGGTTTGCCCCAGCCCTTCCTTTTTCCAAGGATATTGTATGCAGTATCATATACAATACTGAGAAGACCCTCAGTTGGTTGAAGCATGGTGCTAACAATTACAAGGTCAGGGTTCAACCCTTGTACAGGCCATTCGCTTAGGAGCTGGACTTGATGATCCTTGTGGGCCCCTTCCAACTCAGAATATTCTGTGACTCTCTGGGTTTCTTTGTCAGGAGTGGGATGTAGAATCTGATTTTGATCTTTTTATCATCATAATACTTTTGAAGTCTTAACACATTGATAATTTGGGGATTGGCCAGCAGATGATGCTCAGTCTGAGAGTTGCCAGTGGGCAGCTCTCAGACCAAGGTTATTCCCTTGTTTTCAGGCAGTGAACTTCTAAAACACATGTAAGGTTAATCATACCAAATGCAGAAAATTTCAGTGCAATTTCTAAGCAATTGCCAGGTCTTTTTAACTTTAAAAATAAAATCTGAAGGTGTTATTTTGTTGAGGTAATGCTATATTATAGAGCAAATTATAGTACAGTGGGACACCTATGAGCATGTGACATTTACAGTAAAGTCAAGTAAGTACCTTATAGCGTGAGTTACCCCTGTTATTACCACATCATTTGGCACTTGAAAGAAATGTTCCCTTATGTGACATACGTGAAGGAACAGTCCTCTCCTTTATGCTAAATCTGAGTCTTTGCAGAGCTGCACTTTCAACTCCTCTTCTGAAGTGCTGAAGTTTATTGCTGTATTTGGTTTATACTGTGAAAGGACTATTTAGCAAGCAAAATATTCTTCTAATTTTCTTTCTGTAGAGGCAATGAACTGTTGAAAATTTAAATTGCACTTCTGAGCTCTCAAAAAAAAAAAAAAAAAGGCATTGTAGCATTTGTTTTGCAGTGTTTCTAATGCAAGCAGTAATCACCCCATGATGTTACTCCAGCCAAAGAACTAGTTGTGTACTAAAGAAATCCAATATGCACAGATTTATCCTTCATATGTTTGTTCCTTCATAGTTTATGTTGAATATTGTTAGGGTCAAGATAATCAAATGCAAAGTTTCACCAAGGGTTTTTTTCTGGGTTACTCCTGGCACCAAAGTGGGACTGCTGTGTCCAAACATGCAGCCTGGTGGAGATCTCGTGGTAGGCATGCTCCCAGCTAAGGGCAGTGCTCGTGCAAGGCTGCTGAACGCTGTCCTGGTGACGGCCAGCTTGCTGCCAGCCACCAGCCTGCTTGTGCACATGCACGCTTACTGGCTTGCACTCATGTCTGCCAGATTTAGCTTCATCACAGTGATGCTGGCTGGCCTGGTGTGTGTGCTGTGGCAGGACCTTGTGGACTGTTTTCCCTGTTTGCCTTGCTGGGTTTGGGGCATGAATGCATATCCTCTCTAAAGACAAGTGTATGTGTTTGATCCAGACTGTGTTGATAATGCATGTTCTGCACTTGAAGCACACAACTCCCAAGGGATCTCAAGGTCTTTTGTGAACTTGTGCATCTTCAGATGATAGCTGCAAGCAGAAATGGCATTTTATGGGACTGCCCTACCTGCACTCTGCCCACTTAATTTCTGGTGGGACCTGCAGCTCACATTCCTGACCCCCAAGCCACCACCACCAGCTGCCCTCAGTTCTTGGTCCAGCCATCCCCATGGCGTTTGCACTGCTCTTGCTCCCAGGGCTGTAGCCGGGAGCCCCAAGTTCCTGTTCCATTCCAGCAGCAAACTGCGGGCTTGAGGGAAGGATATTATAGTCAATTCAAGGGAAGATCAAAAAGCTCCTCCTCTCCTTAATCTACTATTTATTATATATCAATGGATTATTATTTATATTATAGGGTGTTATTTATTTATAGAAAAGCTGCTTCAGAAGTTTGCCAGTTTAGCCTAATTATCCACTTCTGTGGGTGCCGGTGCAGTAGGTCTTTAATGTGCTAATGGGAGAGCATGAAAGCTGTTACCAATAACATGCTGGGAATTCTGAAGCAGATCTTCTGGAGATTATGAAGCAGAGTGACTGGGGGGGATGTGAATCCTTAACATCTCTTTGGGATAACCTGTGGCTGTGGTTGGCATTCAGATATAAAGTAAGTAATCCAGCCACCTTGTAGGTGGGCCACCAGAAAAACTGTTGTGCTTGACACAAATCACAGGATCTAGTTTTTGTCAGGAACTTTATGCTGATTACTGTAGAATAGGAAGGGAAAGACTGTAAGTCATCCATGTTAGGGCAAATGGGCAGGAGAAAATAGTTTTGTGGTCTTTGAAGCCCAGATTTACATTCACATTGTACCACAGGTTTCTGTTCTTCAAAACGAGGTGCAGGGTGAGCAGCTGTACATTTTGGCCTGTAAAGCCTTTGCAATTGCATGAGTACACACATGCACCAGCTCTTGGTGTACACATGTCCTCCTGTGTCAGGCTTCCAAGTCTGCAAAACTCTGCTAGATAAATAGCATTTACTTCTTGTGTTTTGTTTCTTTAAGCTACAACACCCAAACAGAGCTAGTGACTGCTGCTGTAGTTCAACATTAATTAGATTAGTATTTCCTTAAAATGTTTTGAAGGGGCTTTATGGGAGACAGACAAGCAAGGGGTGAATGTGTGGTGCAAGTGAGTGTGGAGTGTGCTTATGGCCAGGGAGAAGCTTGTGCTGCATCTTGTGGGGATCTTCTGAGCTGTGGACATGAAAGGAGGGAGGGGCTGGGCAGCATCACTCCCATGGTGGCCTGCCCATCCCTCACTGCATTGGTATGTCCAAAACCCGAGGGAGTTGCTGAGAGGAGACTTCATCCATCTTAAAACAGTTTTAATGGTCTTGAAAAAATATGTGTAAGCCATCTGTTAATTAAACTCTTAGTCTAAGTATTTCGGAGGCTAGGATGAATGGGAGGCCATGCAGAAAAAGACTGACTGGATTTGCTGAATGTGAAAAACAGGGTCCTTGAACCTCTTCTTTCACCTTTATAGCTCCAAAACCATCTGAAGCACCAGTAATAGAACCACTACAATCACAATTGCCAGTATGTTACTCTTAGAACTGGTCTTGGCTTTTCTTAAGTGCATGCAGTTGCTGCAGTGAATACTCTTGTGTTCACAAGTCATGCCTCAGGACTCTTAATAGGTGTAAGCCAAGGAGAATAAGGTGAGAGGCATATTTTAGCAATCACATGCAAACCCTCTCATTTACTATGTTTCTCAAGTTAATGGGAGAACATGCTGTCCACAATACTCCCAGAGATGCTGCACGCTGAACAGCTTTCCACACTGCAAGAGAAAAACATAATTCCTGAGGCTGAGTCCCCACGGATAAATGGTGATAACATTCATTTGCTGGAACTTCTGTTTCTGTGCAGATGGCAGTTGCCATTGATGGAAAAAATATATTGGTACGGTATCAAACTGCACACCCACTTGGGACATAACTCATCCCATGTATTACACAAGAATATTGTTAAGTTTCAGATGTCTCCTGGAAATGGCAGGCTTTAAACTTCAGGGAAGGTTTGGATTAATTTTGCTAAATCAGATGCAATGACGAAATTATATAAAATTCATATGTTCTCTTCATTGTGGTCAGGTTATATTAATGACAGCCATCTCACAAGCTCATTGTTTAGAGAACATAATTAAATTTTTAAAAATTAATAAAAGTTTCCAATTTAAGTAGCACTGAGCTGCATGCAAGAAGTTCTATTGCCAGGTAAAAACCCTGTGACGTAACCAGTTCAGTGCCCTACACTATATCAAACTGCAAAAGAAAGACATACAGCACAATATTGACAAGGTGTGTTAGATAAAATATGTGCTGCTGCTCGCTGAGTGCTTGTCCTGTGCATTTGTTTCATGGCTGATAAAGTTATAAGAGCATTTACAAATGATTTATTTTGTTTATCTGCTCAGAGCATTTAAAAATCCCCTAAAATTAAAATTTTCATGGATGTGTTATGTGGATTTAACTCATCAGATGGAAAGGCTAGATTATCTATTGTTTGCCTAATACAAATAAACCCACTTTATTTACAGGGTGGCATTTGCCAGCAGAGAACCCTTTCTGATGAACTGGGTGTCGTTTCACTAGCCAGATGAGTGTTTTATTTTCATTTCATGGTCATTGGAATCTCTCCTTATAGCAATTGCATCTAAACCACAGCCCAAGAATCCAAGACTTGTGAAATACAGAGCAGAAAATGGTCCTGTGCTTAAACAAACTGATGGGAATTTACTTGTTGAGTCTAATCTTGTCTTTGGTTTAAGTCAACAGGAAATAAACCTGCAAAGTAAGGGCATAAATGGACACTTAAAAGTTTCTTAGGTGATAAACACTGTTTACTTTCTTTGATTTCAAAGGGAGCTCTGAGACCAGAGCTTACAAACATTGTCATCTATACTTCATTTCATTTACTGACTTACGGTTAGGAGACTATTTAAACTTCCAAGTCAAGTGAATAAGAGCTTTCACAGCTGTGAAGTAGTACATAAGTTGTTAAAATAGTCCCTGAAAATTTGTTCAGCAAAATTCCCTCTTCTTGCTGTAACCTACATTTCTTTCTCATCCATCAGCCAATTAAATGTTTCACCAAATTGTCTGGATGTCGAGGGATTTTTTTTTTTCACTTCTTTAACAAAAGAACAGACTTATATTTTTAAATAAGACCTGAGATCAGTTATTGTTATTTGCTCCAAGTTTGCTTCGATTGTATGTATGAACAGCCAGCATAACACAAGTTGCAACCCTTATGATTCTGCAATTACCTGAAGAGTAGTACTTTTAAATACTAGTGATGCTCTTTGATTCACTCGATTGTCATCGCTTGGCATAGTTTCATTTGTTTTTAAAAAGTATTTACTATCACATTCCTTGTTCAATTACAAAGTGTAATGTACTTTGCCATGTGCCTCACAAAAATACCTCTTCATAAAAACCCCACTGCAAGTGCAACACTGCAGAGATCATCACTAGAATGCTGCATTTTGGATTATTTTACTGATTTAATGTGTTATTTTTTATTCAACACATTCTTCCCTTGGCTTTGCTGGTACCTAATACAAGAGAAGTGACTAAGAGCATGATGTTATCCCCTCTCACACAATAAACCCCCCACTGACCAAAAGTTCCTGAAGAGAAGGATGGATAGAGCAGCAAAATGCACTGCACATGCCAGTCATAGCGATATTCTTCTCATGCTCTGACAAAACCAGGCTTTCATCTTAGTGGGGTTTCCCCTTCATGGTTATTAATGAGATTCATATAATTTCTTTTTTTAATTAAAATTCCACCTACTTACTTGGGGATCTGGTACTGAAGCGCTACTGAAATGAATGGATGGGCTTCTGCCTAATGCCCCAGGGTCTGATAGAGCCCCTCATCAGAGGCAGCAGCAGGAGAGCATCCCATGGCATATGAACATCTCAGCACTCAAGGAACATTTGAGGGTAACTGAGGGAGAATTCCCACCCAGGCATCCAGGATTCTGACAGCTCTTAACTTTGTGTCACTTCTCCTCCCCTCGGCACTGGCCTAAAGTATCGAACTGCCAAGGACAACACTGGGCCCTTCCAGCCCCTGAAGGAGTCAACAGGTAATAATGCCTTCTGTCTTCCTCCAGCTGGGCCATGCAGCTGGAGTGACTTTGAAGCCAGTGGAGTTTCTTTTCTTTTGTTTTAAGTTAGTCTATCTGTAAGAGGGCTGGAATTCTAAAAAAGTGAAATGCATCTCATTAAGTGTGAGATTAAAACTGGTTTTGAAAATATTAAAAGAAGCTTTTAGTGTCTGATCTTTATTAAAAACACTTTGTTCAAGCCCATGTTTTATTAAAAACAATTAAATTAGTCTGTTCAGTATCTTGGAATTAAATGCATGCTTTTCATTTGAGGAGCTGAATTAATTTGCCTCCATAATTTCCATTTCTATGTTCTTGCAGAAAGAAAAGCATCAGGGAAAGAGCACCTTCACTTTCTAGAGAGATACCCTTTTAGGTGCGGCTCACCAGATTCACAACTGTAGGGGAACTAACAGAGACAGAAAGTGTTAGTCTGACAGGCAACCAAAGAGGATGTTTTTCTTTTCATAAATGGAAAGATTTTTCCTTTTCACTGACTTGAACAAGTATTTCTGCTGCTATACTTCTTTCTTACAAGGTTAGGGGAACTTGTTAGTGTGGTTTGGATTTTTTACCTGTAAACCAGCAGCAGAACATCGATACATGCATCATAGGCTATAAGTGTCTCATCATCCAGAATAATATAGACCATTTAACCATAGCCAGTTACTTCTGAAAGTGTTACTTCTTGGGCTTTATTTCTCCCTTCTCAGTGTTGCTTTTGAGCACCACGTACTCTGTGAGTTGTAGAATTAAAGGAGCTTCTTTTCTGTTGATGTTTCCTGTGTATCCTGGGTATGGTGCCTCATCATGGTAACCCTAGTTGCCCTCCTTGTTGGGTTCTCATGACCTCCTTTTCCACCACTTCTGGCCTACCCTTCCATGACCTCACAGCTGGGTAGGAGTTGCTTTGTTCAACTTGCCCAGTGTTGGAGGAATAGAAGAGTCAACTTTATGCTGGTGCCCAGGGAGAGAGAGGTTAAAGTTTTAACCCAAACAGCACCAAGGTCAATGGAATTTTTTTCTGTTCTGGCTCCCTAGAACCTTTGTTTGCTAATTAAGGGGCCTGGCAGAGAATTGAAAGATTGTCATGTGAAGCTGTGCTTTTTTTAGAGCCCGTATCTTTTATATGTTTTGTTATTACAGTACTAGAAGAAGTTTTATATGAGGTCACATGCAACCAGGCCTGCACTGGTCTTTGATCGGCGTGAGTGACTTTCAGTGGAGACTGATTTCTCTATTGTCTTCACTACTTTTCTTACTTCTTATGGGTGAGATAAAGGCAAGTAAATAAAAGCATTACATTGTGAAGTGCCCTGTGAGTTTGAGTGTCTTATTGGCCGAGTGCTCAGATGGAGATGCTGAGAGCTTCTAGCAGATTCTAACACCTTCTTTCAAGTGCTCTTTTGCATCCCTCAGATTGTGACTGGTATTTTTGCTGATATTTTGATTCTGTTGGAAAATAGAAAGAAAGATGCCTCAGTTTGGATGCCAAAACCAAAACCACTCAGATAAGAATTTATGCCATAGAGGAGAAGGAGAAGCAGAAAACTTGTAGCTAAAGATTCTGCAGGCTTAATTGTCATTGCCTTTTTCAAACCCATGCAAATCAGACTATATGTATTTTTCTGTTCCTGGAAAGAAAACTTAGCCATAGATGAAAAAGTGGTCTCTTGGTTTTGTTTTTCTTCTGGATGGTTTCTTTACAAGCCAACCAACCAACTAAAGCTTTAGCTACTCAGGTTTTTATATTAATATCAGGTCTTCTTTCTTTAAGATTATTCTCTAAATGCCAACATCTGAGAAACTGGAAATCTGAAACACCAAGAAAATCCCTGGGCAAATAACCAGCTCTTTTTCATATTTATCTAGCAACTTTGATTTTTTTTTTCCTAGCCTTTTGAGCCTTCTGGTGGGTTTGTATTTGTAGAGGACAGTGCAAAGAACAAGTCAATATTTATTCTAGTTAACTGATAAATTACTGGGTGATTCAGAGAAACTGAGTAAGAAGACCCTTGTCATGGTCATTACTGACGTCTACGGGTTTATTGCTCATAAGGTTTCTACAGAAATCTATAATAAAACCCCTAAACATAGCAAGAGCTCTAAATGTAGGAGTGCATAATGCATGTGGAGAGAGTTTGCAATTGCAGAAACAAAGGGAAGGGATCAGAGGTTTGCAATTAAGCTTAAACCCCAGCACTTGCACTTATCAGAAAGGTTTCATTGTTTATAAACTGCTCTGCTTTGCAAGGACTGGGCACGTAATTAGCACCCTAACTTTTAAATTCTTCACTTAAAAGGCTCCCCCTCTCTTTTGCGTGGGTTATTCTCTGTGCAGTAATGCAAGCAGAAAAGGTGGCATATTTAGTATTTTCACTTAGTATGCACACACTTTGTAAAAGGAAGTTTGGGAAATATTAGTGGAGCTTTTGTGTTTAAGTAGCTGGGGCTCTTCAACCAAGCTTTAACAGCTCCCTTGCTACCACCACAATCTCTTTCAGCCCCTTCCCGTTATCACCAACACCCAGTACAGTACGATCTGCTATAGAACTTGCTGCTATCTGAAAAGTCTCCTGCTCTGAAACTGCATTGATTTCAACCAGCTGAGCTTCTAGATCTTTGTAGACCCTTAGAAAGCCAAACAGGGCTCTAAAAAAGCAGAAAAATTATTTATAGTGGAAGCTTTTCAACTGTGTATTGAAACAATATAATACAGCATTAGAAGCTGGAATGTCCTCAAGTAGAATAGATCCATGGTTGGAATAAGGCTGCTAACAACTTTGGTGTAAGTTAAAGATGTGTGCCAGATGGTGTATGTTTAGTGTTTTTCTTCTCTAACAATATTTATGGTCCAT
Source organism: Orthonyx spaldingii (assembly GCA_013397795.1). NCBI lineage: Eukaryota > Metazoa > Chordata > Aves > Passeriformes > Orthonychidae > Orthonyx > Orthonyx spaldingii. Next base: position 40,402 of record VZTJ01003147.1, read on the forward strand.
ACATTGGAAAAATAAATCTGTGGCATTTTAGTACAGACCACTCTGGTTAATATTTCCATTTGTGTATATTGCTCAGCTTCTAAAGAGCTCTGCATTTGGAAGAAGGAAACATGATCCTGTTATTAAAAAATGGTTCTGGACCACCCCGATTGATAAGCACCTGTTTGTAAATATGTCATTGAAATGCTTCTGTGATATTTTTGAAAGCTTTTCTGTATCTGCAGTAGAGAAGAAAATCATGATACCCAGAATGATATCTAATTTCATCATGAGAGTAAACAAGCATTCTTGTGGCCACACCTTCTTCTCTGCCCTATTTATTACCTTCTTGATAAGTGTAAACCTTAAGTTCTGGCGTGGGTTGTGTGGGGAGATGTTTTGTTTTTAATAAAACTCTGCAGGGCTACTAGATGCTGTTAATAGAGCTCGTATGTCACCTTGCCTCACAGACAAGGGCCTTCCAGATGGTATAGAATGGCTTGAGTTGGAAGAGACCTTGAAGATCATCTAGTTCCAACTCCCCTGTAATGGAGAGGGATGCCCCCCCACTAGGTCAGGTTGCTCAGGGCGCCATCCAACCTGGCCTTGAACTCTTCCACCGCTCAGATCCGGTCTACTGTCACTTTCCATCCTCCTTGTGAATGGTTTTGGAGATATCCATGTGTTCTCGGGCACTAGGTTGTCTCTGTTCCTGTTATGTTTCAGTGCTACCATACAAAATGGTGAGTGTCCTCAGAGTTGGCGCAGAGGCGTGGCTACGTCCTTCCACTGAAATGTTTGAGATTTTAAATCTGCCAGCCAAAACATGCCTCCATTTAAAGTAAATTGCGTTTAAATAAAATTAAGACCAAAGTTTCTTCACCAGCTATGGCTCCTATCTGGAGAGGGTGTATGGTCAGGGGAGTAAGTTGTGCAGGCTTTTGCCCACATGCAGCTTAGTCAAGGAGAAGCATTGCTGCGGGATTAACATCAGTAGCTTCCCAAAAGAGGCTGATGCAGAGAGGCTGTCTAGAGCGTTAGGGATTACTGTTTTCAGGAGGGAAGCCTGTGGTATAGAGAGAAAATGCCATGGGAAGGAGAGAAATTGGAATAGTTTGCACTGTTGATTTGGTCTCTGTTCTGGAATTCTGAATGAAAACTTAATTATTCAAAAGGTTTGGCCTCAAACTTTCAGGGAGTAATAGTCTAGGGCTATTAGAAAAGCAAAACATATGTATTTCCTAATGTAAGCCAGCACTTCTCATCTGTGGTCCTTCAGAGGAAACACGCCACAGAGGGGAAGACTGGAGCCACTTGTTTCCCATTTCTCATCACTCAAGTGTCCCCATTTCTCCTTCCTGCTCTAAGCCTTAGGAACAACACTGAAATTTTATCCAGATACATTACTGCAGAGTACAGAAACATTCCTGGAAAATCACTCACTACCTGTAAAATGTCACCTGACTTAATTTGTCTGGTGAGACATTTTCCTAAAGGTTAATGAATACACCCGCTCTCAAAGAGGAGTTTTGCAGAGGATTCAAAATGCCGGAGAGATGGAGAGAAGGAAGAGGGCTCAGCTGGCTCCTGAGAGGTGGCAAGAAGGAAGAGTATCACCAATAGCCTTTCTCAAAGAGCCCTTCAATGTTGCCATTGCATCGTCTCTCTGATGTGGTCCCAAGGACCCACAGTTGCAAGCTATGGCTAAACCAAGTTATTAGAGCACATTGGGCACTTTCTCTTTTAAAGTACAGCAGGTGCTTTCTTTCACTTTCACACTCTGAAACCCTCAGATTAGGCTTCTAGCATGCCTTCGGGCTTGCCTCTACAACACTGGCTTGTGGCTTATCCTACAAACAGAGTAGGAGAAGGAGTTCAATTTTAGGGTAGATCATGTATGTGTTCTTTCCCTCAAATGATCCCCTTCCCTCCGGGTGATGAGGAGAAGCCACCCTGGAGTCCTTCTGTCAGCCTCTTTGTTATTCATTCCCAATCAATATGCATCCTACAAAGCTTCCATCAATTTCCTATACAAATATTTGGCTAGTTATATTATCTCACTTTTTTGTAGTCAGAGTCCTCTCTGTCTTTTCTCGTAGATATAGAATAACAGCAAGAAAAATGAATTCCTCCCCATCTGGAAGCTGATCAGTAGAGACTGAGCCATCAGAGGTGATGTTTCTTTGGTTTGCTGGAGATGTATTTTTTTTTCCTGAAATCCAGCAGTCTTTGTAGTCAGTATGTATTATATTTCTAGGTATCTCTCTCCTTCCCTCTTGAGGGAATAGCTCATAATATTTCTCTTTGCCACATTTTTTTTGGACTTGTATGACAAGGAAGAAGGAAAAAACCTGCAATATAACAGTTTTTTCCGGAGAAAGGCAGTAGCACGCACATCTGGCTTATTATGGTACTGTTTAGAAGGAGGAAATCAGGGGGCGTGGGGTTAGGTTTTGTTTGTGTTGCCTTTTTCTTTGGCCTCTCCTACCACACGCAGGCTCAACCCCTGCCACTTGAATTGACCAGACGCCTTTGGATTGTCCTTACGTTGCTGATGCAGTAGGTGTTCAGCAGCTGCATTACTGGCTGCTGCAACAGGGAAAAGCCTGGAGCCTTTTTTGTCCCGGAACTGTTATGGAGGGAAGTCTTAGGGCATGGTCTCCCCTTGTTCCAACATGGTACCAAGGTGCAGAATTATCAAGGTATTGGTATTTGCCTAATTTCTGCTGGCTGGCAGGAAATACAATGAGACTGGGGCTTCTGCCTGAGACAGTGTGCACCCAGTGGAGTCAGTGCCAGAATCAATCATTCAAAGTGCACTTATAAAGCCCAAAGGAGCACTGGGGAGAGTGTCCAGGTGTCCATGAATCAAAGAGACTTCTTGCCCTACCAACACATCTCTTGCCTGACCTGAGGCACTAACATGGACATACTCTTCAGAGGGACATTGGCCTCTGCAGAGATTTGTAGATGTCTTGGTGGCTCCTAAGGCCACAGAATATGGTCTGTGGCTTTTTTTATTAAATAAGAAATTTTATAAACCCTCTTGGGTTGACTAGGGCCTTGCTGGTGACCCATTACATAGGCTGAGGCAGGTGGCACTGCCTTCCAGTCCTGAAGCCTGACTTTCCCTTGGGAACAGGATTTTCTCTTTTATCCCTCAGTAGCGATGGGTATTTTGTTGGTGTTTCTTGTGTAATACCACTGGCCTGTTGTTAAAGGTCAGGCTTTATGGAAGGCCACTATACAGGCATTAGCCTTAATGGCATGATGTTAAAATAAGGAGGGGCTGGTCCAGAGACTTCCACACTGAGATCTGCACTGACTTAAGTGTAAGGTCTCATTTTTTCCAGTAATGTTACCATGCAGTCCACAAGATACTGCTCCTTATGCTTAAAGCCCTGCAGAAGCTTCAGCCCTTTAAGTGTTAACAGGCACATTATTGCTGTTGTTATTGAAACCTAATGCATGCATACAGCACTTTCCCAACTCAAACCCACCTGGTTAAGGAGTGATGTACTGTCCTTCTCCATTTTTTGGGAAGCGTCAGACCTCACATCTTACAGTGCTGGTGGTGGTTTGCTTGGAGAGCCGTATGATATGCTATCTGCGTGTGCAATTAAGCAGAAGTTCTCCCAAGCTGAAGGTCCCAAGCAGAAAAGAAGCCTTCTTGTCTAATAATTCCTGGAGATGGATCTGGCCAGAAGATTTTTCTCTTATGTCTCCTTTAGTTTTAAATTGAATTTTGATTATTTCAAGGGCTTTGTATAGATGTACATTTCCTTTTGTGGATCATGACATCATGGTCATGAGACTGCAATCTCAGCTGGATTTTGCACACAGGAACTATATCTGGTGATACAGATGTTTTCAGCATACTGTTATATCAGAGATATCTTGTAAGAACATTTGTTATAATTTGTCTGTCTGCGTGTTGGGTTGTTTTTTTTTTTTTCTTTGCTTCCCAGCAAGATAAAAGAAGAGCTGATTTGAAGCATGAAAGGAATGTTGTTCCTAAACCAATTGTTTGTTATTTTCTCCAGACCAGTATGAGGGAGAAAATGAATTGGGTTAGCAGCCGCTGACTGATCTGTAGTCTGTTTTTCTTCAGCATTCTCAGTCTCTGAACTTTGATCCAGTTCTTCTCATTGAAAAAAAAGCGCAACACCTGTGTCATAGAATTAAGCTATATATAGAAGAGCCAAAAGCTCTTCTGGTGAGAGGGTGAATAAGAACAGGACATTTTTGTTTATAGTTAACATTTTGTCGCTCTAATGCTTATCAGTAGTACTGAGTGAAGTATGAAGTGTCTTGGAATAATATAAGCGATTTCCTGCAGTAATAGACATATTTAAGTAGAAAATAAGGGGAGAAAATCAGCTGTGTGTGCAGATTTAATGGATATTCTTTTAAATTGCTGTTTCAGTTTTATTTTCTGTTTGTGGTTTGTTTTTAGCATAACGGCTTTCAGAATGTGTGAGAGTGAGTTTTGTGCTAAGCCATTATGAAGAAGGTAATTTAGGCAAACAATTTGAAGCTGAAACTCATGGCAGAGGAACATACTAGATGACTGTCTTACAACCAGCTACTTTATAGGCAGAATTATTGGACTCTGTGAATGCACTTTCCCAGATTAATAGTATTTGAAGCTCAGGAGAAATACTTAGCCTTTGTTATCTGGTGTAACTTTGGTGCTCAGCAAATATTAGGTACCTAATTCTGCTCTTCTGAAGTCACTGGGATTTGGCTGCATATCAGATTAAGTACAGCTTAATCTGATATGCAGCCATTGTGTGTATATTTAAATACATTTCTCATTAGACTCTTCTACCCTTGTTATTTGGCATGAGGGAACTGGTTGTGCTCAGTGTCATAATTCAAACATCCAATAAAGGAGTCAAGATGACATGCCACTATCTCTGGAGCCCTACCCTTACAGGAGCTCACATTTACTGTTTTCCAGGGTGCTATGTCATGACAAACTTAAATGAACATGTAGCATATACTGTCAATCCAGTCTAGTCTGCAAATAACACTACCAGGGCCAGAAATAACTTTATTCATTGATAGAAGAATCAGTAGTTGTATTTATTTGTAATTGTTTTATTAGAATTGTAGTCCTCAAATGGGCATGGTGGCTTTTGTAGCGTAGGTGGCCTTTTTCTGATGACATATCTATAACTCAAACTTTGAGAAAGGATTGAAACAACCTTTGAAGATTATTTTGTGCATGAACATTTCCAAATTATTTTAATATTAAACCCTTTTCTCGCTCTTTGTGATTATATTGTTAATGAAGAAATAAGATGATAATAATTTTTGGCAGAGAGGTTTTCTGAGGGAAACTGCCTATAACTGAAATATAAGCAGATCTTCAACCCCAAATTGTCACTAGTCTGTCTGGGATGTAAAAAGGGTGCATGTCTGAACAGATTTTGCTATTTAGGATAATTGTGTTGGTAACAGCAGTCTCATTGATTCAGAGAATTTTAATAGAATCTTCAAGTGTCTTTAACAATCTCTAATAATAAAAATGTGCAGCAGCTGGAAGTGTGCTCTAGGTTCTTTTTAAATTCCATGGTCCCAAACCATTAAGTGTAGTTGGGGAGCACAAGGAGGAACATTTTGCCCCCATAATACAGCATGTTACCTTTTTGCTATCCCTAATCCTATGCACTTTTTCTTGTTTCTTTTACTTATATTAAATCCATCCGAGTTTCATATAAAAAGTTTAACCTAAAAGACTTATCCAGTCTAGGAAACCAAACATATTAGAAAGCCTGGTCTATGCATTACTACTTTCAGAACCTTCCAAAAAGTTATTTGATAGTGAGTATTGGTAAAAAAGATAGAAAGGATTTTTTTCGCTCTGTAGTTTTCATTAAGTTTGAGCAGGAAAGATTTCAGCTGAATTTCTACTATGCAGGATGAGGAAAAACTATTAAGATCCTCTGGGTGTACTGCAGAGTGAATTGAATGAAAGGTCATGTTTACCAACTTGGAAGTGGTTTGGAAAACTAAAGGATTGTCTGTTCATCAATTCTAGGGTCATTTTGGAAGCTTTTTAATAGGCTATGTAGTCTACTGCCTACAAGCAATTTTTGCATAACAACAGGGTGCAAAATTATTTTCAAATATACATTTTAATGGTGCCAGAAATGTACTTTCATGTGTAGTAATATGAGTGATGGCAAAGTGTGTTTCTGGTTTTGAAGGTAATCATTGCAACCCTTCTAGAAATACTGTGTCTGGGAGTACACATTTCAGCAAAGTTACTCCTCTGCCCAAAATCAGGAATTCCAAGCAGATTTTGCAGGAAGTTATGGTTTGATCATCTCAGTTGGACGCTAGGCAGATGTGGCCATTTAGCTGCTGTGCCCTCTTCTAGATTCAGAGATCTTCCAGAACCCTGGTTCAGACAGGTCAAACCTGCGGAACATAGGAGAGAGTGCTCAGCTGGTGGGTCTGGAAAGAGCTTCTCTTCCTGGTCTAGCAGACACTGGAGCCTGTTGACTTTCAGGCTTTGGTTTGAGCCTGCCTAGTAGCAGAGCAGATGCTATGAAGAGACTTGAGTGTCATAGCTGGAGAAGGGATTTGAAGAATTCAGCTTGTTCCTAATTTTCTAATTTTATGATGCTGTTCTTTTATATACTAAACCCAGCATTATCCTTTCTGATTGAGCAATTTAACAGATTTAACAGTTTTTAACAGATAGCGGTGTAGATGGTAGCTCCAGCAGCTATATTTTAAAGCAATTTGAGATCCTATAGCCCAGGTTCTTTTGATGCACACCATGTTTGTATTTTTTGCTTAGGTACCTTGTTTATATGGGTTCTGGTTTTAATTTGTGCTATTCTGGGGACACCAGGAGGAAAAGATGAGAAAGTATAAACATATCTGAAAATGGGATTCCTGGAGGTCCTTGAGTGGACCTGTTAGAAAATAGGATTAAAAATATCTTTTCTTGACTGATGATTTACAAGAAGGCATAGAGCCTACAGTGCAAAGCCTTCATGCTTTTCTGGTACCCAACCATGGTCAATTCATTTCATCGTGATTTTAATTTCTTTATCAGTAGCAAGTATTCAGCTCTATGTTTTTCTAGGTAGAGAATAAAATCAGGTGCTTGACTTCAGTATTGAAACCCAATTCCTGTATTCACATTCATCATGTGAAAGATAATTTGAGCTCAGCCATGGACATTTTGCATCTACACTGGGTTTTACAAAGATAGGCAACACAATTACCCAGAGTCAATTTTTCTTATTAAGACAGAAGAGAGGGCAAGTTCATTTCTCACTAGTGTAATTCTGAGGTTTTCTTTCAACAATAAAAGGAGCCGGGGGAAAGCACAGGACTGTTTTCCTCAGGGAAAAAAGTTTATATCACCTTAGCAGGAAATTGAACTTTGATTCATGACTGCAAGAGGAAGAAAATCATGTAGATGTTTACTTCTTTGGACATCATACAGGGCTGTGTTAGTTATTTTTCTGTTGACTAATTAAATGCAATCTTTCAGTAACACACTGAATGCTAATTTCTCTCTAATGAGGTGAATGAAAGACTGTAAGATGGTCTCTCAGTCATCTCTAAGTCCAGCATGTTGCCTTTGGAAATCAGCATTGCAAATACTAATTAAAGAGGTCCTGTTGGGCTGATCTCTGCTCTTTTAGCCCTTCTGAATAAGCCACAGCCAAAACCATGCTCACTTTAACCCATGATCAGAGGTGGGATGTGAGCAGGCTTTGTCAGGAACAGAAGCATCTTCATAGCCTGGTTCTCATCTCTCTCCGTTTGCCACTTGAGAAGACAATATTGTTCAATGCCCTGCCCAGCAGTGTCCATGAACCTTGGCTAGGAGTTGGAAAAAAACTGAGAAACTACAGTCAATCATATCCAGCATCTTAATAAAGCAAGGACAGTTTCTGTAGGAGAGAGGGGACAGACACAGTAGAAGATACAGCCTTGCATTTAAAGATTTGGCCATTAAGACGTAACTGTGAAAAACTGATTTATGTCTCTCTGCCTGAAAAGTACAGATTAGCCAGAAGAAATAACAAGTTGAAAATCAGACCTGTTCCACCAGCAATAAAAAAGTTCACCAGTCAATCTGGTGGAAGAATCTCTTCTCTGCTGCAACTGTCTTCCATGTGGGAGGGTTTGGAGCCTTTTTTCTGAAACATCTGGTTCACTCAAGGCAAGAGAAGATCTCACTGTTTACACAGAGCGGTTCATATTGCGAACACTAACACTTTAAAATAGTAGCACTTTCTTTTTGGTATGTTGTTCATGGAAAGGCTTACTTTCTGGCATGATATAAAAGGCGAAACTGTGAGAAGCAGCTAATTATGGAAGGAATATTAATAGAGGAATGACAACTTGGACCCCCCCTTCCCTCTCCCGCTAGGCTCGATTGCTAAACTGAAAAAACGGAGCTGAATATCTCTATTTGAAGTGTAATATCATTGCTGGTGAGTCACCAACTCCTATGGAGTTAAAACAGTACAAATCCTGTTATTTCAGGTGGTTGTGTAAACTGCTTAGTTTCTGTGTAATTCTGCCACTCCTGGTAAACAAAAGGAAGAGAGCAGAGTGGGAATAATCACCCCTTCTACTCAAACCTTCCCTAGTGAAATTCTGCTTTTATTTGAGGAGACCTAACATGAGTGGGTTTGTTAGTAAAAAGGTACAAAATTAAGTCACTTTTTTTTCACCCTTATTCCCACCAGACAGATCTGTGAGGCCCTGAAGCAAGTCATCGGCAGGCAGGATGAACTGTTTAGGAGCTAATAAAAATATTTAAAGACTATGTAAATATACAGAGCATCAGTATATAAACCCCTTCCGATAGCTAGATAGTGACTTTCTGTTCTTGCCACAAAAGACTGAAAATGAGGCATCTGCCTCTAATAGGAAAAAAAAAAAAAA